>CM074719.1:261809711-262274711 GCA_037306005.1 Rhinophrynus dorsalis | reverse complement strand
AAGCTGTCCATGGTGCTAAAAGCCATCTCTGTGTTCCCCTATTGGCTGGGTAGGGAAGCACAGAGAGCGCTGTTCAGAACTGGCGATGGTGGTTTTGGGTTTTCTGACTGAACTTTCTACTATGGAGTGCTGTTTTTAGCTGTGGTGCTAGGTAACATTTTTATTTTGTGTTTTTAGGTAAGATTTTCTATGCAACGCAGGTTTAAGGTTAATGTGTATTTTGTTGGTAATTGCTCGTTAGCCTTTCTGGGTAAGGAAGATTTGAATTTCACGTTACCCGGTCTTGCTTAACTCGCAAAGGAAGTTTTTTTCTTCATGTTGGTTTTAACGCCAACATTTGGATCGAGCCCTCAGTTCTCAGTGCTCCCAGTCAGCTATCTTATATATTTATTTGTTTAATTACTTATCACAGTCAAAATAAATAAATAAATATATATATAAACTAAAAACAAAATCCAAGCAATTTGGACCACAGCTGCCTGTGTCTTGCCAGTCAGTCACACCAAATTTTGTGGTATTTTGGGACAACTTCCTTCCTCCTTTCTTCTTCTCCATTGTGCCCTCAGACTCCCCTACTACAGAGAACAAATGTCCTAACTAAATGACTCCCTAAACTAAGCCTCAGTTCCTGTTTATGTGCCTATCTTCTCTAGCTCAAAAAACATGCTGCTCTCTCCTCTCAAAAACACAGAATTGCATGCTGTTGGAGCCTAACACACTTTTATACGGATGTAGAAAACTTTTGTGTGGTGGAGAAACATTTTTCTACGCATTTCAATGCAATGACCTAGGCGGAAAAAGTGGGAAAACTGCATTTTCGCAGGCAATTTTTCGCCAAGAGGAAAGTGCCATTTTTTGCCGATTTCAGTTTGAAGTGAAAATTTTTGCCCATCCCTAAGTGCCATTATTCGACGATTTAGGTTTGAAGCAAACATTTTCACCCATCACTACTACATGGTATAAAAGGGGTCTGAGGAGGGTGCCTGTGTTGGTGGGTAGAGTCTGGGGAACGAATCAGTGGAAAAGGTAATTTGTTTTGGGGGGTTTCTTGACTGGCATTGGGGGGGCAGTTAATTAAAATAAATAAAAAAATTAAAAAAGACATTTGTATATAAAGTGGTAGAGACAGGAACCCCCTGACATAAGCTGCCACTTGACTTGATAGAGTATTTTGTAGAGGATGATTTGTTAGATTTGTTGTTAGAGGCCCAAGCCCGGAGGAAACATTGATTTGTTTCCGGTGCCCATGATAGAACTTGTGTAGTGGGTCTTATGTGCAGAAACCCCAGGTCCCCGAGACCAGGGAGATGACGAAGCGGCCAACCTGATTAGAGGGTTAGCTTGGTGTAGTATAGGAAAACCGGGGGGGGGTTGAGTGGTGGGGACCGGAAGCGACGACACGCCAGGTGCAGAGAAGCCACGGGTAAAATACTCTGCAGCCCCTCCCACAAATTCAGGCGAGCCTTCCACTTGTAGTCAGGGCCTCTGGTGCCCATGATAGAACCTGTGTAGGTCCCCGAGACCTGGGTGATGACGAAGCGGCCAACCTGATTAGAGGCCAAAAAGAAAAGACAGCTATTCGATTGTCAGTTTATTGAGATTAACTGGACAATTTAGGTAGTGCTGATTTAATCTCTATACGTGGATTAGGAATATATCTGGTGTAGCAGTGGGATTTCCACCTTCCTAGATGTTGAATAATGTGAGGTGGAACGTTATTCTTGGAGGCTGCAGTAGCAGCTCCTATTCTAAAAGAGTGACCAGCAAACAACATTGGGTTATAACCCAGGCAAGCTAGAAGTAACCTGATAAATTTAATAAATGATTTAACTTGAAGTGGACCATTAGTAGTAGGCAACAATGGACTGTCAGCTGGTTGACCAGAGATGAGACAAGATAGTAACTGGAGGGCTTGGTAAGGACAACAACCATCATTAGTGGGGAAAAATTTGATATTTACTCCTTCGCCTCTTTGATCCGTTTTAGAGTGTGAAAGGTGAAGGTTAAAATACTCAACATGATCATGTAAGTCCTCTTTTTTAAGAAAAGTTTGTTGACCAAGAGAGGCCAAAAATTCACCTGGTCTCAAAAACCCAAAAAACCCAAAACATATAGCTGTTAACAAGACACAATTGGTATTAGGCTCGAAAGGGGCTGCTTTCAGGGTTTAATAAAGTTTGCGAAAGAGCGGGCCATCAAAAGGAAGCCTAGTGCGGGCAGGGGCTAGCGGGGTCTTGAAAAGGCTTTTAATGAATAGTTTAGTTTGATAGGATGTAAACAGGGAAGGTGAGTTTGGTTGCATTAGAGTTAGGTGGTGTTGAATCCCAGCAAAATATAACTTGATAGTGAAGGGTGACAACTTGAGGGACTGGTGACAATAAGCCCCGAAAGCGAGAATGACTGGAACTGAGTATTGGCAGGCTGATTTAGTGATAACCAGAAAATGATGCAGAGTGGACCATGCTTTTCAGTAGATTCTGAGGGTGCTTGGAGCCAGACCACGTAGCATTATTTTATTAGCTTCTGCCAGGAAGTAACTCATGTCAGGACTAGCTTTTTAAGTCATGGGGGCAATACAGGCTTCTTGTTGGCTGCTGTCATCAATCTGAAGAACTCCTGGAAATAAAGATGAGACAGGGCGTCAGATGCTTGATTGCGGAAACCCGGGAGAAAAACGCTATGAATGCTAAATTTGTGATACAGAGACAACCAAGTTAGTTTGTGTAGGAATGTCATGATGTGCTGTGATGAAGATCTACCTTTAATAAGCATTGCACTAGTGGCTTGATTATCAGTTTTGAAAGTCACAGTCTCCCCTGTCCACAAATGACCCCACAGTACCGCTGCTGACTAATCGGATATAGTTCAAACAAGGCTGAAGTTTGAATGAATTCCGGAAGGCTTAGAATTTCTGAGGGCCAGGGAGCTGCGAACCATTCAGAATTGAATATTGCTGCATAACCCTGGGAAGCTGCAGCAACTGAGAAAACCACTGGAGAGGAAGTGTTCATGGGCAAGGGGAATAGGGAGCGGCTATTCCAGTGATTAAGAAATGAAGACCACATAGGGAAATCAGATCTAGCATCTTCATCTATGACAATGGGAGTGAAATCATCTTGGGCTGAAGGAAGGAGAGAGAGAAGGTGGGAAATAAAGGATCTCCCTTGAGGAATGATGAGCGTAGCAAAATTTAAGTGACCTAGTAAAGACTGTAATTCCTTCTTAGTACATGAAGGACTGGTAAGGAATTTGTGAAGTATGGCTTGGATTCTTATTAGCTTGTCTGACGGCAGAAAGGCTTCCATCTTTACTGAATCGAGGCATATTCATAGAAATTGAATAGAGGTAGCAGGGCTAGAGATTTTCTTGGCTGCATTGGGGACCTTCAACTCCTTATAAACAGACATTAGATTGGACATACCAACTGGATGCTCATTGGGAGACTCTATGATTAAAAAGTCATCCAGGTAGTGAATGACGTTAGAGCAATGAGCTTGAGCACAAATGATCAAGTTAAGTAACTCTGCAAAGCAGTCAAAAAGTTTTGGACTGCTTTTCAGGCCGAATAGTAATTTAACTGCAAAATAGTACAATTCATGCCATTTCATGCTCTGGAGGTGCCATAGTGAAGGATGAACCGCTAGGAGCTTGAAGGCATCCTCTATTTCGATTTTGGATAACCAGCAACCTTTTCCTGCCATTCTCGTCAGGGTCATGGCATCATTGATAGAATGATATTTGAGGAGGAATTCTTCTGAAGGAATTAGAGAATTAATACTTGGTTGCCGGAATGCACGAGGGGCTGAGACATCCGATATAAGGCGTTTTTTAAGCGAGAATTTCCTGGTGGCAATGCCCAGTGGATTGGCCCTCCATACTGGAAAAGGTGGTGAATCGAATGGGCCGATGATGAAACCCTTATCTAGTTTTGAGGAGTGTATCTACTAACTCTGGCTCTGAAAGTGCAGACTGCAGGTTAGGGAGGTTTAATGGGACTGACGGGCATGCCAAGAGACCTCTGTTGAAACCCTCTTGACTCAAAATAGTCATTTATTCTGCTTTGGATTCCGTGGGCAAATAACCCGGAAGTGAGATCTATGGCAGAGAGAGCAAACATGAGCCATACGGCATGCACTGAAAAAACATCCCCTAGCGTTAAAATTATTACATATAGAAGTATCTTCTATATAATGGATCTTCTGGCCTAGTTTATCCACGGACTGCAGGGGGGAAGTGGTCATGTCTAGAGGGGCAGCTGCTGCAGAAGCTACTGCTGAGGAGGTTGAGGGGCCACTAGTGTCGGCCGTGGGGCATAGATTTTGAGTATGATTTGCAGACTTGCAAAGCTGACAAACTGGAGCTTGGATACCGGTGAAGTGCCTGCAAAAAACCTCATTATCCAGTGAGCTCCAATCTGTCCTGAAATTGAATTGGGCCAAGGCGTCGGCTGCCTTGGCAGAAAAAGCCCGTTTGTAATCATAGAAGTGAAAACCTCCATACGTGTAACCTAGATCTACTATAAAGTACAGGTATTGGTCTAATTCCTGCCTGCGAAGTGGGAAGGAAGAACATCTCTGAATACACTAAAAGCCAAGACAAATTCTGGGATAGAAAATTTCTTAGACAGCCTAGAGTCTTTGGCCTTTAGTGTGACTGAAACGTCTCCGCAATTTATGGTGCAGTTTTCAGTCAGATCTTGGGTTGAGATAAGTAGTGAAACTAGATTAACGTCTCTGCCTTCCAGAATGTCCTTCCAATATGTGGCCAAGAATCATGTGTGCTGGAGTAATTTGAGGGTGAGGCAGAAAGGTGGGGTTACCTTGGGGAGGGGTAGGTTGATAAGCGTGCTGCCCTTCGGGCGGGAAGCGGAAGTTAGTCTCCAGAGCCAGGATCCTATTCTGCATGTCTGACATTGAGGTGGTAATATTGGACAACATCTGCATCATGTGATTTAGTTGCGCAGTGTAATTTATGGCTAGCGGAGAGGCAGGAGTAAAGGGTGGGGTGTGGCCCTAGAATGGGAACAGCAACCTGAATAGTTCTGCCTTCCTAGCAGTAGCTGGGTATGGGATGTGGTGCCGGGATAATTCGGCCGTTATTTTAGAGATAGTCCAGTCCCTGAAAGAGGGCTGGATGGCCAGAGACTTTTCCTGATGGGGGGACTAGTGGTCCTGGGAGTAGAGGGTTCTCCAGCCGGAATTATCTCTAGTTCCATCAATCCGTGAGCTGTTGAGTCTTCCATCCTATTAGGAATAAACTACATAGTTAATAGCAGGACCTGTTGGCATGTGCATATTAGTAGCATGCCGTGAAGAATGTTTCCGGAGGATGGAGTCCAAATGAATAGGCCCATTCTCCTCTCAGCCCATTCTACCTTGAAAAAACATCATAATCCAGACTTCAATTAGACCCAAGGAAGATTAATCTGTCATTGGTGGACCCATAAACTGTGTGCCCGGTGGCTGGCCAAACTGAGAAGTGAAAACCTGTCCCCGGACCTACAGCTGATACTACTTGGCGGGGAGACCAGTCACCTTCCCAGATGTAGCCAAAGGTTCTCCATGAAACATGCTTGGCCATTGCCAGTGAAAGTGATAAGTAGACGTGTGAATCTGCTTAACTAAACAACGGACTCTTGCCCCCAGTGATTGGGGGGAGGAATCTAGTACTCTAAGCATTTTGTGCGATTCCAACACCTTGGCAGCCTCATTGATTGAGGTAGGTGAGATGTAAGATATGAATGACTAGACTGATTAGATTCCTTACCCTCATCGATTGAGGGGAACCTAATACCCTTATCGGCCTCAGAGATTGAGGTAGGTGATACCTTTCGACCTCTGGACGGGAGGTAAGGTATGAAAAAGAAAAAGCTAAGTTTGCCTAAAGGGGAAAGAAAAAAAAATTGGCACTGAGATTTAGTAATAGGTTCTTGAACCTAACTCACCTTGTCGGCCTCAGTGATTGAGGTAGGTAAAACCTTCGGCTTCTTGACAGAAGGAAAGGTATAAAACTAGCATCCGGACTCTGACTACCCTGCAATATGACAACGCATGAACTGATGAATGCTAAACTGATGTGACGTAACGTAGAACGAGAGGAACTAAAAGCATGCTGTTGACTTATAAATACTTAATGGTAGATGCATGAAACGTACTGCTTAGTGCCTCGTGAGAGGTGAAGTGGAAGGTGCTGAAGTGGCGATCCGGTTAGGCATACAGTAATAGCAAGTGTACCTACTTACCTGTTTGGGTGAGGAGCAATACAAAGAATAGCTGAAATGGAATAAGCTGAATCAGGGAATAGCTGAAACGGAATAAGCTGAATCAGGAAACCATAAGTAATTATAAGGTAGGACAAACAAACCGCTTGAGGTAATCGTAAAAAAGGGGGGCTAGAAACCAGGTTAGAGAGAACTAAGGTGGTTACAGAATGAGCAAGATCCATGACTGATACCTTAATAAGCCTGAAGAGGTTTGGACTGATGGAGTAAGTTGTCTGTAGAAGTAATGACAGGCCTGAGGAAGTGAACTGAATCCAATACCCTCTTAACCAGGAATGAGGCTGCTGGGGGGGCAGGCCAATGCCAGATATTGATACTGCAATCTTGGCTTCCACAACTGGAGGAACATGTAATGAAAGGAATTGATATATACCTTGAAAGTTATTCCAGTTGGAGGGTAAGCACAGTGATGTCATTAGAATTTTAATTAGAAAGCTAACATAGTGGTACATGCTTGGGGACAGTAAAAAAAGAAATCATAGCTGTATACCTTATGCAAAATTTGGGGACTGGTGATACTTGCACCATAGTTGAAGTGTAAATGCAGCTGCAAATGTTGAATGTAGAATGAACTAATGTACATCAATTACATTGTAAAAGTATGAGCATGCATGTAATATGCTGATCCTAGTAGGAACAGGTTGATAAACGCATAATTACTCTGGCATATGAATTATCTGCCCCTACCTATGCTAGTTCCAGTTCCTAGAGCATGATTACGTTCCTAGTTGTACAGCTTAAAAGCAACTAGTTGAGACCATAATGTGGTTCTGATTAGCTGCATGAAGAGTAGCCTCTACAGGATGAATATGGGATTGACTTAAACTGACCGCTTATACTGCCGAATGTGACAAAGAGAACGCACGTGATGCCCATGCTGGAACCAAATAGAATGCTGGACACGGAATTACTGGCATATACATAGCAACACATAGAATCAAGCATACGGCTGTATAAGTGGATTAAATGTGAACATAAAATAGAAATCAGTACAATCCTTAATAACCTGGTAGCTGGTGAGCTTTCGCGTGAGTAAGCCGATGCTTCCGGGTCGCGCAGTGATGACGTCACTAGGTGACTGTGGGCCGGATCGCAATGCCTAAGGGTGCTGATAAGCAAGGCAATTAAGGTTAAGCACCAGCATGCGAAAAAATGGATCTGTAAGAACAAGTGAAAAATTACCAACCGTCTGGAGGAGCTGACACCGCTTTGCCATTACCTTCTCTTTGAGTGTGTGAGGGACTGGAAGTGACGGCACGCCAGATGCAGGGAAACCGTGGGTTAAATTCCCTGTGGCCCCTCCCAAAAATTCAGGCGAGCCTACCACTTGCAGGACGTAGGCTTGTTAGAAACAAACCCCCAAAAATTGTTTATTTTTTTGTAGGACTATGTTTTTTTATTTATTTTTTTTTTTCAAAGCACAAGCCCTGGGAAAAAAATGCCCTACTGGCCTAGTGCCAACAGGTCATGTTGGCATGCAAACAATCCATGCAAGTCCACCATCAGTCCTGTGACACTAACCACACTGCACATTATGATCTGTCTCACCCCACAGGAACATTGACACAGCACTGCACTGGCAGCAGCATGGCCACAAACATCAACCATACCATGGACGTGGCATATTGTGTGTGGGGATTCAGAAACCATCCTCCATTCCCCTCTACACGTTGACATACAGACCCCAAGGATATCACGCACACTCCCAGGAGAAACAAGATACAACACATAACCCATGTTCATCGCCTTACAGGGCTTGATTGACAGCAACTAACTTGATTTGCCATGATCATAGCCAGAGCAACCATGCTAGCCTTGTAGCGAAAGAGTGTTATCCAATGCTATGCATTGGATAATACTCCGTCACATCAGGGGTTAAAGGGCCATTGGACTCAATATGGGACCTGTACTGTGCTAGAGCTGAGCAGAGGGGTGGATGTACAGTGGTATTGTTACACAACGTAGAGGTCATGAAACATAGATCAGATTACCAGAGACTCCATGCTGACCTGTGAGTGTGCAGACATATGTGCCCATGATATGAATACACACATCAACAAACATGTCCCAATAGTTCCAGGGAACAAATGACATTGGGCTGCCACTGTCACTTTCACAGTGGCAGCCCAAATTCATTACTTCCATGGAGCTCTCAGAACATTTGTTGATGTGTGTATTCATGTCAGGGGCACATATCCATAGGGCTGGGGCACATGTCCTTAGTTCTCCACATAATTGGTTACAGATGAGTACACAACACACTGTCAAGCAATGGTTTGTGTACTCACCTGTAATTAAGAAGATTGAGGGGATTATAAAGTCAAAATAGTTGTTTCTTGATGATCAGTTCAGGTCTGTTGCTCCAAATCCTGTCCTCTTATCCCACAGGCATCCATAACATGATCCATCCTTGAACTGAAGATCTTCCATGTGACTGGATTGATGTCTTGACAACACCTTCATAAAGATCACCCCTTGCTATTTCTGGTGATGTTGTTAGTGATGCAATATTTGACCTGAGGTTCACACAGACCTCTACTGGAACATTCTCATATAGACACAGAAAACACAAATTCACAAGTGTAATAACCTGTACAGTTAGGATGCTCATCTACAGAGTTGTCAAACCTTGTGGACAACACATGAGCAGGACAGCAGTGTTACTCAAGTAGTATGATTTAGTTTCAAAGTACATTTAGTGTTCTTATACAAGTGTTCAATGCATATAGGCAATACACACAGAAAACACATGTACGTTCTAATGTACTTTGAGACACAATAAAGATGAACCATCACTAGTCAATCATCTGTGTCTGTATGAGGATATATTGGATTACACATTTGTTTGTTAATGCGTAACCACACTCAGGATCGAGTATCCCCCATACATGGAAAGGCATCACCCATATCACAGGAGTCCACCACTTGTTTGCAAGTGAGTAGACTCTGTGATGTATTCACGCAAACAGATGGTGGCAGTGATACACTAATGTGTTGTGGGAGTGATAAAGAGGTGATACAGGGGACATACTTCCACAGTGAATTTCTGTCCACAGTTTCTGTGTTGCTCAGTATAATCAATGTTCTGTGATATTGCTCCACTTTGACGTATCACAGTACATGGGCTACATCAACGAACAACCGGACCAAGTGGACAAGTGTTTTTACTGGTGAAGTCTGTTACACCCTTAGGAAAAACAACAACTCAACTTACTCAAGGCCCCAGTGCTCACCCCAGGATTTCAATGTGTGTGCTACACATTGAAATCCTTGGTTAAAAACATTGGGTTCCCCAGTAAGTCAGTTGCACAATGAGTGTTTGAGTCCAAGACAACATTGATGCAGGTCCCATTTATCTTTATCTACCACTCTGGCTATCAAAGGGTTAAACACAACATTTGATGTAGACGAATGTTCAATGTTGTACCAATTGTTGTGCTAAGGGGTATGTTTTGTTGTTCAAAATCAACACACAACATCGCCATATAACACAGTTGTGTAATATGGCTCCAGGGATGTATTTCCAGTTGAATTTGTACAACGGTGTGTGTGTGTGAACCCATGTTGTAACATCCCACAAACATCATACCTAGGCAGAAGATGTGTTCACTGAATTGTTTGGCAATGCATTGGAGACAACTCTGCCACCCAATCTATGACCAAATGCAAACCAGATCAGACATGATTCAAAAGCACAATGTTCCTTTATTCAGGGGAAATGTAACATGTTGGGCATTTTATTTTTTTTTCTTGGGGGGGGGGCTTAGACTGTGTGGCAGAAGTGGATAACCTGGATGATCTCCTGGTCACCCTTTGCCCCCTAGGTGTGGCTTCGGGGGTCACATTAGAGGGGGTGGTGGGGGCAGTGGATCCCTCTGTGGAGCGCAGGTTCTCCCTCTCTAACCGTAAGTTCTCCCTGCGGTTCAGCTCTCTCAACTCCACCAGTACCTGTGCAAGCATGTCCATCACCCCCGTGTGGAGCTGATGGAGTTGAGTGTTGATCCTCATGACCTCCGACTCCAGGGCATGGATCCTTGCCTCTATCCTGTTAGTGTTTCTCTGGGATTCCCTACGGCTCCTGGTGATGTTGTCATTGGTGCAGAGGCTTGACCGGAGTTGTCTCCTTTGCAGAGCCATACACTCTGCTTCCATCCCCGTGGGGCATTCACTGCTGGTGATGCTTGTGCCTGGTGAATCTGCTGCTGCTGTGTCCTCCTCAGCTGGTGCTGTGTCCTCCTCAGCTGGTGCTGTGTCCTCCTCAGCTGCTGCTGTGTCTTCCTCAGCTGCTGCTGTATGTGCTGCAGATGGGTATGTGCCCACCACATCAATGGACCCACTGCTGCCCACCGATGTCTGTGCTGGTGGAGGTGGTGGGGTAAACACATCCCTTCGCATAGGGTGTTGGGGCTCCCCAAGCAGGCCCAGGTGTTGGTAGTCGAGTGGCCAAGGGTCAAATCTTGGCCACTGGTATGTGCTTGTCCCCCACCTGGGATCATACCTGGGGCCATGCTGGGGAGCCATCCAGGAGGGTAGGTCAATCTATGACGAGTATGGCCCATATTGGGTGGTGGCCACATCACCGGCAGCCATTGCCTCCCTGGTGGTGGTGGTGCTGCTGCTGCTGCTGGAGGGTAATAGCTCCTGGAGGTGGTGGGGTGCATCCAGTCACTGTAATATGGTGGTGCAGCCAGAGGTGGTGCAGCCAGAGGTGGTGCAGCCAGAGGTGGTGCAGGCAGGGGTGGTGCAGCCAGAGGTGGTGCAGGCAGAGTTGGTGCAGCCAGAGGTGATGCAGCCAGAGGTGGTGTAGCCAGAGGTGGTGTAGCCAGAGGTGGTGCAGCCAGAGGTGGTGTAGCCAGAGGTGGTGCAGTCAGAGGTGGGGCATCCAGTTGGCCAAGAGGTGTGGATGTAGTTGGGTACGGTGCCCACTGGCTGGTCCCCTCCTCCGTATACTCCTCACTGGGTGGTGAGGTGGCCTCCTCCATGGGCTCCTGGAGTGCTGGAGGCACATAACCTGTGTGGAGGATTGAGATTGTGTGATCAGTAAACTTAGCCATGATGGTGTCAAATTGATATTAATATTTGAAATGTGGAAAGGGACATATATGTTGTAGGGTTTATCCCCCTGTGTGAAACAACGGTACTCCTACTGGTGAAGGGTGTTTTATTCTACATGTATCGCAGCTCAGAGTTGAATTCCTTTGGTGCCACATCCCAGTGGCCTGAAATTGTACATTTGCGCTGTTGCCACATCATCCTTTGTGGATTTATGCTCCCTGGACCAAAGCTGGCCAGAGGATGGTCTGGCAACATTGGCATAGTACATTTTCAGGCCACAGTGATATTGTCCATGGAATATTCAACTTTGAGCTGTTATACTCTTGGGATGAAACACCTTTCAGCAGTGGGAATACCCTTGCTTTACCTGGTGGATCAATCCTATGACATATATTTTTACTTTCACATTTTAGGTATTACTATCTCTTTAACGGGATAGCAATGGTTAATTTCTAAACATCTCTTCATGATGCCTGCAATGTTACATCAAGGTGAAATTAACCATTGCCATGCCAAGGTACACAGTGAGGAATATGGTCTGATATGTGTGTATATGTACCTTTCATATGGGTACAAACATATCCTTGATATATATGAACCCAGAGATCTGTTCAGTACATGTGATTGTCTTACTGCTTATATATGTACAGCCATCACAAACTAACTTTCATTGATACCACTGATACCCATCCAAGGAAGGTGTAATATACTAGGTATGTGTACTCTGATGATATCAATATGAGTTATTTTGTTGAGGGTGCACATATATGGGCAGTAGGACAATCACACATACTGAACCGAACTCTGGGTTCACATCTTGTTGGGACATATTTGTACCCATTTGAAAGGGACATATCCACATACATATCTGGGCGTTTTTCTTTCTGTACATATCTTTTTGTAATTGATATGCAGTGTGATTCAAGTAGTATTCATCCCTATGTTATCAGTTCATCCTGTACAGTGCTGGATTTTGTCAGATTTGACATGTCACTCTCTGGTTGTCATGATGGTATCCTATGCATTGCATTGTGATGCATGGGATACCACCGTGGCAATCAGGGGTTGATGTACATTACAGGATTCTGTCCATGAGGTCTGTTCAAGTTGAATCCTGAGGGGCAACAATCAAGCCAGTATTGAAGGATATCATTGATTGAGGCCTTTTTTTCCTGGATCAACCCATCCATCCTTCTGTGTGAGGCAGCCAGACCCGATCATAGATATCCATAATTCATGGCCTGTTATTGACCAAACCTCAATGGTTCATACTTGGTTCCCATATGTATCCTGCAAATAGTGTCTGGTGTACCATCCATCCATGGCATCAGCACTCCTTAGGATCTATATGTGAATCAAATGTGAGATATGTAAATTCAAGTTAGCGTAAATGATTGCATACACAACACCAAGGCCAACTTTTTCACCTTTAGTTATGTGTAATCGTTTTTGGCCTGTGTGTTGCACATACAAGCAGTTATTCTCAGTGGCACTGTGATTTGTGACCTGATCCATCCTGTTGGTGATTCAGTAAGCGGTTAAGTGGACCTGCTGAACTGATTATGATGCTGACTTCTCCGCTGATCTCATTTCCCCATCTGCAATGTTTTCTATGGAGTCCATACAATGGGGCCTGTGCAGCTTGAATCCTGTTATTGGATATTCTCCATAGACTAACATTGTAATTGGTAAAGTGAGGGTATGTAAGTGTCAAATTCTCTACATCAGCTCTTTTTCACCGCTTAGTGAATGTCCCCTATGTGTCATGTAATTGTTAACCTATCGCCATGTGTTTGTTGTCTGGTTAACCCTTTGAGTACCAGAGGGGTTGCCAAAGCATTGTTGATCGATGCATTGATAATCCCTCTAGCACTCATGGGGTTATGTGCTGGATTCCCTGTGGGAACATGGGTAACACTGTGTGACAACAATTGTGATGTTTGACATACAACACTTTTCTGAGCATGGTTTGTATGTATTGTGTGTGATCAGCACAGCAACATGAGGGTTAACCAGGGAGTTGGACAGGTTTTGGCCTTGTTGAACCTTGACATTTGTCCTTGTCTTGCGTCCTGTTTAAACCCTCAGGGTGCTGTGTTGGTGCAGTTGTGTGGATGAATGAAGGGCAGATGTTGGGATGTGAGTGCTTGTTTGTGATGGGTGTGTGCTTTGAGGTGGTGTGTGGTTTTGGGGTGATGCACTTACCAGTGTTGTGGAGGCTCCTCTCATCCCCAGTGTATGATCCTCCATGGACCCCCTCAATGAGGGTAGATGACAGTCTCTGCCGCAGCCTCTCCTCCCAAGGTGATGGGGACAGGTGGCCCATCTCCGGTGGCTCAGGCGTGCAGGGCGGCATCCCCCATCTTCTTCTTCACCTGCCTTTTGCAGTCGCCCCATCTCTTCTTGATTGAGTCCACATCCCGTCTGCAGGTGGCCACCGCATTAACTCGGCTTCAGATTTGGCTCCAGGCAGCTCTCCTCCTCGCAGCCAGGCCAGGGAGTCTCTCCCCCGGGAAGAGGACACTCTCACTCTCCAGCACAGCCTCCACGAGGGCCGTGTTTTCTTCCTCGGTATATCGGGGATGCCTGACCCTGTCCCCCTCAGCTCCAGCATGCAAGGAGTCAGAACTGGAGTGTTCTGCCTGCTCTGCCCCTGCCTGTGTGTGGTGGTCCCCAGAAACTACCCATCGTCCCACTGCAGGTTCTGTCCCTCTTCTTTGTGTGCCTGCTCTTGTGGGCCTGGTCCCCCTCCACCCTGCGGATCTCTCTCTCCCACCCCTGCTCTTCTGAGGGATACCCTCCTGACCTTCCTCCTCCTCCTCCACTACTCTCCCCATCCCTCTCTCCTGTCCTCCTCTCCTGGCCACCATTCACCCACTCACACCCAGGCACTCTCACACGCCCTCACAGACACACTCGATCCCACTCACTCTCTGTCACACACTTTCACTCACGGATTCACACTGTCAAAAAAAAGTTTAAAATGTATAACGTGTGATGAAAAAAAAAGACCATGTGTATGTATGTGTATGTGTTTGTGTTTGTATGGATGTATGTGCTATGTGCAAAAGTGTGCTTCCTACTCCGGCTCCACTTCCCCACCCCTCCCACTGTCTGTTGGTGTGCCTCAAGGATCAGTACTGGGACCCTTGCTCTTCTCAATCTACACTGCTTCCCTTGGAAAACTAATAAACTCCTTTGGGTTTCACCATCATCTCTATGCTGATGACACCCAAATATATCTTTCCTCCCCAGACCTCTCCCCTTCCCTCTTGTCCCGAGTGTCTGACTGTCTGTCTTCTGTGTCTTCCTGGATGTCCTCCCATCAACTCAAACTTAACCTTGGCAAAACTGAACTAATTCTCTTCCCTCCATCTACAACCAGCCTTATCCCAAATATTACCCTCACCGTTAACAACACTTCCATCACACCAACCCCTACAGCACGCTGCCTGGGGGTCACATTTGACTCTGCCCTATCATTCATTCCTCACATCCAGTCGATCTCCAACTCATGCCGCCTCCACCTCCGCAACATCTCTAGAATCCGACCCTTTCTTACAGAAGACACTACCAAAATTCTAATCCAAACACTCATCATGTCCCGTCTTGACTACTGTAACTCTTTACTAATTGGCCTGCCTCTCACCCGACTAACCCCGCTACAGTCCATAATGAACTCTGCTGCAAGACTAATCTACCTCACTCATCGCTTCTCTAACACCACACCCCTCTGTCAGTCCCTACACTGGCTCCCGTTAGCATACAGAGTAAAATTCAAAACTCTGGTGCTAACTTATAGAGCCCTCACTAACACTGCACCCCCCTATATTTCATCTCTCATTTCCAAATATACTCCCGCCCGCCATCTTCGCTCTGCACATGACCTTCTGCTCTCCACAGCTCTTATCACATCCTCCCACTCCCGCCTACAGGACTTCTCCCTTGCTGCACCTAAGCTGTGGAATTCCCTCCCCGCCCCATCAGACTCTCCCCCAGCCTTCAAATCTTCAGACGCTCCCTGAAAACTCACCTCTTCAGGGAGGCCTATCAACTGCCTCCATAAACATCATCACCAAGATTCACCCCTTGCACGGACTACTGCACTCAACGGCACTTCTCACTCCCACCCACTGACTGGCAGTTCATGTGGCAGGAGGCACTTAAACGCAATAGCACTTACTCCATCTGAATCAAACCTACCTTCCTCTAGACTGTAAGCTCTCACGAGCAGGGCCCTCTGATCCTCCTGTTCTCCACATCTAATTGTACTATTTAATACCTCTGTATGTCTATTCCCAATTGTACAGCGCTGCGGAATTAGTTGGCGATATATAAATAAAGAATAATAATAATAATATTTAAATGTAATTCTCTCCTCTCCAAGATCCCTCTACCTTACTCCTGTGTATGCTTCTCTCTCTCTCTCTCTCTCTCTCTCTCTCTCTCTCTCTCTAAACACTATCCTCAACTCCTGGGTCCTGTGATCAAGCTTGCTGAAACTCGAAACACAGACAGGGTGTGACCGTTATTTTGAGGTATATATAGGTGTATTTGAACATTTTTTATATTTTGGGGCCTTGGGATTGGCTGTAGGTTTGAATTTTGTTTGTGCACCTATCAGGGTTGCTAGACAACGGCAGCCGTAATGTTACATTTTGACTTAAGTTGTGTTTTAACGGGTGTTTGGGACGCACGGTGATGCAAAATCAGGTGTAACGCTGGTTTTTGTGTTACGTGTTTTTGTAGTGCCTAGGCTCGATAGCTATTCTTGTGCTCTTACCTTTAAATCTGCCGGACACCATGTGTTCTTTGCGGCCGATGTGCCTTTTTTACTTAGCGGATGATTAAAGGCTGCCTTTAAATCTAGCCTGTAGCGCCTCTGTTTAAGGAGGGAACTAAAACAGAACCTGGGAATTATACACCTGCGACTTTGACCTCTGTAGTGGGAAAACTGCTAGAAGGGATAATATATTCAGGATTACAACACAAAAAATAAGATCATTAGCACGAATCAACATGGTTTTATGAAGAATAGATCATGCCAAACTAACCGTTTCAGGTTCTATGAGGAAGTAAGCAGCAACCTTGATAATGGCAAGGCAGTAGATGTAACATATCTAGACGCTGTAAAGACATTTGATACAGTGCCACACAGAAGGCTGGTGTATAAAATAAGGAAATTGGGGCTAGGCGATAACCTTTGCAATTGGATTCAAAACTGGTTGAAGGATAGGGAACAGATTGTGATTGTAAATGGAAAATTCTCCAATACAGTTAAAGTGGAGAGTGGAATACTTCAGGGTTCATTATTAGTCCGCTGCTTTTTAACATGTTTATAAATGACCTGGAATAGATTTAAAAAGCAAAATACCAATATTTGCAGATGACACTAAATTATGCAAGGTCATTAATTCAGAATAGGATATTTTCTCTCTGCAGAGGGAGTTACATACAATGTCAGATTGGGAAAACAAATGGAATATGAAGTTTAATGTGGGGAAGTGTAAAGTCATGCATTTGGCAGGAAATAATCCCAAAGCTAATTATGAACTTAATAGAATCATGTTAGGGACTAATTGCTAGAGAAAGACCTGGGTATCCTTGTCAGCTACAAACTTGGAAATAGTGACCAGCATCAAATAGCAGTAGCAAAGGCAAACAAAACCCTCTCATGCATAAAAAGAGGCATCGAACAAGAGTGGATAACATTATTTTGCCATTATACAAATCATTGGTAAGACCTCACCTTGAGTATGCAGTGCAGTTTTGGCCACCAGTTCTGAAAAAGGATATGCTAGAACTAGAGAGGGAACAGCGAAGAGCAACAAAATTAATCAAGGGAATGGAGGACTTGACGTATGAGGAAGAACTAGACAAACTTGGTTTATTTACTCTAGACAAAAGACGAAAAAAGAGGACACCTTATCACATTGTACAAGTATATGAAAGGTCAAAACAGGGATCTCTGCAGTGAGCTATTTATTCCGAGGCCTGATCAGGTGACCAGGGGATACCCCTTGAGATTAGAGGAAAGGAGGTTTAGACTTCAGCAGAGGAAGGGTTTTTTTACAATAAGGTATGTTAAATTGTGGAATTCCTTGCCCAAGTAGGTGGTTATGGTAGATACAATGGATACATTTAAGAGAAGATTAGATACATTTCTTTCAAAAGGGAACATACAGAGTTATACTGTTTTTTTAGTAGGCAGATCAGGAAGGTCTGATAAAGACTAACTTAATTGGTAGCAGGAAAGCTATAAAATTCTCAGACACTGGGGTATGAGGAGAAGGTTGAACTTGATGGACTTGTGTCTTTATTCAACCTAATTTACTATGTTACTATGCCGTATGGCCTCCCCCACAAGCAGATTAAAATACAGAGACAAAGAAACAAAAAACCTGACTACCTCCAACACAGTTGAACACAGAATACTAGGACACTGAAATACTCCCATGTTTGTAATCTGTTTTAACCAATTGTCCCTTGTTTGTGACAGTTACCTATTTCCAGCGACGCTGCCAACGAGGATGCAGGATGCATCAATATGTCACAGTCACTTCCTCCCAGACGTCACTGACTATGCCTGGTTTGAGCATGCCTGGCAGCGTCATTGGCCGCCCATGTCCTCTTGCCAGCTGGATTTGGCACATGTTTTCATGCAGGTGCAGGCCGCTGGTTTGACGTATCGCAGCGGAACGAGTCATTTACAGATGCAAAGAGGCAAAATGACGCAGACCCCTGTTTTCTACTGCTTGGCTGAAATCTCCTCCCATCCACTTCCTGGGCTGGGCTTTAAGAGGGAACTGAGCCAATTCTCAGTTGCCCTTGAGTGGTTCTTCTACACAGTTGGATTTCCTTGGGCTCTGTGTATGACCTGGCTTGTCTGACCATCTATCCTGGTGCTGATCTGTGGCACTGTCTGACTATTCTCCTGCCTATTCCCTGTGTATAGCGGACACCCAATCTGGTGCAGACCTGTGGCTCTGGCTGACTAACTACTCTGTGTATGACCCAGCTTGTCTGACCATCCAACCTGGTGCTGACCTGTGGCTCTGTCTAATTATTCTCCTACCTAATCCCTGCTCATAGAAGACACCCAATCTGGTGCAGACCTGTGGCTCTGGCTGACTAACTACTCTGTGTATGACCTGTCTTGTCTGATCATCCATCCTGGTGTTGACCTTTGGCTCTGTCTGACTATTCTCCTGATACTCCCTGTGTACAGCAGACACCCTATCTGGTGCAGACCTGTGGCTCTGGCTGTCTAACTACTCTGTGTATGACCCGGCTTTCTGATCATCCATCTTAGTGCTGACCTGTGGCTCTGTCTGACTATTCTCCTGCTTACTCCCTGTGTATAGCGGACACCCAGTTTGGTGCAGACCTGTGGCTATGGCTGACTAACTACTGTGTTTATGACCCGACTTGTCTGACCATCCATCCTGTTGCTGACCTATGGCTCTGTTTGAATATTCTCCTGCCTACTCCTTGTGTATAGCGGACACCCAATCTGGTGCAGACCTGTGGCTCTGGCTGACTAACTACTGTGTGTATGACCCGGCTTGTCTGACCATCCAACCTGGTGCTGACCTGTGGCTCTGTCTGACTTCAGCAGGGGAAGGGTTTTTTACAATAAGGTCTGTTAAATTGTGGAATTCCTTGCCCAAGTATGTGGTTATGGTAGATACAATTTATACATTTAAGAGAATATTAGATACATTTCTTTCAAAAGGGAAAATACAGAGTTATACTGTTTTTTTAGTAGGCAGATCAGGAAGGTTTGATAAAGACTAACTTAATTGGTAGCAGGAAAGCTATAAAATTCTCAGACACTGGGGTATGAGGAGAAGGTTGAACTTGATGGACTTGTGTCTTTATTCAACCTAATTTACTATGTTACTATGCCGTATGGCCTCCCCCACAAGCAGATTAAAATACAGAGACAAAGAAACAAAAAAACCTGACTACCTCCAACACAGTTGAACACAGAATACTAGGACACTAAAATACTCCCATGTTTGTAATCTGTTTTAACCAATTGTCCCTTGTTTGTGACAGTTACCTATTTCCAGCGACGCTGCCGACGAGGATGCAGGATGCATCAATATGTCACAGTCACTTCCTCCCAGACGTCACTGACTATGCCTGGTTTGAGCATGCCTGGCAGCGTCATTGGCCGCCCATGTCCTCTTGCCAGCTGGATTTGGCACATGTTTTCATGCAGGTGCAGGCCGCTGGTTTGACGTATCGCGGCGGAACGAGTCATTTACAGATGCAAAGAGGCAAAATGACGCAGACCCCTGTTTTCTACTGCTTGGCTGAAATCTCCTCCCATCCACTTCCTGGGCTGGGCTTTAAGAGGGAATTGAGCCAATTCTCAGTTGCCCTTGTGTGGTTCTTCTACACAGTTGGATTTTCTTGGGCTCTGTGTATGACCTGGCTTGTCTGACCATCTATCCTGGTGCTGACCTGTGGCTCTGTCTCACTATTCTCCTGCCTATTCCCCGTGTATAGTGGACACCCAATCTGGTGCAGACCTGTGGCTCTGGCTGTCTAACTACTGTGTGTATGACCCGGCTTGTCTGATCATCCATCTTGGTGCTGACCTGTGGCTTTGTCTAATTATTCTCCTACCTAATCCCTGTTCATAGTAGACACCCAATCTGGTGCAGACCTGTGGTTCTGGCTGACTAACTACTTTGTGTATTACCTGGCTTGTCTGACCATCTATCCTGGTGTTGACCTGTGGCTCTGTCTGACTATTCTCCGGCTACTCCCTGTGTATAGCAGACACCCTATCTGGTGCAGACCTGTGGCTCTGGCTGTCTAACTACTGTGTGTATGACCCGGCTTGTCTGACCATCTATCCTGGTGCTGACCTGTGGCTCTGTCTGACTATTCTCCTGCCTATTCCCTGTGTATAGCGGATACCCAATCTGGTGCAGACCTGTGTCTCTGGCTGACTAATTACTCTGTGTATGACCCAGCTTGTCTGACCATCCAACCTGGTGCTGACCTGTGGCTCTGTCTAATTATTCTCCTACCTAATCCCTGCTCATAGAAGACACCCAATCTGGTGCAGACCTGTGGCTCTGGCTGACTAACTACTCTGTGTATGACCTGTCTTGTCTGATCATCCATCCTGGTGTTGACCTGTGACTCTGTCTGACTATTCTCCTGCTACTCCCTGTGTATAGCAGACACCCTATCTGGTGCAGACCTGTGGCTCTGGCTGTCTAACTACTCTGTGTATGACCCGGCTTTCTGATCATCCATCTTGGTGCTGACCTGTGGCTCTGTCTGACTATTCTCCTGCTTACTCCCTGTGTATAGCGGACACCCAGTTTGGTGCAGACCTGTGGCTATGGCTGACTAACTACTGTGTTTATGACCCGGCTTGTCTGACCATCCATCCTGGTGCTGACCTATGGCTCTGTTTGAATATTCTCCTGCCTACTCCCTGTGTATAGCGGACACCCAATCTGGTGCAGACCTGTGGCTCTGGCTGACTAACTACTGTGTGTATGACCCGGCTTGACTGACCATCCAACCTGGTGCTGACCTGTGGCTCTGTCTAATTATTCTCCTACCTAATCCCTGCTCATAGTACACACCCAAACTGGTGCAGACCTGTGGCTCTGGCTGACTAACTACTCTGTGTATGACCTGGCTTGTCTGACCATCCATCCTGGTGTTGACCTGTGGCTCTGTCTGACTATTCTCCTGCCTACTCCCTGTGTATAGCGGACACCCTATCTGGTGCAGACCTGTGGCTCTGGCTGTCTAACTACTCTGTGTATGACCTGGCTTTCTGATCATCCATCTTGGTGCTGACCTGTGGCTCTGTCTGACTATTCTCCTGCTTACTCCCTGTGTATAGCGGACACCCAGTTTGCTGCAGACCTGTGGCTCTGGCTGACTAACTACTGTGTTTATGACCTGGCTTGTCTGACCATCCATCCTGGTGTTGACCTGTGGCTCTGTCTGACTATTCTCCTGCCTATTCCCTGTGTATAGCGGACACCCAATCTGGTGCAGACCTGTGGCTCTGGCTGACTAACTACTGTGTGTATGACCCGCCTTGTCTGACCATCTATCCTGGTGCTGACCTGTGGCTCTGTCTGACTATTCTCCTGCCTATTCCCTGTGTATAGCGGACACCCAGTCTGGTGCAGACCTGTGCCTCTGGCTGACTAACTACTGTGTGTATGACCCGGCTTTTCTGACCATCCAACCTGGTGCTGACCTGTGGCTCTGTCTAATTATTCTCCTACCTAATCCCTGCTCATAGTAGACACCCAATCTGGTGCAGACCTGTGGCTCTGGCTGACTAACTACTCTGTGTATGACCTGTCTTGTCTGATCATACATCCTGGTGTTGACCTTTGGCTCTGTCTGACTATTCTCCTGCTACTCCCTGTGTATAGCGGACACCCTATGTGGTGCAGACCTGTGGGTCTGGCTGTCTAACTACTCTGTGTATGACCCGGCTTTCTGATCATCCATCTTGGTGCTGACCTGTGGCTCTGTCTGACTATTCTCCTGATACTCCCTGTGTATAGCAGACACCCTATCTGGTGCAGACCTGTGGCTATGGCTGTCTAACTACTCTGTGTATGACCCGGCTTTCTGATCATCCATCTTAGTGCTGACCTGTGGCTCTGTCTGACTATTCTCCTGCTTACTCCCTGTGTATAGCGGGCACCCAGTTTGGTGCAGACCTGTGGCTATGGCTGACTAACTACTGTGTTTATGACCCGGCTTGTCTGACCATCAATCCTGGTGTTGACCTGTGGCTCTGTCTGACTATTCTCCTGCCTATTCCCTGTGTATAGCGGACACCCAATCTGGTGCAGACCTGTGGCTCTGGCTGACTAACTACTGTGTGTATGACCCGGCTTGTCTGACCATCTATCCTGGTTCTGACCTGTGGCTCTGTCTGACTTCAGCAGAGGAAGGGTTTTTTTACAATAAGGTCTGTTAAATTGTGGAATTCCTTGCCCAAGTAGGTGGTTATGGTGGATACAATTTATACATTTAAGAGAATATTAGATACATTTCTTTCAAAAGGGAAAATACAGTTATACTGTTTTTTTAGTAGGCAGATCAGGAAGGTCTGATAAAGACTAACTTAATTGGTAGCAGGAAAGCTATAAAATTCTCTGACACTGGGGTATGAGGAGAAGGTTGAACTTGATGGACTTGTGTCTTTATTCAACCTAATTTACTATGTTACTATGCCGTATGGCCTCCCCCACAAGCAGATTAAAATACAGAGACAAAGAAACAAAAAAACCTGACTACCTCCAACACAGTTGAACACAGAATACTAGGACACTGAAATACTCCCATGTTTGTAATCTGTTTTAACCAATTGTCCCTTGTTTGTGACAGTTACCTATTTCCAGCGATGCTGCCGATGAGGATGCAGGATGCATCAATATGTCACAGTCACTTCCTCCCAGACGTCACTGACTATGCCTGGTTTGAGCATGCCTGGCAGCGTCATTGGCCGCCCATGTCCTCTTGCCAGCTGGATTTGGCACATGTTTTCATGCAGGTGCAGGCCGATGGTTTGATGTATCGCGGCAGAACGAGTCATTTACAGATGCAAAGAGGCAAAATGACGCAGACCCCTGTTTTCTACTGCTTGGCTGAAATCTCCTCCCATCCACTTCCTGGGCTGGGCTTTAAGAGAGAATTAAGCCAATTCTCAGTTGCCCTTGTGTGGTTCTTCTACACAGTTGGATTTCCTTGGGCTCTGTGTATGACCTGGCTTGTCTGACCATCTATCCTGGTGATGACCTGTGGCTCTGTCTGACTATTCTCCTGCCTATTCCCTGTGTATAGCGGACACCCAATCTGGTGCAGACCTGTGGCTCTGGCTGTCTAACTACTCTGTGTATGACCCGGCTTGTCTGATCATCCATCTTGGTGCTGACCTGTGGCTTTGTCTAATTATTCTCCTACCTAATCCCTGTTCATAGTAGACACCCAATCTGGTGCAGACCTGTGGTTCTGGCTGACTAACTACTTTGTGTATGACCTGGCTTGTCTAACCATCCATCCTGGTGTTGACCTGTGGCTCTGTCTGACTATTCTCCTGCCTATTCCCTGTGTATAGCGGACACCCAATCTGGTGCAGACCTGTGGCTCTGGCTGACTAGCTACTGTGTGTATGACCCGGCTTGTCTGACCATCCAACCTGGTGCTGACCTGTGGCTCTGTCTAATTATTCTCCTACCTAATCCCTGCTCATAGTAGACACCCAAACTGGTGCAGACCTGTGGCTCTGGCTGACTAACTACTCTGTGTATGACCTGGCTTGTCTGACCATCCATCCTGGTGTTGACCTGTGGCTCTGTCTGACTATTCTCCTGCCTAACCCCTGTGTATAGCGGACACCCTATCTGGTGAAGACCTGTGGCTCTGGCTGTCTAACTACTCTGTGTATGACCCGGCTTTCTGATCATCCATCTTGGTGTTGACCTGTGGCTCTGTCTGACTATTCTCCTGCTTACTCCCTGTGTATAGGGGACACCCAGTTTGGTGCAGACCTGTGGCTCTGGCTGACTAACTACTGTGTTTATGACCCGGCTTGTCTGACCATCCATCCTGGTGCTGACCTATGGCTCTGTCTGACTATTCTCCTGCCTATTCCCTGTGTATAGCGGACACCCAATCTGGTGCAGACCTGTGGCTCTGGCTGACTAACTACTCTGTGTATGACCTGGCTTGTCTGACCATCCATCCTGGTGTTGACCTGTGGCTCTGTCTGACTATTCTCCTGCCTATTCCCTGTGTATAGCGGACACCCAATCTGGTGCAGACCTGTGGCTCTGGCTGACTAACTACTGTGTGTATGACCCGGCTTGTCTGACCATCTATCCTGGTGCTGACCTGTGGCTCTGTCTGACTATTCTCCTGCCTATTCCCTGTGTATAGCGGACACCCAGTCTGGTGCAGACCTGTGCCTCTGGCTGACTAACTACTGTGTGTATGACCCGGCTTTTCTGACCATCCAACCTGGTGCTGACCTGTGGCTCTGTCTAATTATTCTCCTACCTAATCCCTGCTCATAGTAGACACCCAATCTGGTGCAGACCTGTGGCTCTGGCTGACTAACTACTCTGTGTATGACCTGTCTTGTCTGATCATACATCCTGGTGTTGACCTGTGGCTCTGTCTGACTATTCTCCTGCTACTCCCTGTGTATAGCGGACACCCTATGTGGTGCAGACCTGTGGGTCTGGCTGTCTAACTACTCTGTGTATGACCCGGCTTTCTGATCATCCATCTTGGTGCTGACCTGTGGCTCTGTCTGACTATTCTCCTGCTTACTCCCTGTGTATAGCGGACACCCAGTTTGGTGCAGACCTGTGGCTCTGGCTGACTAACTACTGTGTTTATGACCCGGCTTGTCTGACCATCCATCCTTGTGCTGACCTGTGGCTCTGTTTGACTATTCTCCTGCCTACTCCCTGTGTATAGCGGACACCCAATCTGGTGCAGACCCATGGCTCAGGCTGACTAACTACTGTGTGTATGACCTGGCTTGCCTGACCATCCATCCTGGTGCTGACCTATGGCTCTAACTATTCTCCTACCTAATCACTGCTCATCGTAGACACCCAATCTGGTGCAGACCTGTGGCTCTGGTTAAGACTAACGTTCGATTTAATTTTCCTTGAAACTGATGGCAGGCATGCGTCTGACTACTCCTTGGAACTAACAGCAGGCATGCATCATTGTATCTCCCTATCACTGTCCTTTGAAAGATCCCTCTGACTTCCCTCTGACTGCAGGAGTGAGTCAGGTTGTCTCTAGCAGAGCTTCCTCCATACCTTCCCAAATACAGAGGCTATAGGAGCGCTTTCCTGTCTCTGGTAGAGGTTCCCTCGTTTAGGCAGTCTTTTTTCCTGATAGAGTTGCTGACCTGTAGTAGGTCCTCTACTGTCTTCCGTGATTATTGTTTGATGGTTTTCCTATTCATTGTTATATTCTGTTGTTATTCATTTAATAAACATTGTTATTTTACTATACCGATCTGACTCCTGATTTATTCTTGGGAAACCGTGACATTATTTTACCACAATTTCCCTTATAAAGGTTTTGCAATCTAGAAATTTAAATCCTTTGCCTTCTAAAATAGTGCACTGTAGCAGTCCAAACCCCGTGATCTCCAAAATGTGGTTAATAATAATATATATATGTACCTATATATAATAATAAATACACAATTACAATGGGTTCATTTTTCTAGGCAGTATTTACATAGAAAGCTATATTATACAGAGATTTATGTTCATGAGTGCAATTCCTTCAAATTATACTAGGCAAACTATTTTCCTTATTCTCCCCTTATTCCATTAAGTTATATTACCTGTCATCCCAAGATTCAGCAAACATTCCATGCTAGCATACAAGTCAACAAACAGATGAGGAGGGATAGGCAGGAAATGGGGGAGGAGGAGAAGACACAGGAGGAGAGAAACAACCTAGAATCCAGAGGAAAAGAAGAGAACTAGCCAGAGCAACAGTTGCTCCATACTCCGACCTACTTTCTAGCCCCTCCTCCTTATTTCCTATAGGCTAAAGGCTATGAAGTCACAAAACATGCCCCCATCCATTTCCAACATGTGCATGTCACCACAAGGACCACTTCAGGTAAGTGGGTCCCAGAGTCCAGGGGAACTCAGAGTCCTCCAGTGAAGTAGGGAAGACACCTTCCAGGTACCTTAGACCCAATAGGAATACCCAGTCCAGGAAGACTTAAGGTAGAGGAAAATAATGGGGCACCAAACCACAATTAACCCCCACTGCTCATTCCTTCCCAGAAGGGATTGGTAGCAGAAACAGAGAAGACTTTGTATCACGATAGAAACCTTGGTCTAAGTGGGCTATTGTCACCTGGTGCCTAGAGGCAATCAGATGCTGACACTCATCCGTGGGAGGCAAGAGGACAAACACTCCCCCCAGACGGCCACCGCTGACTGTCGGTCATACATAGGAGAATCTAATGACGACACAGGAGAGAGGCAACACCATAGTCAAATCAAGCCACGTCTGATACCAGGAGTCAATCCAATCTGATGCGAGGTACAGGTAAGGAGAAGGCAAAGCAGTACAAACCAATCTGTAGTAGCGAAGGAACTTGAAATAATCGGGCACCGGTGTAACGGCTATCTGCCTATTTAAAGCCCAGTGAACCAATCCTGATTCAGAGGAGGAGTTGGGAACTGAAATAGTGGGAGGAATGACATTGAAGAGAGTCAGGGGGTACAGCAACAGCAGTGCCTGATTTCTGTGGTGGTTGTTTGGCTTTAACATGTTTCACATAAATGTCATGGTGTCTGTGTTACATGTGTATTATCCGGGTGGTTGTGCCAAGGCGCATTCCCTCCTTTCCCCTTTTCATTAACTTGTCACAAATTGTTCACAGTGCTGTTGTTGATGAATGCACTGTGCCATCCCCAAGAGAAACTTAGTCCCACACCCATGACTTCATGGGGGAGGGGAAAGGTGGAGAAGAATGGTCTTTTTCTTCTTCTCTTCCACATTCCCCTTCACTGGCTGGGACAGAGCATGATGTTGCTGCTGTTGCTGCAACTGACTCACAATCAGCACTGCTACTAGGACCGGGAATATTGCTGCTGCTGCTGGCAAGTGGAAGCTGTCCTAGTCCCGCATCATTTATTGACCCCTTTCTCACTGTGTCCACATTAGCCCACTCCTCATATCCTGCTGCCCTTGAAACTCAGCAGCAGCAGGAATTAGAGCAGTTGCAGACTCTCCAAATGCCAAAGGCTCACTGCTGCTGCTGTTGCTAATGCCTATCCCCATACCTGTCTCCCATTCCTTCTCAGTTTAGGTTAAAAAGGCCATTAATATTTCTTCCACCCCAACTTCTCCACCATCATCAACACCATCACCAGTCCCTTCATGCTGCTGCTGTATTACAGACCTCTCACTGGTTGGAGGAGGTCATGAGAGAGTCACACTTGCCATTTCTTGTTGACCTGAAGAAGGCAGACTGGAAGAACTATCAGCAGGTACAGGAAGCTGATCTGTGCTCCCTGTTGTGGTGGTATTATTGCTGCTAGGCAACAATTCTGCCTTCTTGAGGATCATGTACCACCTGGACAATGCCATAGGGGGAAGAGGACTCCCAGGTGAATGGTGTGGGCTAACTTGACCATTAGCCTGGATGCTCTGCATTACTTCCCCTACCACTCCCCATTAGTCCCACCAGCTGCTTCACCATCACTGTTACTACTACTAACACAAACATCATCAATTTCAGTCCCAGAGTCTTCCTTCTCACAGTCACTAGTATGATGATCACCCCCTCCTTCACTTCTAACACTCTGTACAAGCTGCTACATCTTATTAGTAGTAGTACTAGTAGCAGGACTACCTGGGGATGGCAAGTGTGACTGCTGTCACATTTGGCACCATCTCCTCCCCCTCTCCAGAGAATTACAAGACACACAAAGTTTCAGCACTGGCACTAGGCACAGTAGTGGTGGCAGCGGGAGCAGGACTGGCAGCAAGTGCAGCACTGGCAGCAGGCACAGGCAGCTGACCTGTCCTGCTCACACTACTACCCTCTTCTTCTTCCCATGAGATGAATTTCCCCAAGATCCATAGCGGTGATGTAGGGTACTGGACAGCATTGGCTCTGGGGAACTAAGGCATCCAGAACCTTTCATGTTGGTGATAGTGGTCACTTCAAGGTCATCCTTTTATTGTTATTAAACCTGCTCATTGTGATATCAGTCACTATGAGCCTCTCCTCCTTCAATTTTGCAATAAATTTCACAGCACAACAGCCTAGCACCTCTCTCTTGCTCTGTAGCTGCTTGTATAGTGTTGCACTTCCTGGAAAACGGCACTTTTTATAGTGAAAAGGTGAAAAACATGTTAATAAAGGGGAAAAAACTTTCTAGCCACTGAAAAAATAGCAAATAATTTTTGCCAATGGGTGAAAAGTGTAAAGATTCCCACGAAAAAGCGGACAACCACATGGTTTTCTCAGATTTTTCTCTGGACCTTTCACCCACCCCCAATGCTAATGGATGATAAATTGATACGTTTAACAGCAAAAATTTAAGCCCCCGTTTTGTTTGCCTTTAACCACAAAAATGGATAAGAAAACCCACCATTGGACGAAACATAGTAGAGAAACAGCAGCTCACACAGCACAACGCACATAGCATAAGTACACCAGTGGCAAAATTAACCACTGCAAAACACAATGCCAGTGCCCTATAATCAACTAACATATTACCATAGTAAATTAGGTTGAAAAAAGACACAAGTCCATCAAGTTCAACCTTTGCCTCATAACCCAGTGACATGAGAATTATATAGCTTTCCTGCTACCAAATAAGTTAATCTTTATCAAACCTTCCTGATTTGCCTAATAATACACAATATAACCCTGCATGTGTCTCCTTGTATCTGCCATAACCACATCCTTGGGCAAGGAATTCCATAATTTAACAGACCTTACTGTAAAAAAAACCCTTCCACTGCTGAAGTCTAAGCCTCCTTTCCTCTAATCTCAAGGGGTGTCCATTGGTAATTTGATCAGGCCTTGGAATGAATTGCTCACCACAGAGATCCTCGTTTTGACCTCTCATATACTTGTACATCGTGATAAGATCTCCTCTTAGTTGCCTTTTCTCTAGAGTAAATAAACCAAGTTTGTCTAGTCATTTCTCATACGTCAAGTACTCCATACCCTTTAATTTTTAATTAATTTTGTTGCTGTACCCTATCCAGTTCTAAAATATCCTTTTTTAGAACTGGTGGCCAAAACTGCACTGCATATTCGAGGTGAGGTCTTACCAATGATTTGTACAATGGCAAAATTATGTTATCCACTCTTGATTCAATATCCCTTTTTATGCAAGACAGGGCTTTGCTTTTGCTACTGCTAATTGGCACTGGTCACTGTTTCCAAGTTTGTAGCTTACAATGATTCCCAGGACTCTCTCTAGCAACGAGTCAACAAAAATTATTCCATTAAGTTCATAAGTAGCATTTTTTCTTCCCAAATTCATGACTTTACACTTTCCTACTTTAATCTTCATATTCCATTTGGTTGCACAATCTGCCATTTTATGTAAATCACTCTGTAGAGAGCAAATATCTTGTTCTGAAATTATTATCCTGCATAATTTAATGTCATCTGCAAATATTGATATTTTGCTTCCTATATTTATTTCCAGGTCATTTATAAACATGTTTAAAAGCAGTGGACCAAGTACTGAACCCTGAGGTACTCCACTCTCAACTTTAACTGTATTGGAGAATTGTCCATTTACGATCACACACTGTTCTCTATGCTTCAACTAGTTTTCTGTCCAATTGAAAAGGTTATCCCCTAGCCCCAATTTCATTATTTTATACCCCAGACTCATGTGTGGTACTGCATCAAATGCCTTTGCAAAATCTAGATGTACTACATTTAATTATATTATCATATTTAGCACATGATATTTATAATCCACATACAAATGTATTATTTCATGTATGTGGATCATATTATAAATTAGGTTTTCACTAGAACACACATTTATTTACATATTACATTTTACTGTTATTATTTATTATTATTTATCAAAAAATTATATGGACTTCAATATGTATGTTTTATATCATAAGTTTTCATCACGTTTCTATCCCTATAAATATATAAATATATATATTTTTTAGTTTTAATTTATTTCTGTTATTTTAAAATGTATTTATTTTTTATGATAAAACACAATTGTTCAACATCTCGGCTTGATTGACATGTGGTTGATCTAGAACCAGTCTAAATGAAACTACACGCTCTTCTCTAACTGGATGGGATCCTATTCCTGCATTGATTGTTTGTCTCACAGCCCTATCTCCACTACCTTTCTCACTCCCAAATTCTTCCTATTACGTGGTCAGACCATGCTCCTCTTCTGCTACTTTTAACTTAATGACATCCCTCCTGTGGCCTCTGGCACTTGAATCCAACCTTGCTTCATGATACATGTCTCTGATCAGGTGTGCTTGCATATTGAAGAATTGTTGCAGTTTAATATACCGTTCATCTCATCCTTCTGGCGAGTTTGGGAAGCCCTTAAATGCTACCCAAAAGGCCTCTTCATTGCTATAGCAGCAAAAAAATGATAGCAGAAAGCCATGGCCCTCAATGACTTATTCACTTTCATTCAGGCCTTGTAGACCTCAAACAAGATCCACCATAACCATGATACACTACGAGCGATTGTCAAGGGAAACTAACGGAGAGGTTAGTCGGCCAGGCCAAAGGTCATACACGGAGCGGGTAGTCAGACAAGGCCAAGGCCAGCATAAAGTGGACAATCAGCTAGGCAAAAGGTTCAGGCACAAATCAGTAGTCAGACGGAGCTAGGGTCATACACAAATCAGATTCATCAGCCAGGAACGGATCACAAATAAAGACTCAGAAAGTGCACAGGTACACCACGAAAGGGCACTGAGGCAATGATGGAAAGCAGCATATAAGGCCTCTCTAGGATGAGGAGTCACATAGGTCAGTTAATGTGGAAACTATAAATAGCAAGTGTTCAGAATGATGCGTGAGTGACCAGGAAGTAGTCACCCACCATGCTGTCGCCAGGCAAACATAGAAAGAGAACAGACCAGTAAGAGGGCCAGAATCACGGGCACCATGATAGCAATGTATGAGGCCAAACTTCTCAGGTCTTGCAGTCTAACTCAACTAAGGCAATAGAATGATCCCATAGTACGTATTATGAATACAATAACAAATGTGACAATTTACTTGCTCACCAATCTAAAGGCTCTTGCTCCCATAAACCCATGTCACAAATAGTGGCTGCATTGGGGTTTTCAGGGAGTTTTTTTACTGATCTTTACAACCTCCCCTCATCCACCCACCCATCCCCATACTCACTTAAAGGCCCTCTCTTTCATCCGGTCATCAGGGATGCCAAAAGTCTCCCCATCCCAGGCACACACATGGAGGGGGACATCCCTGTAACAGAAATCACAGTTGCTGGCCCAGATGGCTTCCACTTATCTTTCTATAAAAAATTTGCCCCCAAACTCATCTGCTTCAGAATGACCATTTCCAACTCACTTCCTGATCAGATTGGCTGTTTTTCCACCTTCTCAGAGGCACACATAGTCCTAATTCCTAAAGGGTCAAGGACCCTAAATCACTAACAAACTATAGACCTATATCACTACTTAATGTGGATATTAAGATTTATGGGAAGATTGTTACTAATGAAATTGAAACCATATCTCCCTTTCACTGTTCACCAAGACCAGAATGGCTTCCTTTATGGTAGAGAGGCGAGGGAGAACACCATTTGCCTAATCCATCTGATGGATATAGCACAGTCATCTAAGCAACAGGCCTTGTTCCATGCAGCAGACACAGAAAAGGCATTTGATAGGGTCTCATAGACCTTCATTGTCACGACCCTCACTCACCTGGGCAAGGACCCTGATTCTTGAGCGTCATTAAAGCTCTATACACCAAAATCAGATTAAAAGTCTATCTCTCAGAATCCTTCTCACTAGGGAATGGGACTAGGAAAAACTGCCCCCTCTAGCCACTAATATTTATACCGACCATAGAATCTTGGATGTGTTTCCAGAGACTCAATATTAATTTCACGGGTCTTTCTACAGGGACACAGGAACATAAATCTGCTATTTTTCCAGATGATTTGCTACTTATTTTCAAACCAAATATGTCTCAGTCAAAAATCCTAGATATTTCTCTTCTACAAGAAGTACTCTCTACATTCAACTGGGTGCAGCAGAAATTTAAATATTTGGGCATCGTGCTCTCACTGTGACTGGGAGCCCTTTTCTCTCTGAATTACCTACCACTTCTAGCTGAAATCATTGTGTCTAAAATTTTATATGTTCTTCAAACTATAAAACTACAAATGTCAATTATGAAATCTATCCAATGAGAAATCAATTTGTCTGTATTAGTAACTGACTTTTAGCTAGGGAATAAAGAAGGGGAGGGTTGGGCTTCGCGTTGGTTATAACTTACTAAAGAGCTGTCCACCTCTCTACGATCTCGCATTAGATTCACTCAGACGTGAAAAAACTTTAGATACAGATTCTGAACCGCCAAATCCACCCACTCCCGCCCTGGTTGGGGGGGGAGAAGTTCACAGACAAAATGGAGGACATTGGCCATACTCTCAACATCCCTTCACATCTGGGACATCTCGCCCATCCCCCATACCCCACTTTTGCACATCCCCTCTTTTCCCCAGGCTAGGAGAGACTGTAGTTTAAGTCAGGGTCTACCCAGGGGTGGCTCTAGCACTTTTACCTGATGAACTCGGGATCAATAAACACCTTTGAAATAGGGGTGAGCGAAAAGTGTGAAAATTTTCCTGTGAAAAATTTCATGAAAATGTGCTGATTTTTCGATTTTCCCGCAAAAAAATTCACCTTTCCGCCTATGCAAAAGATTCCTCCTTTTTGCCTATTTTAACACATTTTCTGCCTATTTTAACACATTTTTGGTCTATATTTACTATAGGTATTACATTTCCCACTGTAATATTACTTCTTCTGAGGGCTGAAGTATAGAAATACGTGGCTGACAGTCAAATGTGTTAGCATGCAGAATGCATTTGTCCTTTGTCCACAACACTTTCTTGCTTAAGTAACACTGGCATATATTCATGATGATATCAAGTAATAAAAAAAAATAAAGTACAACCTACAATGTGGCAGATATGTATTGTAGTGCTGGCGGTGGGGGACTGGCATAGTGTGATTTGTGTATGTAATTTTACCATTGTCATACTATATCCTCCTTCTCAGATTTTTGACACACATTACGGTCATAGCAGTGGTCCCATCTGTCCTCCATCTCCTCATTTGTGCTGACATTAATATATTTGTCCTGGCTTTGCTTGTCATGTGTGATTTCTGCTATTACTACTTCTGGAGCTAGATGTTAATGTAATTCTCCTGCCACTACTACTAGGTGTCAAAGGTGCAGCACTTACAGCAGCAGCAGCACCAGAAGGTACTCGTCATATCTAACACTGTGGATGATAACCTGTGTTGCTGTTGCTGGGTACTCAAAACAGTGTGTGGTTGAGTGGGACTTGGACTTTGAAGAGGTGATGATGCCAATGATGACTGATAGGGTGACTGTGTGGTTTTTGACATCTGTGCTTGTCCAGGGTCAGACTTTCCAAAGGCTTTCTCAAACACTTTATAGACAGACACAGTGCTCCTTAAAAGTGGTAGAAGATTCAGCTAATCTTATAGCCCTGTCACCATCCTGACTCTCAACTTCATCTGTATCTGAACAAGAGAAGTTTGCTGGAGGGATATATTCTAGATCTGCATCATTATCAGTAGTGATGATCGAGCACCCCAATGCTCGGGTGTTCGGGTGCTCTGACCGAGCGCCCCTGGAGGCTCGAGTGCTCGGCCGAGCACCCGAGCCCCATTGAAGTCAATGGGAGGACTCGAGCATTACACCAGGCACCCCCTGCTCTGATGAGGGGAGGGTGCCTGGTCCATAGGAAAAGGGCAGAAAATGATGGAAACACCACAGAAATGGTTCAGGGACAGCATAGGGAGGATGTCTGGATGCATCTTGGACTCCAACGTCGCTGCTGGGAACGATGTTTCGCCCATAGTACGCCATTTTTACAGACTGACTGTAAAACACACAAAAAGGAAGATAAAAACGACTTTAGGCGAAAAATTGTTACCAAACAGTATTTGCTGTATATTTACTTGTATATCATCTGCAAATTCTGCAAAAAATTTCATCGATTTTTCGGAACTGGGGCCATGATTAAGAGGGAAACGTGCGCAGAGGCAAATTCTGCAAAAAATGTCCTCGATTTTTCGGAACTGGGGCCATGATTAAGAGGGAAACGTGCGCAGAGGCAAATTCTGCAAAAAATTTCCTCGATTTTTCTGAACTGGGGCCATGATTAAGAGGGAAACGTGAGCAGAGGCAAATTCTCCCAAAAATTTCCTCGATTTTTCTGAACTGGGGCCATGATTAAGAGGGAAACGTGCGCTGAGCCGACCATCTAAAACATTGTGGGTGAGGGTCTGCTGCGGAGCTGACCATCCTAAACATTATATGCGAAGGCCCGCTAGTGAGCTGACGCTATAAAACATTATATGAGAGGGCCCGCTAGAGAGCTGACCCAATAAAACATTATATGAGAAGGCCCGCTGGTGAGCTGACCTATACAAAAATTGTCAAACAGCGCCCGCTGGTGAGCTGGCCCTATATAAAAATTATATCCCAGGGTATATGGAAGAGAGTCAACCATATACCCATTTTTTGGGTGGAAGGGGTGAATGGGAATACAGAGTATTCCCATCATTGTAAATAACATATATAAAGTGACTTTATGTTCACCCGGGGCTTTCCTCCAGTGGAGTGGAGAAGTCAGGGGAAATCCAGGCCTTGTTCATTTTTATAAGTGTCAACCTATCAGCATTTTCGGTGGAAAGGCGGATACGCTTATCTGTTATGATGCCACCAGCAGCACTAAATACCCGCTCAGACAGAACGCTGGCGGCAGGGCAGGCCAGCACCTCCAAGACGTAGAGTGCCAGTTCATACCACGTGTCCAGCTTGGACACCCAGTAGTTGTAAGGCACAGAGGGATCATTGAGGACGCTGACACGGTCTGCTACGTACTCCTTCACCATCTTCCAAAACTTTTCCCTCCTTGTGACACTAGGCTGCGCATCAGGGTGAGGGTGCTGGCGGGGTGTCATGAAGGTGTCCCACGCCTTGGAGAGTGTTGCCCTGCCTTTGTCGGAACTGCTGTGTGCTCCCCTTTTCTCCCCTTCTCGGTTGGCCAAGGTAGCACGTACTCTGCCGCCAGCGTTGTCAGATGGAAAATTTTGGAGCAATTTTTCGACAAGAACCTTCTGGTATTGCACCATTTTGCTTGTCCTCTCCACCGGAGGAATGAGAGATGAGAAATTCTCTTTGTAGCGGGGGTCCAGAAGGGTGAACACCCAGTAATCCGTGTTGTCTAAAATGCGTATAACGCGTGGGTCACGGGAAAGGCAGCCTAACATAAAGTCAGCCATGTGTGCCAGAGTACCAACAGGCAAGATTTCGCTGTCCTCACCAGGAGGATGACTCTCAATCTCCTCATCCTCTTCCTCCTCTTCTGCCCACCCACGCTGAAGAGATGGAACTAAAGTTCCATGGCTACCCTCTGTAGCGGAGGCAACCGTGTCTTCCTCCTCCTCCTCCTCCTCCTCCTCCGCCTCCTCCAATTGTCGCTGAGAAGACGAAGTGAGGGTGCTCTGGCTATCACCTTGTGTAAGCTCTTCCTACCGCATTTCCACCTCTTCCACATGCAAAGCGTCGGTTTTAATTTTGAGCAGCGAGCGTTTCAGTAGACACAGAAGTGGGATGGTTACACTGATAATAGCGTTATCGCCGCTCACCATCTGTGTCGATTCCTCAAAATTGCGTAAAACCTCACAGAGGTCTGACATCCATTCCCACTCCTCACTTCTGATTAGAGGAAGTTGAACGGAGAGGCGACGACCGTGTAACAGCTGGTACTCCACTACTGCCCTCTGCTGCTCACAAAGCCGGGCCAACATGTGGAAGGTGGAGTTCCAGCGCATGCTCACGTCACACAGCAGCCGGTGAGCTGGCAATTGTAAGCGCTGCTGCAGCTTCAACAGGCCGGCTGAAGCTGTTGATGACTTACGGAAATGTGCACACACGCGGCGCACCTTGGTCAAGAGATCATGCACATTGGGGTAGGTTTTTAGAAATCGCTGAACCACTAAATTAAATACATGCGCTAGGCATGGTACGTGTGTGAGCTTGCCGAGCTCCAAAGCCGCCACCAAGTTACGCCCATTATCACACACAACCATGCCTGGTTGCAGGTTGAGTGGCGAGAGCCATTGCTCGGTCTGGTGACTAATCCCCTGCAACAGCTCTGAGGCCGTGTGCTGTTTGTCCCCAAGGCAGATCAGCTTCAGCACGGCCTGTTGACGCTTCCCCACTGCAGTGCTACACTGCTTCCAGCTACCGGCTGATGGGTGAGTGGCGCTGCGCGCAGAGAATTCGGAGGTGGAAATGGAGGAGGAGGAGCCAATAAATAGGTGCTGGCAGAAACCCTGATGGAGGTAGGGCCCGCAATCCTCGGCGTGGGTAGCACCTGTGCCATCCCAGGGTCCGAGTCGCTCCCAGCCTCCACGACATTCACCCAGTGTGCCGTCAGGGAAATGTAGCGTCCCTGGCCACAAGCACTTGTCCATGTGTCAGTCGTTAAGTGGACCTTCCAAGTAACTGCGTTGGTCAGGGCACGGGTGATGTTACGGGACACATGGTGGTGTAAGGCGGGGACGGCACACCGGGAAAAGTAGTGGCGGCTGGGGACTGCGTACCGAGGGACAGCTGCTGCCATCAGGCTGCGGAAGGACTCAGTCTCCACAAGCCTAAATGGCAGCATTTCGATGGCCAGTAATTTGGAAAGGTGTGAGGTTAGTGCTATGGCCTGTGGGTGGGTGGCTGGGTATTTTCGCTTGCGCTCAAATGCCTGGGGTAACGACATTTGGACGCTGCGCTGGGACAGGGAAGTGGATGTGGTCGCTGATGGTGCTTCAGATGGTACAGGTGCAGGGCGGGAGGTATGCGGGCCTGCGCCTTCGACAGGCGATTGGCCGGCACCGAAAACAGGGGAAGAGGAGGCAGTGGTGTGGCCTGCAGACACAGATTGGCGATCCGGGCGTTCCTCCCACTTATTACGGTGCTTGGATGCCATGTGTCGGATCATGCTGGTGGTGGTGAGGTTTCTAGTGTTCATGCCTCGGCTCATTCTGGTGTGGCACAGGTTGCAAACTACAATTCTTTTGTCGTCCGCACTTTCCTTAAAAAAACGCCATACCGCGGAACACCTACCCCTTGGCAAGGGAGATTTACGCAAGGGGGTGCTCCGTGGAACATTTGCGGGCCGGTTTGGTGCGGTCCGCCTTCTTTCTGTAGCCACACCACTGCCTCTTCCAGCCTGTTGCGGTGCTGCAGATGGCTCACCCTCAGGACTGCTGTCATCGCTCGGCTCTCCACCTTCCCAGGTGGGGTCAGTCACCTCATCGTCCACCAAGTCCTCCTCCACTTCCTCACTCTGATCATCCTCCTCATTTCTTGATCCCACCACATACTCAGTCATTGACAACTGTATATCATCCTCCTCATCAAGGTCTTGAGACAGTAAAAGTGGTTGATTTGATGGCAACTGTGTCTCATCATCATCATCATCCACTTCCTTTGACCTTAAATGCCGTTCCCCTCTGTCATCTTCTTGTGATTGGGTACCCTCTAGAGGTTGTGAATCAGGGCACAAGATTTCATGTTCCTCTGCAAGCGTGCTTGGAGAGAGGTTCAAATTAAGGATTGGTGATGAGACGAGCTCCTCACTATATCCCAGTGTGGGATCACTTCTTTGACCAGACCCTCTATGGTGGGAGGAAGGATGATCAGGGTGAGGATTATGTTGACCAGACTCTTGGCTACTGAGAGTGGACTTGGTGGAAGACAGGGTGGTGCTTAACCGACTGGAAGCAGTATCAGCTGAAATCCAACCGACCACCTGTTCGCAGTGGTCTGACCTCGAGAGTGATGTCCTGCGACGCCCTGTAAACTGAGACATGAAGCTAGGTATGGTGGATGTCTTTCTTTCTTGTGCTCTGGCACCAGGCACAGTTTCTACGCGTCCTGACCCGCGCCCTGAACTATCAGGATCACGTCCACTTCCCAGTCCCTTTTTACCCGCCTTCTTCATATTACACGGAATATGTGCTGCAAATCTGCAACTTTGCACACTAAACAGAATGTGCTGCTTATCTGCTGCTAGGCACAGTGAACAGAATATGTGACTTTTATTTTTAACACTTTACACACTAAACAGAATGTGCTGATAATCTGCAACTTTGCACACTAAACAGAATATGCTGCTTATCTGCGGCTAGGCACAGTGAACAGAATATGTGACTTTTATTTTTAACACTTTGCACACTAAACAGAATGTGCTGATAATCTGCAACTTTGCACACTAAACAGAATATGCTGCTTATCTGCGGCTAGGCACAGTGAATGGAATATGTGACTTTTAGTTTTTACACTTTGCACACTAAACAGAATGTTCTGCTAATCTGCAACTTTGCACACTAAACAGAATGTGCTGCTTATCTGCGGCTAGGATCAGTGAACGGAATAAGTGACTTTTATTTTTTACACTTTGCACACTAAACTGAATGTGCTGATAATCTGCAACTTTGCACACTAAACAGAATATGCTGCTTATCTGCGGCTAGGCACAGTGAATGGAATATGTGACTTTTAGTTTTTACACTTTGCACACTAAACAGAATGTTCTGCTAATCTGCAACTTTGCACACTAAACAGAATGTGCTGCTTATCTGCGGCTAGGATCAGTGAATGGAATAAGTGACTTTTATTTTTTACACTTTGCACACTAAACAGAATGTGCTGATAATCTGCAACTTTGCACACTAAACAGAATATGCTGCTTATCTGCGGCTAGGCACAGTGAATGGAATATGTGACTTTTAGTTTTTACACTTTGCACACTAAACAGAATGTTCTGCTAATCTGCAACTTTGCACACTAAACAGAATGTGCTGCTTATCTGCGGCTAGGATCAGTGAACGGAATGAGTGACTTTTATTTTTTACACTTTGCATACTAAACAGAATGTGCTGATAATCTGCAACTTTGCACACTAAACAGAATATGCTGCTTATCTGCGGCTAGGCACAGTGAATGGAATATGTGACTTTTAGTTTTTACACTTTGCACACTAAACAGAATGTTCTGCTAATCTGCAACTTTGCACACTAAACAGAATGTGCTGCTTATCTGCGGCTAGGATCAGTGAACGGAATAAGTGACTTTTATTTTTTACACTTTGCACACTAAACAGAATGTGCTGATAATCTGCAACTTTGCACACTAAAAAGAATATGCTGCTTATCTGCGGCTAGGCACAGTGAATGGAATATGTGACTTTTAGTTTTTACACTTTGCACACTAAACTGAATGTGCTGATAATCTGCAACTTTGCACACTAAACAGAATATGCTGCTTATCTGCGGCTAGGCACAGTGAACGGAATAAGTGACTTTTATTTTTTACACTTTGCACACTAAACAGAATGTGCTGATAATCTGCAACTTTGCACACTAAAAAGAATATGCTGCTTATCTGCGGCTAGGCACAGTGAATGGAATATGTGACTTTTAGTTTTTACACTTTGCACACTAAACTGAATGTGCTGATAATCTGCAACTTTGCACACTAAACAGAATATGCTGCTTATCTGCGGCTAGGCACAGTGAATGGAATATGTGACTTTTAGTTTTTACACTTTGCACACTAAACAGAATGTTCTGCTAATCTGCAACTTTGCACACTAAACAGAATGTGCTGCTTATCTGCGGCTAGGATCAGTGAACGGAATAAGTGACGTTTATTTTTTACACTTTGCACACTAAACAGAATGTGCTGATAATCTGCAACTTTGCACACTAAAAAGAATGTGCTGCTAATCTGCAACTTTGCACACTGAACAGAATGTGCTGCTAATCTGCAACTTTGCACACTAAACAGAATGTGCTGCTAATCTGCAACTTTGCACACTAAAAAGAATGTGCTGCTAATCTGCAACTTTGCACACTAAACAGAATGTGCTGCTAATCTGCAACTTTGCACACTAAACAGAATGTGCTGCTAATCTGCGGCTAGGCACAGTGAACGGAATATGTGACTTTTTTTTTTAAACTCTGCCCCCCAAAACAAAATATATCTGCTGCCCCCACACACAGTAGTCCTAAAAAGGACTTTTGGGTCTTTTTTTTGTTCAAACGCGCTTTTTTTCTGCCTACACTGACTTTCCCTTCCTATCCTCATCTCTCCCTGGCTAAGACTGAGCCGAACTCGCTGGTCAGGTGCTATACAGCACCCGATCATGGGTTCTGGCCAGCCAATCAGTGTAATGCCAGCAGCCAACATGGCTGCATGATGTCAGAGCCTCCCTGCACGTTTATTGGCTGCGCAGCAGCCGCGAAACGTGCGGGGAGGAGACCCGAACATGGCGGCCGAGCACATGCGGTACTCGTACGAGTACCGCCATGTGCCGAGCAGAGCGATGCTCGAGCCGAACCGAGCTTCGGCCGAGCATGCTCGCTCATCACTACTTATCAGTCATCATTAGGTCATCCTCAGCAGTATCAACATCACCTGATGATTCTTGCCCGCTACCGTTATATTCCTCTAAGCTTTTGGAGGTCTCAAACAATTTCTTTTTACTTTTACTGTAACAAAGTTCCCTACTATGGGTGATTTGGTGCTTGTTTGTCTCACTCTCTGATGCAGCAGGTAGTTCAGCTGCTACACCTTCCTCTGTTATGCTACTGCCAGCATCATCAACACTTCAACGCGACTTGTTGTCTTCAGTGTTCTTCTTATATGATTCTTTATTTCTACTGGCACTGGTGGTGCTGGAACTAGTTTTGCTGGGACCTTGACAAACTGCATCTTCCCTTGGAGTAGAGGGATCATCATCATTGATTGCACAAGCTGCAGCAACCATTGCTGCAGTCAGTTTTTGAACTACTACTTTACTCTCAAGTCACTGCACTGCTCCACCCCTTCCCCTTCCCCTTGTGCGTTTGCTGGACATTAAGCAACTACACTTTTTTTTACTGTATGGCACACAACACAACTGATGGAGCTGTGTGATGCCTTGCCTAAGCCCAGTCAGCTGTCTGTCACTGTCACCTAAAATATTTAGTTTTTTATTCTTTTTTATTTATTTATTTTTTACATTGTCCACCTTGTTGTCTTATCACAGTCTGTCCAAAAAAAAATTATAACTGAAAAACAAAATCAACGTCTTTCCCCAGACGTCCCCACCCAGCAGATAGATAATAACAGCAAGATAAGAAAGCAAATAGGTCCCTAGCTGCCTGTGTCTTGCTAGTCAGTCACATGGAATATTGAAGTATTTGGGGGTCAACCTCCTTCCTCCCTTCTTATCAACTAGAGTGCCCCCAGACTCCCCTAATACAGAGAACAAATGTCCTACCTAAATGACTCCCTAAATTAAGCTTCAATTCCCCTTTATTTGCCTATCTCCTCTAGCTCACAAACATGCTGCTCTCTCCTCTCACAAACACAGAATGGCTGCTGTGAAAGCCTGACAGCCTTTTATATGGCTCTAAAAAACTTTCGTGTGGTGTAGAAATATTTTTATTCCCATTGATTTCAATGGGTGGAAAAGGAGGAATAAAGCGGAAAAATGGCACTTTTCGCTGGAAATTTTTCGGCAAGAGGAAAGTGCCATTATTTGCCGAATTCAGTTTGAAGCAAAAATTTTTGCCCATCCCTACTTTGAAGCGCTACAGCTAAATTTAGACCTTTCTTCCTGGGAAATGTGGATATATACTGTAGAAAACTATGTAGTTTCCTCACCTCCCACCCCCATTCCTCTGACATGCTCAGAGATCTTTCCCACCTTGAACTGATTCTGATGGAGCCTAGCCCAAAGCAACGTAACATATCCTCTCTATACAAATTCTTGGTGGGTATGGGCACTAGCCAAGCCTATGACCATGTCAGACAGGTGGGAAATGGAATCCTTCCTTTCCTTCACTGATGCTCAATGGTAAAGTGTTACATGTAACACCATTTCTAGCGGAATATAGCTGAGGTAGAATTGATTTTCAAACTTTTAAATGGATGGTATAGGAGTCCTGACACTCTCCAAAAGATCTATCTGGACATAGATCTGACCTGTTGGAGATGTGGTGGGACCACCAGGGCTCTTTCCCATACTTGGTGGACCTGCCTGGATATAGCAGTATTTTAGACATCAGTGGCACAGCTCATGTTGAAGATTCTAAACATGCAGCTGTCCCTCACGCCCTATCAGCTACTCCTCAATCTACCTCCAACTAACTGGAATGTTAAGAATGCACAGAGGTGATTTCTTACTCACATAATGAACACTGCTAAAGCTTGCATACCTACCCACTGGCTCTCATCCATCTCCCCACATCTGCAGAATGGTTGGTACAACTAACTATGATCATGATGATGGAGAAACTTTCCTCAGTAATCTGATGCATGAGTCCTTGGTGAACACTTGGGCACCCTGGATGACATTCTGCCTTTCTCCTTCCCCATAAAGTCCATAAATTATAGGAAGTAGCACTGACCATTTCCCCTCTCCAACCCCTTCCATACCCTTCCCCTTTCCCCTTCCACTTCCCCTTTTTCACTTGCTGCCTCAGCATCATCACTGGTACTAGCAGAAGAGGCAAATGGAACACCATGTCCTAGTGCCATATCACTGTTGCTTTAGCCCAATCCCCTGGTGGCACCAGTGGCTTGTGACACACTAGCTTAGTCATCAGCCTGCTGCTGACAGATGAACATCTGCCGCTGATGACTCAGCATTCAGCAGCAGAAATTTCAGTAGCAGCAAATGCCATAATATCACTGCTGCTTGTGGTGGTGGTGAGTAGGGGTGCGTGAAAGCTCCTATTTTGTTCCTGTGAAAAAAATGAGCAAAAACCATGTGGTTGTCCACTTTTTCATGAGAAAATCTGCTTAAAATAAGACCCTTAAAATTTTCGCCATTTTCGCCCATTTCCAAAAGTTGTACGTTATTATTTCAATGTCTACAAAAGTTTTGGCCCATTATTTACATGTACTTTGCATTTTTACTCCCAAAACATGATGTTTTACAGGAAGTGAAACACAATACAAGCAGCTAGAGAAAGAGAGAGGGTGCTAGGTTGTTGTGTGCTGAGCTAATTAGCTAAATTGATGCATATATTGACTGTTATCACTATGAGCACAGGCACAGTGCAGTCATCAGTGACAACAAAGAGCACAATTTTGACAATTCAGTGAAAACAGGAAAGGAGGGAATGCACTTTGGCATAACTGCCCTCATAACACATATGAAAGAGAGACACCACAACATTTATGCGAAGTATGTTAAAGTCAAACCCCCACCAAATAAATCAAGCCTCAATGTTGCTGTATGCCCTGACTCTTCCCAAAGGCAACAACAGGAGAGGCGTAAATCAGTGGAGTACATCATCCAGAAGTTCAATGTCAAGGGAAACACCTGGCTCACCATCATAGCCAATGTAACGGAGGCTAGAGGGACTGCGACACCTTCCGCCGTCGTTCCCAGGTTTCTCCCTCTCTACGCCGGACTGGCGTTGTAGGATGCACCGGTCAAGCAAATGGCCGGACTGGTCAAACACCGTGGTGTTGCAAACTCTGTGTCGAAGTCGACAAAGTGGTAGTGGAGTCTACTTCGTGTCTGAGTCAGAGGACAGCCAGGCGAACAGGGAAAGAGTCGAAGGCGCACAGCCAGAGCTGGGTCTGAAACTGGTACCAAGGGCCGTAGAGAGTGAGGCCTCTACTCCAGGTCTACGAATAACAGGAAAAATGTCACAGGAATCCAAGGAAGGTCGAAGACAGATAATCTCTGGAACTCAGTAGAAGAAAGCAGACAGAGTCCCCATTGCTGCCTGACAGCATCCAAAGTTAGGTCACAGGAAGCTGGCAGCAGACGGTCGAACGATACCGGAACCTTGGCTCAGATGGGGGTCAGAGTGGCCACTTCAGTACCATAAGAACACAAGACACCAGGACTCTTGTTCACTCCAAAATAGGACTCACTTTATTGTACAAAACCACACATATTTATACAGATCAACTACATTGAAATACATGGGCCAACCAGATACAATAGGTTGAGGGGCAGGGATAATACAATCCAAACATAAGACAAGAAACCAGCAGCAAATGGTAAGGGCTGACACAATGGAAGCATTCAGAGAGGTAATCAGATCACAACATATAATACAAAGGTCTGACAAAAGAGTTTCAGATTATACAATAGGTGACTCACAGACTGAGGGGCGTGAATGAATTAACACACGGCAGGGGGTCTCAATACATCTTACAATACACAATACAATGGCTTGAGTAGCTACAATACACATTGGAAGTAACTTTGACTAAACTCAAATAATTAACCCTTACTGCCCATTTCCTTGGAAGCAAGCCAGCATTCAATGGTTGTCAGTCTCTTTGGGACCAGAAATGTCCATAGTCTCTGGGGTTCACTGGGATAACAATTCCAGGCCCAGACAAGGGATCCAGTAATGGACTATGCTCCGTTAGAGCTAAATCTTCTGATAATCCACCTTGTTCATCATTACCTCCCCCACCAGCTGATAGCCATTCTGTAGATGTCAGGATGTGACAGTTCATGTCCACCAATGGCGGTTCATGTCCACCAGTTGCACACTGTGTGGTGCGCTGACCACATATGGCAATGTGATTGAGGATAATTGTAACCAGGTCATCAAGAGGCATCTGTGAAGATTCCATCTCGCAGAATATGCTAAGCTGGTGGAAAGGAGGGTTCATTATTATTATTAAAACCCCAAGTGGCCACATGTCCTTAGCGTACAGAAGACAAGGGACATAGTGTCAGCAGTAGTACATGGTTTCTGGTGAGATGATTTCACATTGTGGACCCTAAGGGCTAGATTTAAAGGCAGCCGTTAAACCAGCCGCTATGTGAAAAAGGCACATCGCTCGCAAATAATACAGGAGTTACGGCAGATTCAATAGGTACTCTACAAGAATAGCTATCGAGCATAGGTACACAAAAAACAAGTAACACAAAAGCCGTTGTCGCTCATGTTAATGCACAACGGGCGGTCAAATCACACGATAACTGCGCTCAAAACAACATCTAACATAACGGCTGCCGTTGTCAAGCAACCATGATTGATCCTGACAACCAGAGAGTCACCTGTCAAGTAATGAAAAATTGTGCATTGAACGGGATCAGCTAAGAAGACAGGGTTGAATAACACTTGATTCCCACTGCACATCTGTTCAAAAAAGATATGCACACAAAGGAAAATGGTCAGATATGTACCTTTCAAATGGCTCAAAATATGTCACAACACGATGTGAACCCAGAGATCATCTCACTGCCTGTGATTGCCCTACTGGCCAGATATGTGCATCCATCAGAAACTAACTTACATTGATACCATCCAAATACACATACCTAGTATATCCCACTCTACGTAGATGGGATATACGAGGTATGTTCATATCCATCATATCAATCCAATGTATATTTTGATGGGTGCACATATATAGCCAGTAAGGCAATCACACCTACTGAAATGATCTCTGGCTTCATATCTGGAAAGGATATATTCATATCCATATGAAAGGTACATATCCACATGCATATATGACCATTTCTCCTTGTATGTAACTGTAATGGCATAGCAATTGTTAATTTCACCAACATGTGGATCGATGTTAGTCCTATCCCTCCAACCCTCATGGTTAGACAGATATCGCTCTATTTGACAGCTGGAGATTTCAGTCATTAGACCACACGGAGGCTCTTCAGCAGAGCCTAAATTGCCCCATTCAGAGATGATACATCTTTGAGATGGTCAACAAAGTGTGCCTGGTTTGCAAGCACACTCTGTTCACCATTCCAATGAAGTGTACATCTCTGAATGGGGCAATTTAGGTTCTGCTGAAGAGCCTCCGTGTGGTGAAATGACTGTCAAACATGTCAAAATGACTGTCAAATAGAGCAATATCTGTCTAACCATGTGGTTTGGAGGGATAGGACTAACATCGATCCACATCTATCTCTTACGATGCCTACAATATTACATCATGGTGAAATTAACCATTGCTATTCCGTTAAAGGGATAGTAATACCTAACATGTGAAAAGAAAAATATATTGCAGGGTTCATCCCCCGAGCAAAACAAGGGTATTCCCACTGCTGAAAGGTGTTTCATTCAAAAAGTAGCACAGCTCATAGTTGACTACTCCAGGGGCAATATCACAGTGGCCTGGAACTCTACAATGGCGATGTTGCTAGACCATCCTATAGACAGCTTACGTCCAGACGCCATAAATTCCCATAGGATAATGTAGCAACAGTGCCAGTGTAGAACTTCAGGCCACTGGGATATAGCACCAAAGCAATTCTATTCTGAGCTGGGAGACTTTTTGAACAAAAACCCCCTCCAGCAGTGGGAGTACCCTTGTTTCACTCAGGGTGATAAACCACACAACATATATTTCCCTTTCCGCATTTCATGTATTAGTATCCCATTAATCCCATCATGGCTACGTTTACTAATCACACAATCTCAATTCTCCACACAGCTTATGGGCCTCCATCGCAGCAGGAGCCCGTGGAGGAGCAGACCACACCACCCAGTGAGGAGTATACAGAGGAGGGGACTAGCCAATGGGAAGCGTATACAACCACCACACCTCCTCCCCAACTGGCTGCATCACCACTGGCTGCCTCTCAACTGCCTGCCTCTCAACTGGCTGCCCCTCAACTGGCTGCCCCTCAACTGCCTGCTTCTCAACTGGCTGCCCCTCAACTGCCTGCCCCTCAACTGGCTGCCCCTCAACTGCCTGCACCTCAACTGGCTGCCCCTCAACTGCCTGCCTCTCAACTGGCTGCCCCTCAACTGCCTGCCCCTCAACTGGCTGCACCACCACAGGATGCTTCACAAATGTACAGCGGCTGGATTCAGGGGGAGAGATGGATGCATCCCACTACCACCGGGAGCTATTACCCTCCAGCAGCAGCACCACCACCACCAGGGAGGCAATGGCTGCATCAATTGTTGTGTTTGAGGGGAAAACCAAACAAACAGCTATGCGACTTAGCAGGGAAATAACAAGCAGGACAAATGGAACATGCATCAATACGGTCTTTAAATCAAAATTCTATTGTGCAGCTGACTTACTGGGGAACACAATGTACACCCTAGGATCTCAATGTGTGTGTTACACATTGTGATCCTAGGGTGAGCATTGTGTTCTCCAGCAAGTTAGTTGCACAACAGGAGTTTGAATCACAGCCTAACTTACTGGATAACCCAATGATCTTCCTAAGATTTCATTGTGTAGCACGCACATTGGAACCTTAGGCTGAGCATTGGCTTATGTATTAAAGGGATAGTAAACCTTGAAAATAAGTTCATTCTATATTGTAGCCCTGAAAAAAGCATGTAAGATGATATAAGTCTTATCTCCCAAATCATATATGTTTGGTAGATAAGATATATCATTTTTCATGTTTTTTAAAGGGCTACAATGTGAAATAAACTTATTTTCAAGGTTTACTATCCCTTTAAGTTGTGTTGTTGTTTAACTAAGCTTGTAACACACTTCACCAGTGATAACACTTGTCCACATGGTTGTTTGTTGATGTACCCATGTACTGAGATATGACAACCTACAGCAATCTCAGGACATTTATTATATTGAGCAACACATAAACCGTGGACATCACATCACAGTGGAAGTGTGTCCCCTGTATCACCAGCTAATCACTCACAACACACATCAGTGTATCACTGCCATCATGTCATTGCATGTATACATCACAAAGTCCACTCATGGTCAGGCAACTAGTGGACTCCTGTGATGTAAATCATGCCTTCCTTTGTATGAGGGATACTCTAGCCTTGGGTATGGTTCCACATTGACAGGTGTTTGATCCAACATTCATTCATACAGACACAGATTGAGTAGTGATGTTTCTTGTGTATTTAGCCAATATGCATTAAACACTTGTATGAGCACAAAACGGTACATCTGAACTAAACAGGAATACATTAGAAATGCTAGTGAACTGCTCATGTGTTGTCCACATAGTTTGGCATCTGTGTATGAGCAGTCTTACTGTACAGGTCTGATACCTGGATGTTAGTACACACATTAATTCGTGTCCATATGTGAATGTTCCAGTAGAGGTTGCTGTGAACATCAGGTCAAACATTGCATCACCAACACAATCACTTGAAACACCAAGGGGTGAGCTTCATGGAAGTGTTGTCCAGACTTCAGTCCAGTCATATGGAAACGCCTCTGTTCAAGGATGGATCGTGCTATGGATGCCTGTGGGACAAGAGGACAGGATTTGGAACATCACCCTCGAAGTGATCGTCATGCAACAGCTACAACATCATGATCCTCTTAATCTTTCCCGTTATATAAGTCTACACAAACCACTGCTTTGTAATGTGTTGTGTACTGGTCTATGAACCATCATGGGGGGAACTAATGTGATGTTAACCATCCTTAGGGATATTTGCCCCTGACATGGTTACACACATCAACAAATATGTCCTAATAGCTTCCTGACAACAATATATTTGGGCTGCCACTGTCAGAGACAGGCCAAATATGTTTGGTTCATGGAGCTAGTAGGACATATTTGTTAATGTGTGTATTTTTTTCTGGGGCACATATCACTGCACACACACACACACAGGGCAGCATGGTGTCCAAGGAGATGTGATCCACATTTCATGAGCTCCATGCTGTGTAACACACTATTACTGTAGATCCACCCCTCTGCTGCTTTCTTCAGCTGTAGCAAGCTACTGGTCCCATGTCCCCTCGAATGCCCCCTGAACCCCTTATATGACAGAGTGCTATCCGATGCATTGGCTTTGGATGAGACTCCCTCGCTACAGGGGTACCATGGTTGCTGTGGGTCTGATCCTAGCAAAACACTTTAGTTGGTGCCTAGGGAGCTGTGGGATATGCTGAACAAGGTTAAAGTGTTGTACCTTGGCTTCCAGGGGGGCATGCATGATATCCTTGAGGTAGCAGTATCAACATGGACGACAGGTTGTCAGATGTATTCGGAATCTCTAGGCCCAATCTGACTGGTCCACGGAATAGTTGATGCTGGTGGTCCATACTGCAGTGTCAGGGCTGTGTCACTGATCCTGTGGGGTGAAACAGAACATGTGTGTTGTGGTGGGTGTGTATGCATGGATTGTGTGCATACATGTATTATACTCACAGCAGAAGTGATCCCTGATCAATCTGTCCCTTGTCTGCATCCCTGTTGGGGTTTCCTCACACTCAACGATATCCACAGGGTCTTCAGGTCTGGGTGGGGGATGGACATCGTCAATGAGTCTGGTGTCCACCGCGATATTATGTAGGATGGCACATACCATGATGATGTCGCAGACCTTGCCTGGTGCATACTGCAATGCTTCCCCCGATTGGTCCAGACATCGGAATCGGGACTTCAGGAGGCCGAAGGTCCGCTCAATGGCATTCTGTGTTCTGGCATGAGCCTGGTTATATCGTTCCTGGGCATCGTTTTGGGGATTGGCGACCGGGGTGAGGAGCCATGGCTTGCATCCATAGCCAGCATCACCTGTGGAAAGTGAGTGACATGGTGTGACAAGGAGCACATATTGTGTGAATGATGTTTTATGTGGTGAACGTACTAGCACATGTGTATGTGGTGTCATTTGGTGCTGTTAACTCACCCAGAAGCCATCCGCCTGTATAGGTCCCATTTTCGAAATCCCTCTGCACAGATGAATTTCTGAGTATATGTGAATCATGACAGCTCCCGGGAAATTTCGCATAGACATTCATGATGGCCAGGTTGCTGTCACACATCATCTGCACATTCATGGAGTGGAGTGGAGTTTTTGCGGTTCAGGAACATATGTCCCTGACGTACTGGTGCTTTGATACGGACATGGGTGCAATCTATTGCACCCATGACCCTGGGCATGCCTCCCCTTGCATAGAAGCCCTGCTTCAGATGTGTCCACTCCATATCGGTGATGGGGAAATGTATGTAGGTACTGGCCTTGGCTTTGAGGGCTGGCAAGACCTGGGCCAGCACCCTGGAGAATGTGGCCTGGGACATGCCAGATGCGTAACCCTCTGTCGACTGAAAGGCGCCACTTGCCATGAAGTGTATGGCACACAGGAGTTTTTGAAGGCCAGTTAGAGCATGGTTGTGGGTGCATATGGGATCCACCTGATCCTTGATGACCTCATACAGGGCTATGATGCTGTGTGGCCTCAACCTGTAGCGATCAATAACCTCGTCATCGGTCATTCCAAAGAGAGTGACCCTTGGGCAGTATACCCTGGGCCTTGGTGGTCGTCTATGCATCCTGGGCTGCTGCAGGGGTCCCTGTGGCAGCTGGGGAACATCCTGTTGATGGTGAGCATCCTGTTGCTGCAGCTGTGCATCTGCAGGCAGGTGTCCTCCGGGTGGGGATGGGCTCCTGTGTGGCTGCTGAGCCAGAGCCTCCTCACTTGCAACAGGTGGAGGCTGTTGATGAGGCGTGCTTGGAGGTTGCTGATGTTCCCCAGCTCTCTCCCTTGCATGCCTTCTCTGCAGCCTTCGCAACAATATGTAACCCAACATACTGTTTGCTCCATCTGTCTCTATCTGTCTCTCTCTCTCTACCTCTCTCTGTCTGTCTGTCTCTCTCTCTCTCTCTCTCTCTCTATCTCTCTCTCTCCCTCCCTGAGTGGAAAACAAGCCACAAGTGAGTGTGTTGAGTTGTCCCTTTAAGTACTTGCAAGGGCGTTGTGTAGGTGTGGTGATGAGGTGAGTGCTAACCAATGGTGTGTTGTTTTTGTCCAGGTAAGTGTTTGCAGGTGTGTGTGTGTTATAAGATGTGGTGTGTTGTGCTTGTTATGTGTGTGCCATTTGCGGGTGTGCAGTTGTGGGGTGCAGGTCGCGTGTTGATGTTGCCCAGGTGAGCTTGTATTTGCAGGTGTCCGCTTTGTGTGATAACCCCCATTGTTCCGTGCCATGCTGTGTTGTTGTTTTTTTGTGTGTCGTTGTCCCTGTGGTGTTGGTTGTTGTTGTGTGTGGAGTGATTTGTGTTGTGTGTGCATGTTTTTGTGTTGTTTTGGCATTGCACGGGTCAATTTTCCCATTTACATGTTTGTGTGGTAAGCATTTTGTGTATTTTCCTATGTAACGGGTGTTTTGTTTTGGCCGTTAAGTGTCTAACGTGTGAGAAAAGTGGGTCTTAACTTTTAGCCGTTAGGTGTGTCTTTTTTTCAGCCGTTATCAGTACCGCAAGTCTTTGAATAGCTCTGGGGTATGTTGTTGAATGCGTCTGAATGCACGTAAGTGTATCGGCCGTTAGGATTCTGCAACTGCCGTTAGCTGTTCTTTAGACGGATCTTTGAATTGCAACATGACACTTAATGCACCCGTTATTGATTTTTTTTACTAACGGCTGCCTTTAAATCGAGCCCTAAGTGTGAGTGATGTGAGTGCAGATGTGTCCATTATTTCCACTCTTTCCCTTATTTACTACACACAATGTGCACAGATAAGTTGCTCATAAGAGGCACATTTCCTGCTCTCAAGGGAAAAATTTCTATCCCAACAACACACCCATGATTTTGGAAGATGGACAGGAGGAGAAGCATTATTGGTTAACTTTATTTCTCCACATATACCTGAAGTGGTGGGGGCTAGTTGTTGTACTGCTACTGGCTCAGGCACATTACTGGAGCTAGTAGTGGAATGATCATCACCACCCATATCACTGCTGCTGTTGATCCTATTTCCTTGGGGCTACCTAATCATCCTCCTGCTTAAACAACTCAGCAGCAGCAGCAGCAGCAGCAGCAAGAAAAGCAGTTGCAATTGCTGCAATGACACAATGACAAGACCTATAAAAAAAATTTTGGGGTGCTTGTTTCTAACAAGATTAAGTCCTGCAAATCACTGATTCCTCAGGGCTTGTGATGCTTGTCAGAATTAGTATGGTTCGGGGAATGTAGAGTTAACCAGGTGCCGACACACCTTCCAGCTCTGTCTAGGGGTACATTATCTGCAGTAGTCCTCTTTATTACTGTTAAAGTGGAACTACTACCCAATATAAAGTTTCCCCGATTAATTAGGTATATGGTGACTAGCTTCCTAATACTGTTATTATCTGCCACATGTACCACAGTCTGACGTAATCCTGTTTTTTCAGAGACTGACAGCCAGACTTCTTGCTGTAGATTTGTCTGCTCGCCTGCACCGCCAGTCCCTTCCGGTGCCTTTCAGTTCCATGCAATGCCTCCTAGAGGAGACTGGGATGGACAGCGAAGGCACGCAGACATCTCTAAGCCAAGATGTCTGCATGCAAGCCTGGCCGTCGGTCTCTGAAGAAACAGGATTACTTCAGATCATGGTATTTGTAGCAGATAATAACACTATTAAGAAGCATGTCACCATATACCTAATTATTGGGTGGTAGTTCCACTTTAAAGTATATTACTTTGCAGATAGTTTCTTCTTTTATGATTTGCCAATTTTGGTTTGAGGAGAAAATCTATGTTGGGGTTGACGCCCACTCCCAAATGCAAATCCCATTCCCTAATACTTTCTACTATGAACACACTTACAGTTTATGTTATACCTGGAGCTCAGCCAAACTCAGACTCATCATCACCACCATCAGTCTCTTGCTGCTCTCTAAGACTTGTTGGTGATGGCAAATATGACAGAGGGTCCCATAACCTAAGAAAGGAATACTGACCTGACAGCATTAGCAGTGACTCCTTTTTATTATCCTTCCCCAGATTCTTAGGTAACATGTTTGGGACCGGGAAACATGTGCTAAAAAAGCAAGTTTAGGATTATATTTTAAGAATGTAACATGAATAAAATATGTAAAGCCATAAAAATTATTTGTATGTCGGTGAAAGGAAGAAGTATGGTAGGTAAAATGGAGAACTAGAACTGATGGGGTTAATGAGCATTTTGTCATAACTGGTATAACTGAAAAATGGTGGGATGACACACGTGAGAGGGCTATAAATATAGAGGGCTATTTCCTGTTTAGGAGAGACAGGATTAATAGTAAAGGGGGAGATGTGTGCTTATACATGAAACAAGATCTAAAACCAATTTTAAGGGGTGATACTTGTGAGGAAGCTGGTCATATTGTGGACTCCTTGGCCTAGATTCACTAAAGTTTGTAGAGGGCTGAAAATGTTGATGTCCTGTCAGAGCAGTTTTGAAGGCACAAAGGCAGTATACATTAATATCACATCATCATCAGTCTGACAAAAATCTGCCCACATCAACATTCATCAGAGAGGTTTACGAATTTTCAATCATCATATCAACAATGCCCTGTTTCCATATGGAAATTATGCATATTGAATCTTTTCCATGGAAATTAAGGATAATGAGACAGTTTTGTATGCAAGGAGGTGTGTTGATATGTTAATATGGCACTTCGACACATTCACTAAACTCCGTTAACAGCCTCTGCTGTCAGAATTTACAATTTCAGCTGTTTCTACCTGAGGCTGCCTTTCCTATGCAATAACAACCCTAAATCAATTAGTAGCAGGGAGGGTGGTGAACTGTTGTTGATGTGGAAAGAATTTCCTCCCTTCACACATCACCAACACTACGAAAATTGTGAAGTTTAAGACCATTCTCTCTGTTGTCCCACTTGGTCACTAGGGGAATGGAAAGAACACTTTCAGCACCATGGACAGCATCACTCCCTTAATAAGTACACCAAGCACTACACAACTTTCCCCTTAGCTCTATATCACATACGTGTAGTGCACTCCCAAGGAAGCAAAGCTGGTGGTCAGGCAGAATCTATGGGGATTTATGGCTATCACTTGTCCCCCCAGACTTGTTCCTTTGCCTACTGGCAGCCATAGAGCCCCACATACAGTGCCTGGCCCCCAGACTTGTTCCCTTGCCCACTGGTAGCCACAGATCCCTGTGTATGCTGTCTGACCCTCTCCAGCCTCTTCCCTTTGCCTACTGCAAATCCCCATAGGCACTGCCTGGGAAAGGGAAGAAGGCTGGGGTTGTCAGGCAGTGAATGTGGGGCAAGCACACAATGATGATGTTCCTCATGCTACCCAACATTCTATAACTTCATCATGCTGCCCCACTTATCAAAAATCTGACACTTGGTGCCATATAAATCCAACATGCTGCCCCCCCCCAGCAAAAACAGACATATGGTACCATATAAATCTGACATGCTACCACCCCCCCAGGCAAAAAACAACATATGGAGTGATATAAAACCGCCATGCTGTCCCCTCAGCAAAAAAACGACATATGGTGCCATATAAATCTGACATGCTGCCCAACAATTTATACTTTTGACATGCTGCTCCCCCACAAAATTCACCGTATACTGCCCCCACACAGTTAACCATTTGAATGACAGAGAGGTACGCAACACATTGCTTCACAATGCATTTGCATACTCGTCTGGCACTCAAAGGTTTAATATGCAACAAATGCAGCCACATAACTTTTGCCTCAATTTTAAAAATATGTATTGATTTTGTTAAATTAAATTCAGACATCATTGGGGGCATCAGGACCCCTCCTGATGCCCCCCATGCATTGATCACTTATCCTATAGGATTAGTGATCAATGCAGCGACCAGAAGGTTATTACTGTATTCCTCTGCTCTTCATCTCTGCTTTTTCATGAATGAATCAGTCACCCACCTTGTTCTGAAGGACTGGGTAAAATGACGGGAGTCCTACTCAATCTGGCAATTACTAAAAAATCAGCTGGCTCGAATAGAAGCAAAGGCAGTAATAGCCTATTGGATATATGATCAATGTCATAGGGGCATCAAGAGGGGTCCCGATTCCCTCCCCACGAGGTCTAAATTTAGTTTAACAAAATGGACATATTTTTTAACATTGAGGCAAAAGTTATGTGACTGCATATGTTGCATATTAACCCTCTGAGTGAGTTGTGTACCCCTCTGGAACTCAAATGGTAGGCAGTATATGTCAAATTTTGCTGGGGGTGCAGCATGTTGAAGGAGTAAATTGTTGGGCAGCATGTCAGATTTATATGGCACTATGTGTCTAAATTTGCTAGGGGGCAGCATGTCGGATTTATATGACACCATATGTCGGATTTTGCTAGAGGGCAGCATGTCGGATTTATATGACACCATATGTCGGATTTTGCTGGGGGGGGCAGTATGTCAGAGTTATAGAATGTTGAACAGCATGGGGAACATCATCATTGTGTTTCAGCCCCAAATACACTATCTGACACCCCTAGCCTTCTTCTTTTGCCCAGGCAGTGCCCATAGGGATTTGTGGCTAGCAGTAGGCAAGGGGAAAAGGCTGGAGAGGGTCAGCCAGTATACACGAGGATCTATAGCTAAAAGTGGGCAAGGGAACAAGTCTGGGGGCCAGGCAGTGTATGTGGGGTTCTATGGCTACCAGTAGGCAAGGGAACAAGACTGGGGGGCAAGTGGTAGCCATAAATCCCCATAGATGTTGCCTGACAGCCAGCCTTGTTCCCTTGGGAGTACACAACATGTATAATATATGATACAGAGCTAAGGGGATATTTGTGTAGTGCTTGGTGTACTTTTTTTTAATCCTTGTGTGCCACAGGGGTGAGCAATGCACAGCCCTTTGACAATCAAAGGGATAAGAGAGTGAGTCTGTCCATGATGCGGAAAGTGTTCTCTCCATACCCCTAGTCACAAAGCAGCAGAGCGAATGCTCTCAGACTTCAGGATTGTCATAGTGTTGTTGGTGTCCACATCGACAGCACTTCAACAATCATGTATGCTAATAGGGACCTTCTCCACTACTCCCCTTGCATCGGTAAATTTTGTTGATCTGTATGTACATCGAAATGTTGAAGTGTTTCAAACACATAGACAAAATCATATCGCCACAGCATCGACCTTTAGTGAATCTAGGTCCTTGTGTGTACAAATTGAGGCTAACTGTGGCATAAAAGGTAAATAAAAAAATGTGTTTACACATACAAACAAAACAGATCTGTGCTCCTCTATATGCTGTGAATAATGTGTGCCCTGTAATGGGCATATATAATAATCCTTTGTAAATCTAAGTGAAATAAGTGAGAATTTCGTCCCACAAATTGGCCTATCAGTGTGTAAGCTTACCAACCACGCCAAGGTATCTCACTTTATGGTAAGTCCTACTCTATTACATCTACAAATGTTATCCAAATTAAAAATCCCTGAAGAAAGATGTTATTTTGAAATGCGTCGGAGGGGACCCTTTAAATTATATTTTGACGTGTTTATTATTATTTGTGTGTCCCAGTGTAGTGCAATTAAAAAAAGCAGACATACAATAAAATAAAAAAGGTGTAGATGAAAGACTTACCTGGTGCAGGGCCCATGTGGGCCTGCATTAATGAAGTGATTACATAGAGAACTATGTTCCATTTATATTCTTCCTCACAAGTCATGTGAGGAATGGTTGATACCAAACAGACAGGGGGTATACACACTGGAACAGGCCAAAAAGCCTTGTTCTTAAAGGCCAAGTGAGATAGAAAAAGAAAGGAATGGTGAAATTAAGTAAAGTATGTGTTTTTTAGTGACTGAATTGGATAAAATGAGAAGCTGCCATAGTGAGCTGAAGGAGATATGTGTACAAAAACAGAAAAAAGAAAGCTCCCAGCGCTAACTCATCATAAAATATCCATATAATAAATTTAAATTAAATATAAGTATAAAGATGAAGATGAAAGATATAGATAGCAGCAAGAAATGAGAGGGTTCTCCAGTCCCCCTGACATTAGGCCTAGACCCCCCAAAAATGTGTTTGTTGATATATGCCACACACCACCAAATATTCCTGAGAACTTTGAGGCCCACCTGTTATTGCAAATGAAGAAAGATGCACATCTTGGACATTCTATAATTATGGGAGATTTTAATTATCCTGACATCAACTGTAAACATGAGACCTGTCAGAGTACTAGGGGAAGCAGGTTTGTGAGCATGCTTAGGGATAGCTATATGTCACAAATGGTGGAAGTGCTGACAAGAAATAACAATGCATTGGTCCTAGTGATAATAACATAGACGTGGTGTCCAATAATAAGGTAAGTGAACATTTGGGAAAAAATTATCACAACATGGTTACATTTGAGATACGTTTGGCAAAGCAAAACTGTATACGTTCAACCAAAGCTCCGAATTAAAAAAAAAAAAGCTAATTTCAAAATATTAAGAGCATCAATGCAACACATACACTGGGATAAATTATTTTAAGGCAAAAATACTGTGGGAAAAATGGACAGAATTTAAATTTGGGTTGCACAAAATGTATTCAAAAGTATATATTAGTGGGGAACAAATGCAAAAGAAGTAGCTCACATCCACTGTGGTTTGAATGCAAATATAAAGAACTGACAAACAAAACATGGCGTTGCCCATGCGAAAACAGGCAGGGGGAAAAATGCATATATTGTGTGTTTGAGGGAAAGACATGGGTGTTAAAGTATGAATTGGAAAACAGACACAGAGAGACATACACCTCAAGGTCCTCACATGGCACAAACTTATGTTTAGTCGAAGAGGTACTGCGAGGGAAGCACAGCAGTGGAGAAGCGGTTGGTGATTCAGGCATGCCTGCCACTGCTTCTGATGTGGGTTCGTGGTGATTATAGGTGCAGCGTCATTAAAGGGATAGTAATGTTTCCAATAAAAGCAGCTCAAATTAATCTTCATACTATTTGGGCCATGGAGAGTGATATTTCAATACTGTCAGAGTTGTATTTTAAGAGTAATGAAATGATAAACTATCCCCCTCCTGCCCCTTTTACTGATGTAACACTGCTCACCTCAGAGCAGCAAGGTGGTGTCCAAGTGGATCACAGAGAGGGACAATCTTCAATTAGCATAAGTGAAAAACCTGAAAAACCTGTCAAGGGGGCCAGGGTTTTCATTGTTCTCACTTGCTGTGAGCTGTCTAGTCTCAAGACCAGATTCCACATCTGAGGGAAGGTGGCTTACACTAGGTAAAAGGGGAGGGATGGGGAAACTTTATCATTCAATTACTTTTGAAATACAATTCTGACAGTATTAAAATAACACTTTCTATGGCTCAAATACTATGAATATTAATTGGAGCTGCTGGTTTTTGGAAACATTACTATCCCTTTAAGTGTTGATTAATGTGATTTTTTTTACATAGGTTTCAGGATGATTTTGAGAAAGTTTGAGCCCCTATATTGCTTTCAGGGTCACTATGAGTACGTTTGAGCCCCTGAGTGACACAGAGGTTTCCAGTGCATTTCAATGTGTTGGATACCTCTGTGACATTCAAAGGAGAGGGAGGTGACTGCATATTTGTTGCCTCTGATGATGTGGTGTATTGAACTCCACAGCCAGTGATACTGAGGCAGCCCTGTCCACAAAAGCTGTTTGAAGGAGTCTGACTGTGAATTAACTTAATTCTGGCAGAGTAGCAGACACTATGTTTGTAGAGTATGAGACACATTCCAATAGCTTCAGTGGCCACCGCTGGTTCAATATCACTGAGTGGGGATCTGGATGCAGTAGTGGAGGGCACAAATATGTGAATGGGAGGCAGCCAATAGTAAGAGTTGCCCTAGTCATGTACACTTATTCCTCTGTTGAAGCACAGGCCATTCGGTAGCAAGCAGTCTCCCTGAAAAATCCTCTCCTCAGGCCAGTATGTTAACCCTATGAGTACCAGAGGTGTATGCAACACATAACTTTGCAATGTGTTGTGTACCACTGTGACATTCAAAGAGTTAAGCAAGGTTCCCTTTGGTGGCGTGAGAGAGAGAAAGTGTGTGTGTATGTCTGAGTCTGCCATTTTTTTTATGTGGATGTTGAAGGAGTGCCAACTCCTTGCAGAGGTTTTTACTCCTGCCAATATCACACACCCCTGTATAACCTAGGAAGGCAGTATGGAAGAGGTATGAATATCACCTCCATACTCCCGCCCCTGGGTGTGTTTATCCGCCATGGGGTGTACATGATGGAGATGGAGAATCTGGCATGCTGCCAGCCTTCTCCTTTTAGTAATACAGATGTATGTATGTATGTATAGGTATCTGTTTATGTATAGCAATATGAAGATATAGGGAATGGGATGAGTGCATGGAGGTAAAATGGGATGAAAGGAGGGATAGGGAAGAAAGGTGGAGGGTTGGGAATGCAGGGGCAATAAAATTAGAAAAATGGGTACATAGGAAAGGATGAGGTCTGTGGGAGGTGATTCAATGTTGGTTGAGTAAGCAGAATGGACCAGGTGTCACTTTTGCTTAGCAGGAGGGATATACACACATCTTAGACAGTTCTGCAGTGGTTTGCTATGCAATGCACTGGAGACCTTGCAAGAATGTAAGGAGTAAACAGCACACACACACTGTGATTATTGTATTGTGGATCAGATGATGTGTGAGTGCTGTGGTTTAGAGAGGTCAGGACAATGTTGTATGTAAGTGATAGCAATTGCATTCCTTAAATACCAATGAGTTGGGTGAACATAGAGGAATATACAGAAATAAAATTCAGCACTCATGTAGCCTATACACACACACACAGTGTGTGTGACATGGTTTGGTAGTTAAAGATTAGTGCTGTATGGTATGTGAGGTGCAAAAAGGCATGTGATCACCCCATTCAGTGCAAAGAGTATGTGTACATCAGTCTGTTGGAGAAATATCTGAGTTGCAGCTTCTTGTCTGCCAGAGGTCAGACAGTTCTCCGGTAGAAGGTCTTACACATACCCCTACACATACCCAAGGGAACTTAGCGAGGAGATTAAATATCTATTAACTTAGCATACAGCAGTATCCCTGTAACTGCTAAACGGTGTGTGAGAGAGACATAAACATTATGTATATTGCAGTAAATATGTTTGTTTAGTGTTTTGAGTAGATTTTTTATCATGTAGCTTACACACTTTCCACACATACACTTACATATATAATTTGTCTATGTACTTGCAAAGAAGGAGATGAAGTGCGGAATGCGAAGGGGAGGTTGTACAAACAACAGGACAGAAAGGTGAAAGTGTGAGGTTACTGCAGTCATGTGAGCAGATCCTAAACACTTGCAGCATTGGGAGGGCTGACACATTGTGGTCTATTTATAAAAGCAGCCACTGGCAACAGACAAAATGCTAAGCAATGCTTTGGATAGGCTTCATGCTCTCCATGGTTAAACACACTCTGTCACCATTGTAGAGTAGTACATGCATGTCTCCTGGAGGAATAATCAAATTGCAGCCATGCAGTTCCTATTACAGAACAACTGACAATTTCAACTTGTCAACATGTAGTGGAGGATGACCAGAGCTGTATTGTAACCGCAGATGGAGTGTCACAGATTTTATGCTTTGTGTGTGTGTGTGTGTGTGGGGGGAGTTCAATAAGGGAAAAAGAAATATCCAAAATCTCCCTTCCTATTTGTTTAACCGTTTGATTGCCTGAGGTGTCTGCAGCACATTGATTTGCAACGCTTTGCAGAAAGGCTTAATTTAAAAATGTTGCATGGCTGAAAAGTGGACAGCCAAGCAACCAGAGGAAGAAGTGATGCATATGGTTTTGTTGCTCTTCACTGTACTCTCTCCAGTTCTAGAATATCCTTTTTCAGAACTGGTGAGGTGAGGTCTTATCAACAATTTTTACAGTGGCAAAATTATGTTATCCACTCTTTCTTCAACACCCTTTTTATACAAGACAGAACCTTGTTTGCTTTTGCGCTCTCAATTTTACAGCGGAACTACCACCGCACAACATCTTTAGCTTAATGAATTCCTCATCTGGCGACTAGCTGCTTAGTAGTGCTAGTTGCCAGAATTATTACCTTATTTAATAGATTTATGCTTTCTTCCATAGCTGACAGCAGCACAGAGCACGGACATGTTGCCATAGTGATGTACCCACGCCTGCTCTGTCAGTCCCTTTTGGAGCCGGCCAGCTCCTAGCATTGCCTCCTAGACCCGGCTGGGACTAACAGCGCAGGCGCATGGATATCACTATATCAAGATGTCCACGCTCCGTCCGGCCTATCACCCATGGAAGAAAGCTTAAATCTATTAAATAAGGTAATAATTCTGGCGACTAGTGCTAATAAGCAGCTAGTCACCAGATGGAGACTTAATTAAGCTAAAGATGTTGTGCGGTGGTAGTTCCACTGTAAAATTGAGAGCACAAACGCAAACAAGGTTCTGTATAAAAAGGGTGTTGAATAAAGAGTGGATAACATAATTCTGCCACTGTAAAAATTGTTGATAAGACCTCACCTCTCCGGTTCTGAAAAAGGATATTCTAAAACTGGAGAGAGTACAGCGAAGAGCAACAAAATTAACTAAGGGAATGGAAGACTTGACTTATGAGAAACATGTAGACAAACTTTATTTACTCTAGAGAAAAGACGATTAAATGAAGCTCTTATCACAATGTACAAGTATATGAGATGTCAATACAAGGATCTCTCTGGTGAACTATTCATTCCAAGGCCTGATCAAATAACCAGGGGACACCCCTTGTGATTAGAGGAAATGAGGTTTCAAATTCAGCAGAGGAAGGGTTTTTTTATAGTGAGGTCTGTTAAACTGTGGAATTCCTTGGCAAAGTATGTGGTAATGGCAGACATAATGGATACATTTAACAGAAGATTAGATACATTTCTTTCAAGGGGGAATACACAGGCTTATACTGTGTAATGCTAGGCAAAACAGAACCTTCAGAAAAGCTTAAATGAGTCTCATTTCTCTGGGTTATGAGGCAAAGGTTGAACTTGATGGACTTGTGTCTTGTTTTCAACCTAATTCACTATGTTACTATGTAATAATACCGAAAAAATAAAATAGATTGCGATAAGTAACTATTAGTGTTCCTTTAACCATTCACACTTGATAAATTTCCCCACAGTGTCAATTTATAAGTTAAGAATTGCATTCCAAGTTTATATTTTGAGAAAAAGAACTACAGCAGAACCCAGTGTCTCAAATGTTTGTTTTCTTATATTTTCAATAGCTTCTAGTAATGTTTTATATTTAATGTTTTACATTTAATTCAGAACAAGATTGTTTTAACAAGGAATCTGTTTTTCTGAAAAAGTAAACTGATCTATATGTTTGTATGCAATTATACAAGAACTATATGGCTATTTCAGCCAAGTATTTATAATTTATCACTTGGAGATTGTACTTTTTCAAACATTCTTCTTGAGTTTTGGACTCACTATCAAAGAACATCCAGGATTCCATTTTGAATGTGGCTTACTAATTTGTTTTAATTTGTAGTTTTGTATATCATTTTATCATTGTTTTATTGTAATGTTCTCTTCAACACATTTTTACAGTGCAACGATATCCAGTTAATTGGGGACAGATTCTCACTTAAAATAAAGGGATGGGGAAGATGATAATGATGATGACAGAATGCCTATATATTTAAAACAGGTTACAGCATATCAGTAGAAAAATAAAGAGACTTAATCTCACTTAAAAAACATTTATTTCACTGTGATTCAGCTAACGTCTACTGTGTGGATTGAATGCTAGCTATATCAAAGAACAACAAAGAAAGGGTTATTATAAAGTACTGCCTGTTAAGAAGTACAATAGCAAGAGCAGATGGACAAGTTTTTAACCGAGTGACATGGCCAAGCTAATTCTATAAATGATGTGAGGAACTGATGAGGGGTGTCTTAAGAACTCATCATTCTATTTTATTGAAATATCTTTAAAACACAGTGGTTGAATTATGGTAAAGTTGACATGAATGGAAATAACCATTACATATCTGTTTGTGACACTTAATCCTTCTGGGAAAACTATAACCTCAGGAAACAGCTGATAATAACATAAAACCTAAATTTACTACCAAAAAAGCAATTAATAAGCAGAGAATCTCTTACCAAATGTGAGGCATTTATAACAAGTTAACATAGTTTAAAGTGTAATTAAATTCAAAGATCACTTGTCATTTTTATTTTCACTTTGTTTTTAAATGCATCTTTGAGACTTTAGAAATAAGTACCGTGAGCATAGATCAATATATTTTCATACTATAATCAAGATTATAGGGTTAGATTATATTATAAGATATCAGTGGTGTGCAAATAATAAGACTGGGGTTTATTCATATATGTTATTTGCTTGCATATTTTATAACATACAGGAAGATATTTTAGACTCTTTCATAAATTATGAATATGCACATGCCTTTAAGTTATTTGTCTGTCTTTAAAACTTTACAAAAATGTCTATAAGTAAGTAATCGATAACACATGTTCTGTTGGTCAATCCTTTAACATCCATTCCCTCATATTTTTTCATTATTGCTTTTTATATATTTGTGTCTTTTTATAGTATTCAGAGTGTATGGATAAGACATTAAATCATAGTTTGTAATAATTTGACTGAAGTTGGGACCTTAGAGTGCTGAAATCTTGGAGGAGATACAATAAAGGTTGATACTGTAGTGATATGATTTTGTTGGTGTGTGTAAAGCACTTCTAGACACACATCGTCATATGCACTAAAAGTTAGGGATGCATAGATTCCCATGTACACTGCATGGCCCCAGCCTTGCTCCCCTGCACACTGCCTGGCCCCCAGACTTGGAACAAGGCTGGAGGGTGTCAGTCAGTGTATGTAAAATGGTGATGTTCTCCATTCTCCCACACAATAAATATGATCCACATGCAATAAATATGATTCACCCACAATGAATATGATTAACATGCTGCCTCACTATGCTTCACCATTCTGCACACATTTCAATATGAACAATATCACCAATTAGCATGGGAGTGAGCATGTGTATATTTTAAAACATGAACGTAGTGCAGGATATCATAATCCTGCATTATACACCTTTTTTTCTTCTATTAAAAAAATCAGACCTCATGGGGGGCATCTGGACCCTTCCTGTTTTCCCTGTTGGCATTGATCACCTATCCATCAATAAGGTTACCAGGAAGGCAAGGATCTTGAGACTCCTCCTACTCAAAACATTTTAGAACACTGTGTTAACAAGGAGGGGGTAGGGGAAGGCAATGGACTTGTTTAAAAGAACAGCCACATTAACATATAAACATAGCTACATGAATACGATAATGGCTTATTATCCTGCATTTCCATATGGAAATTACTCATTATGCTGCATTTCCATATGGAAATAGGTCATTGTCAATGTGTGTCAAAGTCAAAATCCGTAAACATGTAGAAGTCATGTCAGATTGATGATCGCAGATATTTGGTGGATTGATGCGGGATATGATGTCAAAGACACTTTAGTGCATACTGTCATTCTGTCTTCAACACAGATCCAAAAGGATATCGTTATTATGAGCCCTCTTGGAACTTTAGTGCTCCTTGGCCCTTGTTTTAATTCATTAAGCCATTAAAAGGCTACTCTTTAAATAACCTTTGCTATTTTATTATCACAAAAGTATTTTGATCTTTCATTTGCATCTTCTGATTATAATTCAGTTAAAATGTAATTAGTAAATTTGCAAAAAATGGCATATCTCACAAAGGCCACTTTTATTAAAAAATAAAAATAAAACATTGCAGCAATAAAAAAAATGTGTAAATGGTTTTAAAAGCAAATTTCAGTTTGCTTTGACAAAACTTGAGCAATGTACTTTAATGAGTGAACTAATTAGTGTTTAAGGAAGTAAATATCAAATATTAAGTAAATATTATCTTGTATTAACGTTTGAGAATTAAATTTCTTTGTGATTCTGAATCAGATATTTAGGTGTAAAGCCTAAAAATGTATAAAATGCATGGAGATGAGAGTTATTTATTTAAAGCATTTCAATTAATTACATTACATTGAATTTAACCCCTTAACGACCCTTGATGGTCATAGTACGTCATGGGTAAATCTGACTTAACGATACATGACGTACTATGACCATCATGGAATTCCAGGCTACCCCCGTGGCTGCACGCTGTTCGGGGAGTCCGGAACTGAAAAAAAAAAAAAAATGCTCCGTGCTCCTTAAGTGACCGCCGCGTCCATGCGCGGCAGGTCCTTAAGGGGTTAAAGAGTTCTATTTGTTTTATGAGAGATATATATAAATTGGTCTATAAAGCAGGTACATTTGTTGGATGGATAATAAAAGTAGCAGAACATTTTAAATTGACGTAACATATTTTGCTCTGTTCCACATGCTTTTTGAGAAATAAAGGTAATACATATTAGGATACAAATACAGAAAACAAATAAAAATATGCAAAACCTTTGTAAACAAATACCTACAATAAAGAACATCTTTGAAAGATGCTCAAACTAGAAATGTTTACTGAATTTTAGAATTAGAAATGTTTAAAAATAATAAAAAAAAGACATTTAATCTTCTTAAATTTTTATTATAATGGACTTTGGATGGTAAAGCATGTACTGATAGACAAAAAAGTTAGCACAAAACAAACAACATTGTACTGATTATTATTCTAGCCATAGACAAGTACAATAGAGAGCAGCAGATTGAGACCTGTTTTCATATTAGATAGGGACTCAGATAAATGACAGGCCGCTTGCTATGATAAAGCCTTGCTCTGGACATAACCTCTTTCTCTGAAAGCCTCTTACTATGCATAGAGTGAGACAGTGCAGGCTATCTCTGCAGCTGCACCTTGACACAAATATATATGCACCCGATATGAAGCAATCCCCCAGAATTATAGCAAAGGGGTCAAATTGAGGGTGGGGGAGGAAGCAATAATCTCATGTGTCTTTCTCACACATCATCCTTTTGTAATTGTATTTTTTCCAGCCATCCAATTTTTATTTATAATTTCAATGGCTAAAGTATTTGTTAAAACTGGATTAAAATGTATGTATCCATATGGAAATAACATCTTGTGAATAAATATAAAACACATAAACATTATCAGGAGCTGAAACATATGCATGCTGACATTTTATTAGCATATGCATTTATTCCAAATATAGCAAATTTAGCTTTTGTATCAACAGTATGCCAATCTTTATTTAAATGCAATTGATTGAAATAAGCAAGAATTATATTTAATAAAACACTGTGGGCTGGATTCAAATTCAGGAGATAAATGTTACCTCCCATTTCATCAAAAATGTTCCTTTTGAGGTCTATGGAGATACCTGGAGATAAAAGCAGAGATAAAATTAGCACCTGCCTTTGAATCCAGAGGAGTAAGGTAGAAGGAGTTTGGCGTTTGGAGAGAAGAGTTTTGCATTTAAATAGAAACATGTCACATTTTTTGCACATATTACATATACCCACCAAAACACAAAGACACACATAGTCTTTTTTTTTAATAACACATTACACATTTTTTACCCTTTAGTTTTTTTTAGCGTGACAGAGAGTGAGTGGGATTGAGTGTGTCTGTGAGGGCCTGACTGCAAGAGGGTGGTCAAGAACAAGTTGGCCGAAATTGCCAAGCACGCCCGAGGCACCGGAGGTGGCCCACCTGTCCAAATCACCTTCAGCGCATGGGAGAAGATGGTGTGGCAGAGCATGTCCGCCACACTCATACAGGGTGTCCCTGGAGGATATGACACTGGGGAAGAGAGGAGCCTCCACACTACTGGTAAGTGCATCACCCCATAACTACACACCACATCAACCCATACAAACATTACACACAAACACAGTCACATTCCAACATATGCCCATCATTCATCTGCACAACTGAACCAACACAGCACCCTGAGGGTTAAAACAGGACACAAGACAAGGACAAATGTCAAGGTTCAACAAGACCCAAACCTGTCCAACTCCCTGGTTAACCCTCATATTGCTGCGCTGATCACACACAATCCACACAAACCATACTCATAAAAGTGTTGTATGCGAAACATCAGAACTGTTCCTACACAATGTCACCCATGTACCCACAGGGAAACCAGCACATAACCCCTTGAGTGCTAGAGGAATTATCAATGCATCGATCAACAATGCTTTGGCAACCCCTCCAGTACTCAAAGGGTTAACCAGACAACAAACACAAGTTGATAGGCTAACAACTACATGCTACACAGGGGACATTCACTAAGCAGTGAAAAAGAGATGATGGAGAGAAATTAACCCTTACATACCCTCACTTCAGCAATCCCAGTGTTAGTCTATGGAGAATATTCAATAACATTAATCAAGTTGCTAAGGTCCCATTGTATAGACTCTATAGAAAACATTGCAAATGGGGAAATGAGATCACTGGAGAAGTCAGCATCATGTTCACTTCACCAGGTCTACTTCACCGCTTACTGAATCACAAAAAGGATGGAGCACGTCACAAATCACAGTACCAATGAGAATAACTGGCTGTATGTGCAACACACAGACCTGAATCAATTCCACAGAATTAAAGGTTAAAAAGTAAGCCTTGATGTTGTGCATGCAATCATTTATCCTATCTTCAAATTACAAATCTCACATTTGATTCACACACGGATCCTCAGGAGTGCTGATGCCATGGATGGATGGTACACCAGCCACTATTTGCAGGATACATATGTGAACCAAATATGAACCATTTAGTTTGGTCAATAACAGACAATGAATTATGGATATCTATGACTGAGTACGACTGCCTCACTCAGAATGATGGATGGGCTCATCCAGAAAATAAAAAACAGGCCTCAATCAAAGATATCCTTCAATACTGGCTTGATTGTAGCCCTTCAGGATTCAACTTGAACAAACCTCACTGACAGGATCCTGTCAAGTACATAAATCTCTGATTGCCAGGGTGGTATCCTATGCATCACAATGCAATGCATAGGATACCATCATGACAACCAGAGAGTGACATGTAAAATCAGACAAAATTTTGCATTATATGGGATAAACTGATAACATAGGGATGAATACCACTTGAATCACACTGCAGATCTGTTCCAAAAAGATATGTACACAAAGAAAATGGTCAGATATGTATGAGGATAGGTACCTTTCACTTGGGAACAAATATGTCCCAACAAGATGTGAACCTTGAGATCAGTTCAGTACGTGTGATTGTCTTACTGCCCATATATGTGCACCTATCACAAACTAAATCTTATTGATAGCATCAAAATACACATCCCACCTTACTTAGATGGGATATACAAGGTATGTTGTTATTTATGATATCAATAAAAGTTAGTTTGTGATGTTTGAACTTATATAGCCAGTAAGGCAATCAAACATACTAAACTAATTTCTGGGTTCATATCTAGGAAGGATATATTTGTACCCGTATGAAAGGTACATATCCACATACGTATCGGACCATGTTACTTCCTGCCTACCTTTAACTGGATAGCAATGGTTAATTTCAACTTGATGTCATATTGTAGGCATTGATATAAGATGTGGTTTGATGTTAGTCCTATCCCTCCAACCCTCATGGTTAGACAGATATTGCTCTATGTGACAGATGGAGGTTTCAGTCATTTGACCACACGGAGGCTCTTTAGCAGAGCCAAAATTGCCCCATTTAGAGATCAATACTTAATTGGAATGGTCTACAAAGTGTGCATGGTTTGCAAGCAGTTCAGGAATGGATCATGCTATGGGTGCCTGTGGGACAAAGGACAGCATTTGGAGCAGCACCCTCGAACTGATCATCATGCAACAACTTCAACTTCATAATCCCCTCACTCTCTTTCGTTACAGGTGAGTACACAAACCGTTGTTGTGTACTCATGTGCAACCCATTATGTGGTGAACTTAGGAAATGTGAAGCATCCCTAGGGATATGTGGCCCTGACATGAATACTCACATAAACAAGTATGTTCTGAGAGCTCCATGAAACTAACGTATTTGGGCTGTGACTGTGAGAGTGACAGTGGCAGCCCAAGTTTATTTGTTCCATGGAACTATTAGGACATTTTTGTTTGATGTGTGTATTCATGTCAAGGCCACATATCACTGCACACTCACAGGTCAGCATGGTGTCCCTGGAGATCTGAGCCATGTTCCATGACCCTCTGTTGCTCTTCTCAGTTCTAGCAAAGTACAAGTCCCATGTTGACTCCAATGACCCTTTAACCCTTGATGTGACAGAGTGTTATCCAATGCATTGCACTGGATAACACTCTTTCGCTACAAGGCTACCATGGCTATGATCATGGCACATCATGTTAGTTGCTGTCAATCAAGCCCTATAAGGTGATGAACATGGGTTATGTGTTGTACATTGTTTCTCCTGGGGGTGTGCGTGATATACTTGAGGTATGTATGTAAACGTGGAGGAGGGAATGGAAGATGGTTTTGGAATCCCCACACAGAGTATGCCAGGTCCATGATATGGATGATGTTTTGGGCCAGACTGCTGCCAGTGCAGCTCTGTGACAATGATCCTGTGGGGTGAAACAACATCATGTGCGGTGTGGTTAGTGTTTGGCACCAATTCACAGGACTGATGGGGGACTTGCATGGATTGTTTGAATGCCTGTGTTATACTCACAGGTAAGGTGTTCCGTGATGAGCCAGTCTCTGATCTGCGCCCCTCTCAGGGTCTCCTCAATATGGCCGATGTCCATTGGCACTTCAGGTATGGGGGGGGGCCTGGATATCATCCAACAGCCTGGTGTCCACTGCGATGTTTTGCAGTATTGCACACATCATTATGATGTTGCACACTTTTCCAGGTGCATACTGCAGTGCAGACATCCAGACATCTGAACCGGGACTTGAGGAGGCCAAAGGTCCGCTCAGTGGCATTCTTCATTCTGCCATGAGCCTGGCTGTATCTTTCCTGGGCATCTGTTTGTGGATTGTCGACTGGGGTCAGTAGCCAGGATTTGCAGCCATAGCCAGCATCACCTGTGGAATGTGAGTGACATGTTGAGACAGGGAGCACATGTTGTGTGACTGATGTTTTGTGTTGTGGATGTACTAGCTGTGGGTCAGGAGCATGGTGAGCAGTGTTGTGTGTACACCTATGGATTTGATGTGATGTAGTATTGTGAGCTCACCCAGAAGCCATCCCCCTGTATAAGTTCCAATCTCGAAGTCTCTGTGTACTGAGGAGTTTTGGAGAATGTACGAATCATGAGAGCTGCCAGGATATTTTGCACAGACATTCATGATCCTCATGTTGTTGTCACACACAATCTGCACGTTCATGGAGTGGAAGTTCATCCTGTTGATGAATAGCTGTGCGTCACGTGCTGAGGCTCTGATATGGACATGGGTGCAATCTATAGCACCCATGAACCTGGGCATGCCTCCCGTTGTGTAAAAGCCCTGCTTGAGATGTATCCAGTCCATGTCAGTGGTGGGGAAATGTATGTAGGTACTGGCCTTGCTTTAAAGGCAATGATGCTGTGTAGCCTCAACCTGTAGCGATCAATCACCTCATCATCGGTCATTCCAAAGATGTTGACCCTTGGGCGGTATACCCTGGGCCTTTGTTGGTGTCTATACATCCTCCGCTGCTGCAGGGGTCCCTGTGGCAGCTGAGGAGCATCCTGTTGCTGTGGAGCATCCTGTTGCTGCAGCTGTGCATCTGCAGGCAGGTGCTGTCCTCCAGGTGGGAATGGGCTCCTGTGTGTCTGCTGATCCAGAGCCTCCTCACTTGCAACAGGTGAAGGGTGCTGATCAGGTGTTCCTGGGGCTTGCTGATGTTCCCTAGCTCTCGCCCTTGCATGCCTTCTCCGCAGTATTCTCATCAATAAATATCCTGACATTCTTATTGTTCTCTCTCTCTCTCTCTCTCTCTCTCTCTCTGAGTGGAGAACCACAAGTGAGTGTGGGGAGCTGTTCCTTTATGTACCTGGTAGGGCATTGTGTAGGTGTGGTGATGAGGTGAATGATGACCAAAGGGAAGGTGTTTGTTGTCCAGACAAGTGTTTGCAGGTGTGTCTGTATTTTAAAATCTGGTGTGTTATGATTAATGTGTCTCTGTCAGTTGCGGATGTAAAGTTGTGGGGTGCAGGTTGCATCTGGACCGTGTGGTGATGTTGCACAGGTGAGCTTGTTTTGTATTGGCAGGTGTCCGTGTTGTGTGATAACCTGCATTGTTCTGTGCCATGTTGTGTTGGTGTTTTTTGGGGGATCCTTGTCCCTGTGATGTTGCTTGTTGTTGTGTGTGACAGTGATTTGTGGTGTAAGTCCATGTTTTTGTGTTATTTTGGCATTGCGTGAGTTATTTTTCCATTTACATGCTTGCACAGTAAGCCTTTTGTCTGTTGTCTGTCTGTTTGTAACGGGTGTTTTGTTTTGCCCGTTAAGTGTCTAACGGCTCAGAAGAGTGGGTCTTAACTTTTGTCCATTAAGTGTATCTTTTTTTCAGCCGTTAACAGTACGGCAAGCCTTTAAATGGCTCTGGAGACTCTTGTTCCGTGCATCTCAATGCACGTCAGTCTATCTGCCATAAGGATTTGTGAACTGCCTTTAGCTGTTTTTAACACGTACCTTCAAATGGCTTACAAGACGTTAACGCACCTGTGCCTTTGAATCTACCCCTTAGATCCTTTGACACGATCAAAGAGTTTGGTAATTAGGGGAATCGGGTATGCGTTTTTAACCAGTATTTTGTTAAGCCCTTGAAAATCAATACATGGACATAGCTCTTCGTCCTTTTAAAAAAAAATAAAAAATCTGGCCCCTGCCGAGGATAAGGACTTATGGATGATGCCCCTGGCCAACGCATCAGACACGTACTCCTCCATGACTCTATTTTCCTCCACCGACAAGGGATAGACACGGCCCCTAGGAGGTGATGTGCCAGGCTTAAGTTCCAGTGCACAATCATTTGGCCTGTGTGGTGGTAAGGCCCCGGCCTGACATTCACCGAACACATCCTTAAATGGTAAATACTCCTCATGTAATACTGGAGAGGTAGTATTAGTCAGTCTAACAGGACAGGAGAGACATGATTTATAACACTGTGGAGACCAGGCCAAAATGTTGCACGTGCGCCAATCCATCCTAAGGTTGTGCTTCTGCAACCATGGAAACCCCAGTACAATAGCGTAATGTGGGGAGTTAACTACCTGAAACTTCAGGATTTCGTTGTGAAGGGGTCCCACCTTCAGGGTTAACAGAGCGATCTCATGAGTAATATGAGATGGTAGTAGGGGGTCTACCATCAATCACCTCCACGGCCAGGGGACTGTAACGGAACCTCCTTACTGGCCGCAAAATCTGCATCAATAAAGTAGCCAGCAGCACCTGTGTCAAGTAATGCTGGGACAGAGACCGACCTGTCCTTCAAAGAGATGCACACCCACAGCATGGGCTTATCAGAAAAATTTTCTGGGGACTGCGAAATGCCATCCAAGATTTGTCCCCGGTAAGATCTTAGGTGCGGACATCCCGGACGTACTGGGCAGGACCTCAGCATATATCCTGGTTTGCCACAGTACAGACACAGTCCTTCCCTCCTCCTGAAGGCCCTCTCCTCCTTTGAAAGCCAGGTAGCCCCGACCTGCATCAGTTCACTTCCCCCAAAGACCAGCTCAGGAGGCATGAGATGTGAGGGAGGATAGGGTGGGCCAGTATTATGAGGAGCTAGTTTGCCCGGAGCCCTCCACAGGCGCTCCTTAAACGAGGGTCGCTCTCCGAGCCTGGTATCTATCAGGATACAGAATGAAATTAAGTAATCCAGTACGTTAGGTAAATCACGGGCTGCAATTTCATCCTTCATGGTATTGCTAAGCCCCTGGAAGAAGGCGGCTACCAGGGCCTCGTTATTCCAGCCTAGCTTGGCTGCCTGAGTGTGAAATTTAATGGCGTACTCCACCACAGTATGAGCACCCTGGTGACTGGTCAAAAGGTTTTTCGAAGCCAAGACCATGTGGTCTGGTATCACGGTGCAGCTTCTCGTGCTGTCACTCTCGCTTGTACTGCGCTCTGATTGGTTGAACCTGTCTGGCCCGCCTCTGGTGACCTTTTTATTCTGGGCTAGTGGCATCTGTCATTTGCCCTTTCGTGGTGTTCCTGAGCCAGTTTTGCTGTGCTGTGTTCCTGATCTCCGGTGTATCGACTTGGCTAGCCCTGACTACGATCCTGTGTACCTGCTCCATGATTTGACCCGGCCTGGCTGACGTTCCTGCTTGTTTCCTGATCCGGCTTGTCTGAGAACCTGCTCCGTGATTAGTCCCGGCCTGGCTGACATTCCTGCTCGTTTCCTGATCCGGCTTGTCTGAAACGAGCAGGAACGTCAGCCAGGCCGGGTCAAATCACGGAGCAGGTACACAGGATCACACACAGACAGGCCAAGGTGATCCCTAATCTCACCAAAACAAATTATGAACATATCAGAAAAGGGTCCAATGTAGAATGATGCTCATAATAACATAGTAACATAGTAAATTTGGTCGAAAAAAGACACAAGTCCATCAAGTTCAACCTTCGCCTCATACCTCAGTAACTGAGAATTTTATAGCTTTCCTGCTACCAATTAAATTAGTCTTTATCAGACCTTCCTGATCAGCCTACTGATAAACAGTATAACTCTGTATGTTCCCTTTTGAAAGAAATGTATCTAATCTTCTCTTAAATGTATCCATTGTATCTGCCATAACCTCCATGGGCAATGAATTCCACAATTTGACAGACCTTACCGTAAAAAAACCTTTCCTCTGCTGAAGTTTAAACCTCCTTTCCTCTAATCTCAAGGGGTGTCCCCTGGTCACCTGATCAGGCCTTGGAATAAATAGCTCACCGCAGAGATCCTTGTATTGGCCTCTCATATACTTGTACAATGTGATAAGGTCTCCTCTTAGTCGTCTTTTCTCTAGAGTAAACAAACCAAGTTTGTTTAGTCGTTCCTCATATGTCAAGTCCTCCATTCCCTTAATTAATTTTGTTGCTCTCCGCTGTACCCTCTCTAGTTCTAGTATATCCTTTTTCAGAACCGGTGCCCAAAATTGCACTGCATACTCAAGGGGAGGTCTTACCAATGATTTGTATAACGGTAAAATAATGTTATCCACTCTTGCTTCGATACCTCTTTTTATGCAAGACAGGTCTTTGTTTGCCTTTGCTACTGCTGTTTGACACTGGTCACTGTTTCCAAGTTTGCAGTTGACAAGGATACCCAGGTCTTTTTCTAGCAATGAGTCACCTAAAATTCTTCCATTAAGTTTATAAGTAGCCTTGGGATTGTTTCCTCCCAAATACATGACTTTACACTTCCCCACATTAAACTTCATATTCCACGTTTGCCCAATCTGACATTGTATGCAAGTCCCTCTGTAGAGAGAAAATATCCTGTTCTGAATTAATGACTTTGCATAATTTAGTATCATCTGCAAATATTGATATTTTGCTTTCTATATCTATTTCCAGATCATTTATAAACATGTTAAAAAGCAGCAGACCCAATACTGAACCCTGAGGTACTCCACTCTCCACTTTACCTGTACTGGAGAATTTTCCATTTACAACCACACACTGTTCCCTATCCTTCAGCCAGATTTGTATCCAATTGCAAAGATTATCTCCTAGCCCCAATTTCCTTATTTTATACACCAGCCTTCTGTGTGGCACTGTATCAAATGCCTTTGCAAAGTCTAGATATACTACATCTACTGCCTTGCCATTGTCTAGGTTGCTGCTTACCTCCTCATAGAAGCTGAAAAGATTAGTTTGACATGATCTATTCTTCATAAAACCATGTTGATTCGTGCTAATGATTTTATTTTTTGTGTTGTAATCCTGAATATAGTCCCTTATTATCCCTTTTAACAGTTTTCCCACTACAGAGGTCAAACTTACTGGTCTATAATTCCCAGGTTCTGTTTTAGTTCCCTTCTTAAATAGAGGCACTATGTTAGCTCTTCGCCAATCCTGTGGCACTGAGCCTGTGGTAATAGAATCTTTAACCCTTTGAGTGACAGAAGGGTACGGATTGCATTGCTTTGCAATGCATTCCGTACCACTCTGGCACTCAAAGGGTTAAAGAGTAAATATAGGGGTTTTACTAACACTGCACAAAGTTCCTGAAGAACCCTTGGATGTATACCATCAGGACCCGGTGCTTTGTCGATCTTAATTTTGTTCAGTCTTCCCATGACATCTCCTTGAGTTAACCCAATATCTATTAATTGTATTGTTTTATTTGTTACTTGCGGAGGCTCTTCTACCATTCCTTGCTCCCTTGTATATACTGATGCAAAGAAAGTGTTTAAAACATCTGCCTTTTCCTTATACTCACTAACCAACTCACCCATCTCATTTTTGAATGGTCCAATGCACTCCCTCTTAAAGGGGAACTTTCACCCCTTAATAACTAAATCTCCCCTTACTGCTGACCTGGCGACTAGCTGCTTAGTAGCGCTAGTCGCCAGAAAACTTACCCCGTTCTCAAGATTTCGCCGTTTGAAAGGATCAGGAAGCACGGACGTCTCTTCACAGTGACGTCCGTGCGCCTGCGCTGTCAGTCCCTTGTCAGTCCCTTGTGCACCGTACGGTGCATACGGTGCACAAGGGACTGACAAGGGACTGACAGGGCAGGCGCACGGACGTCACTGTGAAGAGACGTCCGTGCTTCCTGATCCTTTCAAACGGCGAAATCTTGAGAACGGGGTAAGTTTTCTGGCGACTAGCGCTACTAAGCAGCTAGTCGCCAGGTCAGCAGTAAAGGGAGATTTAGTTATTAAGGGGTGAAAGTTCCCCTTTAAGTTTTTTGCTATTTATATATTTGAAAAACTTTTTGGATTAGTCTTGCTTTCCCTTGCAATTCGAGTTTCATTATCTATTTTTGCTACCCTAATTGCCTTTTTGGAATCTTTGTTGCACTCCCTGTATTTTAAGAAAGATTGTTCAGTTCCTTCAGACTTAAATAATTTGAATGCGTTTTTTTTCCTTGCCATTTCCTTCTTTACATGTGCAGTTAACCACATTGGCTGTGACTTACTTCTTTTGCATTTGTTCCCCATTGGTATATACTGTTGGGTACATTTCTGCAACCTAAATTTGAATTCTGACCATTTTTCCTCTGTATTTTTGCCTTTAAATAAAATATCCCAGTCTATGTGTTGCATTGAGACCCTTAACAATTTGAAGTTCGCTTTTTTAAAATTAAGAGTTTTTGTTGAACCGATACATTTTTGCTTTGCCAGACTGATCTCAAATGTAACCATGTTGTGATCACTGTTTCCCAAATGTTCTCTTACCTTAATATTAGATACCATTTCTGTGTTATTAGTTATCACTAGGTCCAATACATTGTTATTTCTTGTCGGCACTTCCACCATTTGTGACATGTAGCTTTCACGAAGTGTGTTCACAAATCTGCCTCCCTTAGCACTCTGATAGGTCTCATTTTTCCAGTTGATATCTGGATAATTAAAATCTCCCATAATAATAGTATGCCCAAACTGGGCAGCTTTCCTCATTTGCAATAGCAGTTGGGCCTCAACATTGTCATATATATTTGCTGGTTTGTAGCATATGTCCACCAACACCTCTTTTTTTTACCTTTTACACCACATTTAGTCTCAATATCTGCCCACATGGACTCCACAATTTGGCCAGTTCCTCACTAATATCACCCCACAAAACTGGATTTAGCTGTGTTTTCAAATATAAGCACACACCTCCACATTTTCTATTAATTCTGTCTCTTCTAAACAGTGAATAGCCCTCTATATTTACAGCCCAGTCATGTGCATCGTTCCACCATGTTTCTGTTATTCCAATTACGTCCAATTGCTCATTAACCGCCAGCAATTCTAGTTCTCCTGTTTTATCTACCATACTTCTTGCATTTGCTAGCATACAATTAATTTTGAAGTCTTTACATATATTAATCCCTACATGCCTTTTTTCTTCACCTTCATTTACTAGGAGTTCCTCCCTACTGACTAAATGTTTCCCCACCCTTTCTCCACCCCCCTGGTCATTTATTTGGACCCAGTTCCTATCTGCTCTATCTACCCCATTTTTGCTATCTATACCCCCCCCCCTTTCCTAGTTTAAAAGCTCCTCCAAGCTTCCTAGCATTCTCTCCCCTAACACAGAGGATCCTCTACCATTTAGGTGCAATCCATCTCTTCCATATAGATTGTATCCAAGAGCAAAGTCTGCCCAGTGTTCTAAAAACCCCAAACCCTCCTTCCTACACCATTGCTTGAGCCATGCATTAAGCTCCCTGAGCTCCCTCTGCCTACCTGCACTGGCACATGGCACAGGTAGTATTTCAGAAAATACTACCTTAGAGGTCCTTGCCTTGAGCTTGCACTCTAAATCCCTGAAATCATTCTTTAGGGAACTCCATCTTCCTCCTATTTTATCATTGGTTCCAATATGTACCAAGACAGCTGGATCACTTCCAGCTCCTCCCAATAATCTGTCAGCCCTGTCCGCAACATGCCAAACCCGAGCACCCAGGAGACAGCATACTGTTCGGCATTCACGTTCCTGGCGGCAGATTACCCTATCTACCCTCCTAATAATAGAGTACCCTATTACCACCACCTGCCTTGGTTTCTGCCTGCTCTGCATCCCATCTAGCCTGGAAGGAGGACTGTTCCCCTGGCTGCTAGAGGAATCAGCCCTCTCCAGTGTTGCCAATTCTGAGCAATTCTCATCAACATCTTCACACAATCTTGCAAATCTGTTGGACTGAGTCAACTCAGAACTGGCCTTCCTCTTCCTCTGCCCACTACCTCCCCTCCTTACTGTTACCCAGCTGCCTACCTGTCGCTCCTCATCTACAGCTCCACCCTCTTCGCCATTAACCCCACATACTACCTGCTCTGTGAGTTCTAAACTCCTTTCCAGGTTTCCAATGTCTCGCAATGTTGCAATATTTCTCTCCAAATCCAATATCAGACTCTAAAGAGAAAATATGCTCACACTTGGCACAGCGGTATGACCCCTGGAACGATTGCTCCAAGTGTTCAAACATGTGACAAGATGTGCACTGCGTGAGATTGGCTAACCTGCTATCACTCATGCTTGGTTTTACAATTCAAATAGCTTGATATTATCCTCTAATGCTCACTATATGGTAAGTAACCAGCCTTAAATGTGAATGCAATAAATCCTTTGAAATGATAGTCACCAGATTCCTTCTAACTCTTCACCTGGAACCAGTTACTTGCAATAGCAGTCTCACAGAGCCAGCTCCATAGAGCTAATGGACTGTATTTATAGTAACTAACAGCCAGGTGAAATCCCTTAGCAATCAGCCCTAATCACACAGGCCAGAGAAAAACCCCGTAAACAGTTTTTTAACTCTTGCAATACCCACACAATTCTTTTTTTTTTTTTTTTTTTAAACCTTAATAAAATACCAATAAAACACCAAACACACTCTTATGTACTTAACCAGATTCCTTCTAACTCTTCACTTGGAACCAGTCACTTGTAATTGCAGTCCCCTGTGTTTGAATTCCCCCGTTTTAAATTCCCACACTTACCACCCTTCTGCACTTGAATTCCCCCGTTTTAAATTCCCACACTTACCACCCTTCTGCACTTGAATTCCCCCGTTTTAAATTCCCACACTTACCAACCTTCTGCACTTACACACTGAGGCAAGATTCACACGTTCAAGTATTCACTATGTATCTGCTATTTAATCCAGGAATCCACCAATTACAAACACAGCAATTAGTCACTCCCACCACACCAGACTTCAATTATTTGCTTGTCTCACAGCAAAGAGAGGGAAAACAAAACCCAAAGATTTGTTTTTTAACCTCTCCTTTACCGCACTACACCACACACAATATACATATTCTATTTTTCCAGCAAGTATCCAAACTCAGTCTTTCAGGGCACAGGTCACTGATCAACTGATCATCAATGATCATGGTGATATTTAACCATGAGTGAAACAAGATCTGTTTAATGATGAGAGTCCTGTGTGGTCCATACTTGTTATGTCCAAGTAATTAAAAGAAAATCAAGCCCATGGTTTTATGTGTGCTGTTCTTAAACAGACAACACAGAACCCAGTGTGGGGACTTGGAGTCACAATCAGTAGAACTTAAACAGTAACATAACATAGTGACATAACATAGTTGATAAGGCTGGAAAAAGAAATGCGTCCATCAAGTCCATGAAAAAATACCCCTGTTGATCCAGAGGAAGGCAAAAAAAAAAAAAACAACAGGAGGCCATTTCCAATTTAATGTGGGTAACAAAATTACTTCCAGACTCCAAATGGCAGTCAGAGTTCCCTGGATCAACAACCTATTTGCATTGAAGCCATGTGTCATAATTCTCAATATTGTTCTGTGCTAGATAGGCATCCACTGCTTTTTTGAAAGCAGTTACAGTATTTCCAAGTAAAACATCCTGAGGCAAAGAGCTTTACCGCTCTTGATGTAAAAAATCCCTGACTTTGTTTTAGTCAAAAGCACTTTTCCTCTGCTCTTAATGGATGACCTCTCATTCTTAGCTCTGCTCTTTACGTAAATAATTAATTGGATAAATATTTGTATTAACCTTTTATATACAGTGGATAGAAAAAGTCCACAAACCCCTGTTAAAATGCCATGTTCTTGTGATGTTAAAGAATGAGACAAAGATAAATCATGTGAGAACTTTTTCCACCTTTAATGTGACCTATAACATGAAAAATTCAATTGCAAAACAAACTGAAATTGTTGAGGGGGAAAATTAAAAAATAAAAAACTCACAATAACCTGGTTGCATAGGTGTGCACACCCTTAAATGAATACTTTGTTGAAGCACCTTTTGATTTTATTACAGCAATCAGTCTCTTTGGGTAGAAGTTTATTAGCATGGCACATCTTGACATGGCAATATTTGCCCACTCTTCTTTGCAAAAGCTCTCTAAATCTGTCAGATTGCCAGGACATCTCTTGTGCACAACCCTCTTCAGATCACCCCACAGATATTCAATTGGATTCAGGTCTGGGCTCTGGCTGGGCCATTCCAAAATGTTAATCTTCTTCTGGTGAAACCATGCTTTTGTGGATTTGGATGTGTGCTTTGGGTCGTTGTCGTGCTGAAAGGTGAACTTCCTCTTCATCTTCAGCTTTCTAACGTACGCCTGAAGGTTTTGTGCCAAAATTGTCTGTTATTTGGAACTGTTCATAATTCCCTCCACCCTGACTAAGGCCCCGGTTCCAGCTGAGGAAAAACAGCCTCAAAGTATGATGCTGCCAGCACCATGCTTCACTGTGGGTATGGTGTTATTTTGGTGATGTGCAGTTTAGTTTTTGCACCAAACATACCTTTTCAAATTATGGCCAAAAAGTTCAAACTTGGTTTCATCAGACCATAACACATTTTCCCACATGCTTTTAGGGGACTTGATGTTTGTTACTGCAAACTTCAGCCGGGCTTGGGTGTTTTTCTTTGTAAGAAAAGGCTTCCCTCTTGCCACCCTACCTCATAACCGATTCATATGAAGAATACGGGAGATTGGTGTCACATGTAACACACAGCCAGTACTTGCCAGAAATTCCTGCAGTTTCTTTAATGCTGCAGTAAGCCTCTTGGAAGCCTCCCTGACCGGTTTTCTTCTCATCTTCTCATCAGTTTTGGAGGGATATCCAGTTCTTGGTAATGTCTCTGTTGTGCCATGTTTTCTCCACTTGATGATGACTGTCTTCACTGTGTTCCATGGTATATCTAATGCTTTGGAAATTATTCTGTACCCTTCTCCTGACTGATATCTTTCAACAATCAGATCCCTCTGATGCTTTGGAAGCTCTCTGAAGACCATGGCTTTTGATCTGGGATGCAACTAAGCAAATGTCAGGAAAACCCTGCTAGAACGGCTGAACTTTATTTGTGATTAATCTGAGTCACTTTAACTGATGGCAGGTGTGTAATGACTTCTATTTAACATGAGATTGAATGTGATTGGTTAATTCTGAACACAGCCACATCCCCAGTTATAAGAGGGAGTGCACACCTATGCAACCAGGTTTTTGTGAGTTTTTTATTTTCCCCCCTTCAACAATTTCAGTTTGTTTTGCAGTGGAATTGTTCATGTTATAGGTCACATTAAAGGTGGAAAAAGTTCTGACATGATTTATCTTTGTCTCATTCTTTAACATCACAAGAACCTGGCATTTTAACAGGGGTGTGTAGACTTTTTATATCCACTGTATTTGTAAATGGTAATCATATCACCCCTTACACGTCTATTCTCTAACTTAAACAAACCCAATTTGACTAGTCTCTCTTTATAACTCAGATCCTCCAATCCATTATGTTGCATGTCTTTTTCAACAATGTCTTTTTTAAGAACTGGTGCCCAAAACTGTATTCCATATTCCAGATGAGGCCTAACCGAGGATTTATATAGAGGTAGAATAATATTAGCATCCCTGTTTGCTCTTGCAGCAGCTGAGTGACTCTTCACACTGCTTTAAAGTCTATCATCTACCAATACTCCTAAATATTTCTATAATGAGGATTCCTCAAGTTGTTTTTCTACAGCCCAAATGCATAACTTTACATTTATCTACATGAAATGTCTTCTGCCACTTTCTACCCATTCACTCAGTTTATCTAAATCCTTCTGCAGATAAAAACATCCAGCCCTTTATGTATATCCTCGCACAGCTTAGTGTCATCAGCAAAGATTGAGACAGTACTTTCATTTCCCAATTCTAGATCATTAATACATAAGTTAAAAATCGTTGGACCCAGGACTGAACCCTGTGGCACCCCATTTATATCTTTAGACCAAGTTGAAATGGTTCCATTTACAACAACTCTCTGCCATCTATTATTTAACCATTTCTCAATCCATGTACAGATAACACCGTCCAAACAGAAGCCTTTTAATTTATGCAGTAACTGTTGTGAGGCACTGTATCAAAGACTTTTGCAAAATCTATGTATACTACATCAACAGCAATTCCCTTGCAGAACTTACTACGTACTCTTTAGTAAAATGCAAGTAAATTAATCTGACATGATTTATTCTTTACAAAACTATGCTGACTCCTACTAATAATATTGCTTGTCTTCACATAGTTCTGAATACTGTCAGTTAGTCATTTATCTTAGTCATATATCTTTTTCACTATGGAAGTCATGCTCACGGGTCTGTAATTTCCTGGTTTGGATCTTTTTTGAACAATGGAACTACATCAGCTTTCCTCCAATCACAGGGCACTATACCTGATGAAAGCAAATCAATAAATATTTAGTATAATGTTCTTGCTATTACTATACTAAGTTCCTGAAGTACACTTGGGTGTATACCATCAGGTCCAGGTGCTTTTTTCACCATAACCTTTTCCAGTCTCTTTTAGACTTTGTCCTCAATAATACATCCACATGATGGAGGAAGTGATGTGGTTTTGTCTGTCCATAGTCATTGTTGCTTCCTTTGTATATATTGAAGCAAAGAATGTATGTAGGGTGTCAGTCATAGTCTTATCCTCACTAATCAATTCACCTGTCTCAGTCTTAAGAGGACCAATATCAACCTTGCTTTTTGTTATTAATATACTTTTATTATTCTTGCTCTCATTTGCAATATTTCTTTCATTTTCAATTTTATCTAGCTTAATTGCTTATTTGCAGATTTTATTACATTCTTTATGTTTTTTTTTAAATTATGCATCTGACCCGTTTGACTCAAACACTTTAAAAGCTTGTTTCTTATTTCTGATTTCCCTGCAAACCTCAATATTAAGCTACATTGGCTAACCTTACTCATCTTGTGCTTATTTCCCTATGGTATATATTGACGCCTATATTTGACTAACAGAATTTTTTTTTTTTTTGAGTTTTTAAAAACTTTATTGAATATCAAAAAAAAAACCAAGACACATACAATATAAAAGTACAGCATTTCGAAATTGCCATAACATGGATACAAAACCACTCAGTATATAAGGCAAACACACTAGGAATGGAACAGAAATATGAGGCAATACCCACAATACAGACTTTAACTGATTACAATAAGCAAAGATCATGCTGAAATCATTATACAATAAGTAAGCATAAAGTCCCAAGATATATATGGAAAAGCAAATCTAAATTCCATAAATAAAAGTGGCAGGCAAAATTCGTAGTTCTGACAGCAATTACTGAGAGATTACAGAAAGTCTTGTATGTATGCTATGGTCCTGGGAAACCTAACATCTCAAGACCAAAAAGAAGAGGAACAGGGTAAATTTTAACAGACCGAGGTCGGAGATCCTGTGCATTGTGAACATACACAGGTAAGGGGTGTGGGGGGGGGGAGAATTGACAGTAAATACTGAGGGCACGAGGATCAAACAACTATAAACCGTCTAACGTATAAAGCATGAGGCCATTATCAAATGCAAGGCACGGAAATTTTCTGGAAATTGCAATCTAAAGGCAACTATCATAATAGAATAGGGACAGCATCTGCATTCTGTCAGGGAAGGAGATCGTGCCAAGCCGTATAACAATGTGAAATGTAGAACTGCTAAAGAGGTGAATTTCTCAGTATGGTAGTTACAAGACGGGGATGGGAAAGGAAAACAGGGGAATAGCAAACTGTTCTATTGTAGCAGTCCTGGTGACAGATTTCCCTGTCTGCCTTCCTAATAATAGAATCCCCTACCACCACCATCTCTCTAGGTCTGCCTGAGTCCCAGATCCCATCAGTGCTAGAGGGGCTGTTCTCCCAGCTGTTAGAGAGAACAGTCCTCTCCAGCAAAGGCTTGCCTGTGCTAACATCCCCAACATCATTACTCAATATAACAAATCTGTTAGGATTAGTAAATATAGGAGTGCCCTCCCTATTCCTCTCCTGCCCCCTTGCTATGTTTAATGTAACCCAACTGGTTACCTTTCTTTGTGCAGTCTCCACCCCCAGAACTACCTACTACCGATTGCTGCTCAGCAGACCCTTCTCAAGATTGGCTGTCTCCCTCAATGTTGCAACTTGCCTCTCCAGATCTCTAATACAAGCTTCCAGAGAGGCCACTTGCTCATATATGCTACAGAAGTATGTACCCCGGAAAGGTTGTCCCAGGTGTGCAAACATATGGCAGCTTGTGCACGGACAGTCATGCTACCATTCATATTATGACAGTTACCACAAGTTAAAAGGAAGACAGAAATACAATTTATCAACAATAAGGTTAATAAATATGTGTTCACCTGTGTAATCTGTATTTGAATCCCCTTATTTAAATTCCCAACACTTACCACTCTTCTGCACTTAGACACTAATGCAAGATTCACACATCTCTTTGCCTTTTATAGAAGAAAGCCACCACTTATAACCCAAGAATTAACCACTCCCACCACACCCGACTGCAATCAATCCCTTGTACAACTGCAAATGGAGGGACAAAAGGGTTTTGTTTTTTAACCTCTCCATTACCACACAACAACACAAAAAATACACTTCAATTTCTCCAGGAAATATCCCAAATGTAGCTTTTTTTTCAGCTCACAGCAATTGAGCAGAAAAACTGTGTGCGATATCATACTAATCTTGGTTCTATGTGCGATGCATATACAGACAGCCAAAAAGTCCTATCAATAAGGTACTTGTGATACTCACAGTTTACAGATCACACTCTCTCTCTTTGCCTTTTAGAGCAGAAATCAACCACTTACAACGCAGCAATCAACCAATCACACCACACCTGATTGCAGTCAATTCTTTGTACAACTGCAAAGGGAGGGAAAAAAGGTTTTTTTTTTAACCTCTCCTTTGCCACACTAAGGGGTAGATTTAAAGGTTTACGTTAAAATAGCTGCTAAGTAAAAAAGACACATTGCCCACAAATAATACATGATTTATGGTGGATTTGACAGGTTGTCTACAAGAATAGCTAACAAGCATAGGCACAGCAAAAACACGTCGCACCTTTTTTTCGCATCACTGTGCGTCCCAAACACCCGTTAAAACATAAATTAAGTCAAAATGTAACATAACGGCTGGCGTTGGCTAGCAACCCTGATTGATGCACCAACAAATTCAAACCCACAGCCAATCCCAAGACCCCAAAGTATCCAAAAAGTTCAAATACACCTAAATATACCCCAAAATAACAGTCACACCCTGTCTGTGTTTCGAGTTTTAGTGAGCTAGAGCACAGGACCCAGGAGTGGAGGATAGTGATAGAGCAAGAGAAAGAGAGAGAGAGGCACATACAGAGGCGCAAGGTAGAATGAGTTTTTGGAGTTTGGCGACAGGTACACTTTTATTTACACATATTACACTTTTGCACATATTACATACACCCATACAAACACAAACACATACACATACACACACATAGTCCTTTTTTTTATAACACCTAACACATTTTGTAAACTTTATTTTTTCAGTGTGAGTCTGTGATTGACTGAGTGTGACAAACAGTGAGTGGGATCAAGTGTGTCTGTGAGGGCCTGTGTGAGTGCCTGGATATGAGTGGGTGAGTGATGGCCAGGAGAGGAGGACAGGAGAGAGAGATGGGGAGAGTAGTGGAAGAGGAGGAGGAAGTTCAGGAAGGCATCCCTGAGCAGTGTAGGAGTGGGACAGAGAGATCCACAGGGCAGAGGGGGACCCAGCCCACAAGAGTAGGCACACGGGGGCAGGGACAGAAGCTGCAATGGGATGAGGGGTACCTGTTGGGGAGCACCCTAAACAGTCAGGAGCAGCACAGGCAGGACACTCTGGTTCTGACAGCTTGCAGGCTGGAGCTAAGGAGGAGAGATTCAGGAATTCTCATTATACACAGGATGTGGAGTCCGTTAAAAAGAGATGGGGTGACTGCAAGAGGCTGGTGAAAAAGAAGATGAGGGATGCCACCCTGTAAGCCCGAGGCACTGGAGGTGGTCCACCAGTAGAAATCAAATACAGCTGCTGGGAGGAGATGCTGCTGCAGACCCTGTCCTCCACACTCATTGAGGGGGTCCCTGGAGGATCGGACATCAGGAATGAGAGGAGTCTCAACACTACCGGTAAGTGCATCATCACATACCCACACACCACATCAACCCACACAACCACTACACACAAACACAGTCACATCTCAACACATGCCCATCATTCATCCACACAACCGTACCAACACAGCACCCTGAGGGTTAAAAACAGGACACAATACAAGCACAAATGGGAAGGTTCAACCAGGGCCAAACCTGTCCCAGTTCAACCCTCCTGTTTCTGTGCTGATCACACACAATCCACACAAATCATGCTTTTCAAAGTGTTGTCTGTTAAACATCATTACTGTTCCTCCACAATGTCACCCATGTACCCACAGGGAAGTCAGCACATAACTCCTTGAGTGCTAGAGGGATTATCAATGCATCTCTCTACAATGCTTTGGCAACCCTTCCGGTACTCAAAGGGTTAACGGATGACAAACACAAGTCAACAGGGTTAGGATCCCCAGGCAATGAAAGCTTGGGGCTTGCAAAAAGTTAACCTGGGCATAAGAGGGGGCGATGTGGATTGTGAGCTTCTGACATAAGAAAAGAGATGGATTTTCTTGCTTGAAACCATGGCCCCCAACGGTTTAAATTAAGAATGGAACCTTGGTGCCTATTAGTGATGAGCGAGCATGCTCGGCCGAAGCTCGGTTCGGCTCGAGCATCGCTCTGCTCGGCACATGGCGGTACTCGTACGAGTACCGCATGTGCTCGCCCGCCATATTCGGGTCTCCTCCCCGCACGTTTCGCGGCTGCTGCGCAGCCAATAAACGTGCGGGGAGGCTCTGACATCAGTGTAATGCCAGCAGCCATGTTGGCTGCTGGCATTACACTGATTGGCTGGCCAGAACCCGTGATCGGGTGCTGTATAGCACCCGACGCGCGAGTTCAGCTCATTCTTAGCCAGGGAGAGATGCGCTCAGGCAGGGAAAGTCAGTGTAGGGAGAATAAAATTGTTGGAACTCTTTCAAGACCCAAAAGTCCTTTTTAGGACTGTTGTGTGTGGGGGCAGCATTTATATTTTGTTTGGGGGGGCACAATTTCCTTTTTTTTTGTGGGGGGGATATATGTAAGGTGACATATAATACTAGATGCACAGGAAGTCAGTGTAGGAAGAATAAAATTGTTGAAACTCTTTCAAGACCCAAAAGTCCTTTTTAGGACTGTTGTGTGTGGGGGCAGCATTTAATTTTTTTTGGGGGTGGCAGAATTTCATTTTTTTGTGGGGGGGGACATGTTCTAAGGTGACATTGTACTAGGTGCACAGGGACAAATATTTCACAGTGCAGTGACAAGCTGACATATTCTGTTAGGTGCACAGGGCCAATGATTTTACAACGCAGCGACAAAAAGGGCCATTTTAAACGTGTGCCTAGCCATAGATTATTGTCACATTCTGTTTAGTGTGCAAATTCACAAATTAACGTCACATATTCCGTTCACTGTGCCTAGCCGCAGATTAGCGTCACATTCTGTTTTGTGTGCCTAGCCGCAGATTAGCGTCACATTCTGTTTTGTGTGCCTAGCCGCAGATTAGCGTCACATATTGTTTAGTGTGCCTAGCCGCAGATTAACGTCACATATTGTTTAGTGTGCCTAGCCGCAGATTAGCGTCACATATTGTTTAGTGTGCCTAGCCGCAGATTAGCGTCACATATTGTTTAGTGTGCAAATTCACAAATTAACGTCACATATTGTTTAGTGTGCAAATTCACAAATTAACGTCACATATTCCGTTCACTGTGCCTAGCCGCAGATTAGCGTCACATTCTGTTTCGTGTGCCTAGCCGCAGATCAGCATCACATTCTGTTTCGTGTGCCTAGCCGCAGATTAGCGTCACATATTGTTTAGTGTGCCTAGTCGCAGATTAACGTCACATATTGTTTAGTGTGCCTAGCCGCAGATTAGCGTCACATATTGTTTAGTGTGCCTAGCCGCAGATTAGCGTCACATATTGTTTAGTGTGCCTAGCCGCAGATTAACGTCACATATTGTTTAGTGTGCCTAGCCGCAGATTAGCGTCACATATTGTTTAGTGTGCAAATTCACAAATTAACGTCACATATTCCGTTCACTGTGCCTAGCCGCAGATTAGCGTCACATTCTGTTTCGTGTGCCTAGCCGCAGATTAGCGTCACATATTGTTTAGTGTGCCTAGCCGCAGATTAACGTCACATATTGTTTAGTGTGCCTAGCCGCAGATTAGCGTCACATATTGTTTAGTGTGCCTAGCCGCAGATTAGCGTCACATTCTGTTTCGTGTGCCTAGCCGCAGATTACCGGCATATATTCCGTTTAATATGAAGAAGGCGGGTAAAAAGGGACGAGGAAGTGGACGTGATCCTGATAGTTCAGGGCGCGGGTCAGGACGCGTAGAAACTGTGCCTGGTGCCAGAGCACAAGAATGAAAGACATCCACCATACCTAGCTTCATGTCTCAGTTTACAGGGCGTCGCAGGACATCACTCTCGAGGTCAGACCACTGCGAACAGGTGGTCGGTTGGATTTCAGCTGATACTGCTTCCAGTCGGTTAAGCACCACCCTGTCTTCCATCATGTCCACTCTCACTAGCCAAGAGTCTGGTCAACATAATCCTCACCCTGATCATCCTTACTCCCACCATAGAGGGTCTGGCCAAAGAAGTGATCCCACACTGGGATATAGTAAGGAGCTCGTCTCATCACCAATCCTTGATTTGAACCTCTCTCCAAGCACGCTTGCAGAGGAACATGAGATCTTGTGCCCTGATTCACAGCCTCTAGAGGGTACCCAATCACAAGAAGATGACAGAGGGGAACGGCATTTAAGGTCAAAGGAAGTGGATGATGATGATGAGACACAGTTGCCATCAAATCAACCACAATTACTGTCTCAAGACCTTGATGAGGAGGATGATACACAGTTGTCAATGACTGAGGATGTGGTGGGATCAAGAAATGAGGAGGATGATCAGAGTGAGGAAGTGGAGGAGGACTTGGTGGACGATGAGGTCACTGACCCCACCTGGGAAGGGGGAAAGCCGAGCGATGACAGCAGTCCTGAGGGTGAGCCATCTGCAGCACCGCAACAGGCTGGAAGAGGCAGTGGTGTGGCTAAAGAAAGAAGGTGGACCGCACCAAACCGGCCCGCAAATGTTCCACGGAGCACCCCCTTGCGTAAATCTCCCTTGCCAAGGGCTAGGTGTTCCGCGGTATGGCGTTTTTTTAAGGAAAGTGCGGACGACAAAAGAATTGTAGTTTGCAACCTGTGCCACACCAGAATGAGCCGAGGCATGAACACTAGCAACCTCACCACCACCAGCATGATCCGACACATGGCATCCAAGCACCGTAATAAGTGGGAGGAACGCCCGGATCGCCAATCTGTGTCTGCAGGCCACACCACTGCCTCCTCTTCCCCTGTTTTCGGTGCCGGCCAATCGCCTGTCGAAGGAGCAGGCCCGTATACCTCCCGCCCTGCACCTGTACCATCTGAAGCACCATCAGCGACCACATCCACTTCCCTGTCCCAGCGCAGCGTCCAAATGTCGTTACCCCAGGCATTTGAGCACAAGCGAAAATACCCAGCCACCCACCCACAGGCCATAGCACTAACCTCACACCTTTCCAAATTACTGGCCATCGAAATGCTGCCATTTAGGCTTGTGGACACTGAGTCCTTCCGCAGCCTGATGGCAGCAGCTGTCCCTCGGTACGCAGTCCCCAGCCGCCACTACTTTTCCCGGTGTGTCGTCCCCGCCTTACACCACCATGTGTCCCTTAACATCACCCGTGCCCTGACCAACGCAGTTACTGGGAAGGTCCACTTAACGACTGACACATGGACAAGTGCTTGTGGCCAGGGACGCTACATTTCCCTGACGGCACACTGGGTGAATGTCGTGGAGGCTGGGAGCGACTCGGACCCTGGGATGGCACAGGTGCTACCCACGCCGAGGATTGCGGGCCTCCCTCCATCAGGGTTTCCGCCAGCACCTACGTTATTGGCTCCTCCTCCTCCTCCTCCGTTTCCACCTCTGAATTCTCTGCGCACAGCGCCACTCACCCATCAGCCGGTAGCTGGAAGCAGTGTAGCACTACAGTGGGGAAGCGTCAACAGGCCGTGCTGAAGCTGATCTGCCTTGGGGACAAACAGCACACGGCCTCAGAGCTGTTGCAGGGGATTAGTCACCAGACCGAGCAGTGGCTCTCGCCACTCAACCTGCAACCAGGCATGGTTGTGTGTGATAATGGGCGTAACTTGGTGGCGGCTTTGGAGCTCGGCAAGCTCACACACGTACCATGCCTAGCGCATGTATTTAATTTAGTGGTTCAGCGATTTCTAAAAACCTACCCCAATTTGCATGATCTCTTGACGAAGGTGCGCCGCGTGTGTGCACATTTCCGTAAGTCATCTACAGCTTCAGCCGGCCTGTTGACGCTGCAGCAGCGCTTACAATTGCCAGCTCACCCGCTGCTGTGTGACGTGAGCACGCGCGGGAAATCCACCTTCCACATGTTGGCCCGGCTTTGTGAGCAGCAGAGGGCAGTAGTGGAGTACCAGCTGTTACACGGTCGTCGCCTCTCCGTTCAACTTCCTCTAATCAGAAGTGAGGAGTGGGAATGGATGTCAGACCTCTGTGAGGTTTTACGCAATTTTGAGGAATCGACACAGATGGTGAGCGGCGATAACGCTATTATCAGTGTAACCATCCCACTTCTGTGTCTACTGAAACGCTCGCTGCTCACAATTAAAACCGACGCTTTGCATGTGGAAGAGGTGGAAATGGGGGAGGAAGAGCTTACACAAGGTGATAGCCAGAGCACCCTCACTTCGTCTTCTCAGCGACAATTGGAGGAGGCGGAGGAGGAGGAGGAGTAGGAAGACACGGTTGCCTCCGCTACAGAGGGTAGCCATGGAACTTTATTTCCATCTCTTCAGCGTGGGTGGGCAGAAGAGGAGGAAGAGGATGAGGAGATTGAGAGTCATCCTCCTGGTGAGGACAGCGAAATCTTGCCTGTTGGTACTCTGGCACACATGGCTGACTTTATGTTAGGCTGCCTTTCCCGTGACCCACGCGTTATACGCATTTTAGACAACACGGATTACTGGGTGTTCACCCTTCTGGACCCCCGCTACAAAGAGAATTTCTCATCTCTCATTCCTCCGGTGGAGAGGACAAGCAAAATGGTGCAATACCAGAAGGTTCTTGTCGAAAAATTGCTCCAAAATTTTCCATCTGACAACGCTGGCGGCAGAGTACGTGCTACCTTGGCCAACCGAGAAGGGGAGAAAAGGGGAGCACACAGCAGTTCCGACAAAGGCAGGGCAACACTCTCCAAGGCGTGGAACACCTTCATGACACCCCGCCAGCACCCTCACCCTGATGCGCGGCCTAGTGTCACAAGGAGGGAAAAGTTTTGGAAGATGGTGAAGGAGTACGTAGCAGACCGTGTCAGCGTCCTCACTGATCCCTCTGTGCCTTACAACTACTGGGTGTCCAAGCTGGACACGTGGTATGAACTGGCACTCTACGCCTTGGAGGTGCTGGCCTGCCCTGCCGCCAGCGTTCTGTCTGAGTGGGTATTTAGTGCTGCTGGTGGCATCATAACAGATAAGCGTATCCGCCTTTCCACCGAAAATGCTGATAGGTTGACACTTATAAAAATGAACAAGGCCTGGATTTCCCCTGACTTCTCCACTCCACTGGAGGAAAGCCCCTGGTGAACATAAAGTCACTTTAGATATGTTATTTACAATGATGGGAATACTCTGTATTCCCATTCACCCCTTCCACCCAAAAAACGGGTATATGGTTGACTCTTAATGTTCTCATCCTCCTCCTCCTCTTCCATATGCCCTGTGATATAATTTTTATATAGGGCCAGCTCACCAGCGGGCCCTGTGATATAATTTTTATATAGGGCCAGCTCACCAGCGGGCCCTGTTTGACAATTTTTGTATAGGTCAGCTCACCAGCGGGCCTTCTCATATAATGTTTTATTGGGTCAGCTCTCTAGCGGGCCCTCTCATATAATGTTTTATAGCGTCAGCTCACTAGCGGGCCTTCGCATATAATGTTTAGGATGGTCAGCTCCGCAGCAGACCCTCACCCATAATGTTTTAGATGGTCGGCTCAGCAGCAGACCCTCATTCCTAATGTTTTAGATGGTCAGCTTAGCGGCATGCCCTCGCCCCTAATGTTTTAGAGGGTCACCAGCAGGCCATTAATCCTAATTTTTCAAGGGTGTGTATGATGCCCTCCTTTATGTGTAATAAAGGGTGTATTGGAGTGACATTTCAGTCTAATTTTTGGCAGCCCTTTCACTTAGTGCATAGGCTTTATGAGTGCTGGACCACTACCTGAACTATTGTACCACAATGTGAATGAGGCCCTCCATTTTGTGATATACAGGTTGTATCGGAGTGCCTCAGGTCCTCCCATTGAATTAAATAGGGCTGGGGTGTTCGACAGAGCAGAAGGTAGTTCTTGGCTTCATCCACTAAGTCACTTCGTCACTTTTACTCAATGGATCAGACCCCACTGTTCCGACTATAAATTTTGGACTTAACAAGGGCAAACGGACATGTTGTAAAACCTGTGGTAGCTGCGGCCTCCGTTCCTGAATGCTGTACCTTACCCGGGCCATAACCACGTTGAACACCTGCTTTACGCTGCGCACGTTTCCCTCTTAATCATGGCCCCAGTTCCGAAAAATCGATGAAATTTTTTGCAGAATTTGCAGATGATATACAAGTAAATATACAGCAAATACTGTTTGGTAACAATTTTTCACCTAAAATCGTTTTTATCTTCCTTTTTGTGTGTTTTACGGTCAGTCTGTAAAAATGGCGTACTACGGGCGAAACATCGTTCCCAGCAGCGACGTTGGAGTCCAAGATGCATCCAGACATCCTCCCTATGCTGTCCCTGAACCATTTCTGTGGTGTTTACATCATTTTCTGACCTTTTCCTATGAACCAGGCACCCTCCCCTCATCAGAGCAGGGGGTGCCTGGTGTAATGCTCGAGTCCTCCCATTGACTTCAATGGGGCTCGGGTGCTCGGCCGAGCACTCGAGCCTCCGGGGGCGCTCGGCCAGAGCACCCGAACACCCGAGCATCGGGGTGCTCGATCATCACTAGTGCCTATATCTAAATCTCTTACACTATATATATGACTATTGTACATATGTCATCCTCTTAGAATAGTTTTTTTGGAATATGTGTTCTTATCCCTCTTCCTGCACCTATCACGTGCGTTCATTTTGATTATTATAATCTACAAAATGTTACAGAATATAGATATGCTTGCAAAATTTAGATTCCAGCATCTGAATGAAATTCATTTGCAACTACTGTATTATTGACATATACACTTCTAATACGTGATATATTCCTCCGATGCTTCCTTGCTTCTAGACATGAATCTAGCATTAAAGATTACCAGATCCCAAGTGCTTTAGATTGAGGATTAATTTTGTATTTCACAGAGAAAGTGCTTATACATATGCATACAATTAAGGACACAGAACTCTATGTACCGGATAGAATATGCTGTGATGCAAATCATCCATTTGTAATTGTGATAGGATGAGATTACCCAATCAGAGAGCAATACCTAGTTCAAATAGAAGCTTGGAACCGGCGGTGGCGCCTTAAAGCAATGCCCATGAAGTAGTGTTAAACAAAATGCGCGTTAGCACTTTTTGATTCATTTTTAAAACATTTTTATTCTTTTTTTGTCTTCCGCTGCCTCTGCTTGCAATGCTATGTGAGGCAGAAAGATGAGAGGAGTTCTGATATTTGTTTTTAATTAATTGGCAAGCAGGTATGCTCCCCGGCAAGTAGATCAGCTCAGCTAGTTTCCAGGATATTTAGCTACTTGATATGGTGGACAGTTCAGGTCTGGCTTTGACTCTAGCAGTTAGTCATAAATAGCTACTTCAGGAGAAGATAATTTTGTGCTTTTGTTTATGTGCATATTGGCAAGTTGGATTATGCCCCGACAAATAAGATGTATAGTAATTTCCATGGTTTAAACATCTTGGCAAGTCGGTATGTGTCCCGACATTCAGGGAACTTATTATACTGTCAGAATTTAATCTGGTGCATGAGGGGTATTTTAGTGGGACTACTGACCCCAGCAGTATGTAGTTAGGTGTTCCCGGATATTCTTATTTAGCCTGTACCTTTGCTTGATTTCTTACGCTTTTGGCATACATAGGGTTAATTTGCCTTTAGCGTATGTGATCCACCTTACCATTCAAATGAGATAGACCTGTGGAGGACCACGATGGGCATATTGATATTGTCCTCATATTAATATAGTATCCACTCAGAGACCTGTGGGCTACTGGATACACAATTAGATTCTTAGGGCTCGATTTAAAGGCAGCCGTTAGTAAAAAAAATCACTAACGGGTGCGTTAAGTGTCATGTTGAAATTCAAAGATCCGTCTAAAGAACAGCTAACAGCAGTTGCAGAATCCTAACGGCCGATACACTTCCGTGCATTCAGACGCATGGAACAACATACCCCAGAGCTATTCAAAGGCTTGCGGTACTGCTAACAGCTGAAAAATAGACACACCTAACGGCAAAAAGTTAAGACCCACTTTTCTTAGCTGTTAGACACTTAACGGGCAAAACAAACACAAAATGCTTACTGCACAACCATGTAAATGGAAAAAGTAACCCGTGCAATGCCAAAACTACACAAAAACATGCACACACAACACAAATCACTTCACACACAAAAACAAGCAACACCACAGGGACAACGACACACAAAAAAACACCAGCACAACATGGCACGGAACAATGGGGGTTATCACACAAAGCGGACACCTGCAAATAGAAGCTCACCTGGGCAACTTCAACACGCGACCTGCACCCCACAACTGCACACCCGCAAATGGCACACACAGAACAAGCACAACACACCACATCTTATAACACACACAGACCTGCAAACACTTACCTGGGCAAAAACAACTCTCCATTGGGCAGCACTCACCTCATCACCACACCTACACAATGCCCTATCAAGTACTTAAAGGGACAACTCAACACATTCACTTGTGGCTTGTTTTGCACTCAGGGAGGGAGAGAGAGAGATAGAGAGTGAGAGGTAGAGCGAGGTAGAGAGAGAGAGACAGATAGAGACAGAGAGAGAGAGAGCAAACAGTATGTTGGGTTACATATTGTTCGAAGACTGAGGAGAAGGCGTGCAAGGGAGAGAGCTAGGGAACATCAGCAACCTCCAAGCACGCCTGATCAACAGCTTTCACCTGTTGCAAGTGAGGAGGCTCTGGCTCAGCAGCCACACAGGAGTCCATCCCCACCTGGAGGGCAGAGGATGTATAGACGACCACCAAGGCCCAGGGTATACCGCCCAAGGGTCACCCTCTTTGGAATGACTGATGACGAGGTCATTGATCGCTACAGGTTGAGGCCTGACAGCATCATTGCCTTGTATGAGATCATCAAGGATCAGGTGGATCCCATCTACATCCACAACCATGCCCTAACTGGCCTGCAGAAACTACTCTGTGCCATACACTTCATGGCAAGTGGGGCCTTCCAGTCCAATGAGGGTTACGCATCTGGCATGTCACAGGCCACATTCTCCAGGGTGCTGGCCCAGGTCCTGCCAGCCCTCAAAAGCAAGGCCAGTACCTATATACATTTTCCCACCACCGACATGGACTTGATACACATCAAGCAGGCCTTTTACACCAGAGGAGGCATGCCCAGGGTCATGGGTGCTATAGATTGCACCCATGTCCGGATTAAGGCCCCAGCACGTGACGCACAGCTATTCATCAACAGGAAGAACTTCCACTCCATCAACGTGCAGATGGTGTGTGACAGCAACGTGAGGATAATGAATGTCTGTGCAAAATATACTGGCAGCTCACATGATGCATACATTCTACAAAACTCCTCAGTACACAGAGATATTGAGAATGGAACCTTTACAGGGGGATGGCTTGTGGGTGAGTTCACAAAACAAAATCACACCACATACACAGGCATACACACCACGCTGCTCAGCATGCACCTGACCCACAGCTACTACGTCCACCACACAAAACATCATTCACACAACATGTGCTCCCTCTCTCACCATGTCACTCACATTACACAGGTGATGCTGGCTATGGATGCAAGTCCTGGCTACTGACCCCTGTGGCCAATCCCCAAACACATGCCCAGGAAAGGTACAACCAGGATCATGCCAGAACGAGGAATGCTATTGAGCGTACATTTGGGCTCCTCAAGTCAAGATTTCGATGTCTGGACCACTCAGGGGGAGCACTGCAGTATGCACCGGCTAAGGTGTGTGACATCATTGTGGCGTGCGCAATACCGCACAACATCGCAGTGGACACCAGGCTGCTGGATCGCATCCCGGACCCCCCCCATACAGGAAGTGGCCATGGACATCAGGCATGTGGAGGAGACAATGAGAGGGGCACAGATCAGAGACAGGCTCATCACGGAACACTTCACCTGTGAGTATAACACACGCATGCAAACAATCCATGCAAGTCCCCCATCAGTCCCGTGACACTAACCACACTGCACATTTTGTTCTGTCTCACCCCACAGGAACAGTGACACAGCACTGCACTGGCAGTGAACGTGGCAAATTGTATGTGTGGACTCAAAAACCATCCTCCATTCCACTCTCCACATTGACATACAGACCCCAAGGATATCACGCACACCCCCAGGAGAAACAAGGTACAACATATTACCCATAAGACAAAAAACGCACATAGAGGGCGCCAATAGTGCTTATACCAATGATATACAAAGTATCAATAATAAATCAATAGGTATTCCACTCACATTTAACAGAGGCTGCAAGTATACTTATGTACACACACAGCTTAATGCACATGCAGGGAAATCTTACCGCCCTTGCTCGGTATTCTTGTATCCACAATCACTGGGTCCACTGTCCGTTGTTCAATCCCAAAATAAGGGAAGCCGCTCCAACAGTGTTCTCAGAAAGAGATATTTTATTGATAAAAGATAATAAATCACCTACTAAAAAACGCGTTTCGCAGCGCTACCACGCTGCTTCATCAGTAATGCAGGCTTAATACAGCAAAATAAAATGAAACCCGAACGCCAGCGGAGAGCGGCTATTTAAATCAGCCGGCGCTCGGACTATTGGTCAGCACCTCAGCCGTTCAATCAAACATAGCGCTTACACCTGTCAAATCACTACAACATTAACCCGTGAAGCGCCATGCGATCACGGCCGACGGGCTGAATGTGACATAAAATAAATATAACATACAATTCTCACACATAATACTAGACCATACAAAATATAGAATACGATATATAAAATACAAACATCAAATGAGACATCACTTGCACATAGAAATACAATATAAAATAAAAATCAAAAAAATCAAAAAAAGACAACATTAACCCCTGAAGCGCCATGCGCTCACAATCGGTCAACTAAATAAAATAAAATAAATACAAATATCCCAAGTGATACATAACCACAACAGACATAAATTACACACATCAAATAGGACATCAATTACAAATAAGTACAATATGAAATAAAGAATCAAAATGAGCGCTGTCGCAAGGGTAAAGTGCCCAAATACATACAGAATCCCTCCGCTATATCACCAAAAGAACATCCAACAATAGAGGTATCAGATACTCAAGTGGACATTCCTAAGCGCTATATAGGAGGTATCAAAATAAGCACAACAGGGAGATAATAACATCCCCTAATAACCCTTGCGATAGGGCCCAAAACAAAAAACAAAACCATCATGATCTTCATCACATAATCTAGTGGCCTTCATCACATATACTCAAAGATCTTTACAGATTAAAATGAAATGAAATTCATCACTTATAGTAATGAACCCTCACACATATCCCTAGTAATTAAAATGAAATGAAATTCATCACTTATAGTAATGTGTGACCAAGGTGCTGACCAATAGTCCGAGCGCCGGCTGATTTAAATAGCCGCTCTCCGCTGGCGTTCGGGTTTCATTTTATTTTGCTGTATTAAGCCTGCATTACTGATGAAGCAGCGTGGTAGCGCTGCGAAACGTGTTTTTTAGTAGGTGATTTATTATCTTTTATCAATAAAATATCTCTTTCTGAGAACACTGTTGGAGCGGCTTCCCTTATTTTGGGATTGAACAACGGACAGTGGACCCAGTGATTGTGGATACAAGAATACCGAGCAAGGGCGGTAAGATTTCCCTGCATGTGCATTAAGCTGTGTGTGTACATAAGTATACTTGCAGCCTCTGTTAAATGTGAGTGGAATACCTATTGATTTATTATTGATACTTTGTATATCATTGGTATAAGCACTATTGGCGCCCTCTATGTGCGTTTTTTGTCTTTTGGGTATCTGATTCCTCCGTGGGTGGAGTGGATGAGTGGCAGCCGATTCCTGTGGCAGAGAATAGCTGGATAAGGGACAGCTGAAATATCCCTAGGCTTGAGAGCTGGTATACACATACGTGTACTTCCAGCCGATTATTTTGTGAGTACCATTTCACAGGTGGTGGTGAGGTGTCCATTATTTATGTGAGGATATCACACCAGGAAGCGCCTCCTCTTTTTTCTTTCCTGTTCTCCATAACATATTACCCATGTTCATCACCTTACAGGCCTTGATTGACAGCAACTAACTGGATATGCCATGATTATAGCCTGAACAAACATGCTAGCCCAGTAGCGAAAGAGTATCATCTAATGATATGCATTGGATAATACTCAGGCACATCAGGGGTTAAGGGGACATTGCACTCAATATGGGACCTGTACTGTGCTAGAGCTGAGAAGAGCAGCAGAGGGGTGGATGTACAGTGGTATGGTCACACAATGTAGGGGTCATGAGACGTAGATCAGATTACCAGGGACTCCATGCTGACCTGTGAGTGTGCAGACAAATGTGCCCCCGACATGAATACACACATCAACAAATATGTCTTAACAGTTCCATGGAACAAATAACATTGGGCTGCCACTGTCACTTTCACAGTGGCAGCAAAATGCCATTACCTCCATGGAGCTCTCAGAACACTTGTTAATGTGTGTATACATGTCAGGGGCACACATCCATAGGGCTGGTGCACATGTCCTAAGTGCCCCACTGATTTAGTTACAGATGAGTACACAACACATTGTCAAGCAATGGTTTGTGTACTCACCTGTAACTGTGAAAATTGAGGGGATTAAAAAGACTAAATTGTTGTTGCTTGATGATCAGTTCAGGTCTATTGCTCCAAATCCTGTTCTCTTGTCCCACAGGCATCCGTAACATGATCCATCCTTGAACTGAAGATATTCCATGTGACTGGATTGATGTCTTGACAACACCTTCATGAAGATCACCCCTTGCTGTTTATGGTGATGTTGTTGGTGATACAATGTTTGACCTGAGGTTCACACAAACCTCTACTGGAACATTCTCATATAGACACAGAAAAAACAAATTCTTGAGTGTTATAACCTGTACAGTTAGGATGCTCAGCTACAGAGTTGTCAAACTTTGTGGGCAACACATGAGCAGAACAGCAGTGTTACTGAAGTAGTGCGATTTAGTTTCAAAGTACATTCAGTGTTCTCATACAGGTGTTAAATGCATATAGGCAATACACACAGAAAACACATGTACATTCTAATGTACTTTGAGACACAATAAAGATAAACCATCACCATTCTATCTGTGTCTGTATGAGGATATATTTGAGAAAACATTTGTCAATGCGTAACCACACCCAGGATAGAGTATCCCCCATACATGGAAAGGCATAACCCACATCACAGGAGTCCACCACTTGTTTGCCAGTGAGCGGACTCTGTGATGTATCCATGCAAACAGATGATGGTGGTAGTGATGCACCAATGTGTTGTGGGAGTGATAAAGAGGTGATACAGGGGACATACTTCCACAGTGAATACCTGTCCACAGTATCTGTATTGCTCAGTATAATCCATGTTCTGAGATTTTGCTCCACTTTGACATATCTCAGTACATGGGCTATATCAATGAAAAAACAGACTAAGTGGACATGTGTTATCACTGGTGAAGTCTGTTACACCCTTAGAGAAACAGCAACTCAACTTACTGGAGACCCCAATGCTCACCCCAGGATATCAGTGTGTGTGCTACACATTGAAATCCTAGGTTAAAAACATTGGCTTCCCCAGTATGTCAGTTGCACAATGAGTGTTTGAATCCAAGACAATATGGATACATGTCCCATTTATCTGTCCTGCTTGTAATGTCCCTGCTAATTCACAGAGCTGTTTGTCGGGTTATCCCATTAACCCACTGAGTGCAAGAGTGGTCCCCAACGCATTTCTTTGCAATGCGTTGCCTACCACTCTGGCACTCTAAGGGTTAAACAACATATGATGTAGACGAATGTTCAATGTTGTACCATTAGTTGTGCTAAGGGGTATGTTTTGTTGTTCAAATTCAACACACAACATCGCCATATAACAAAGTGGTGTTATATGGCTACAGGGATATATTTCCAGTTGAATTTGTACAATGGTGTGTGTGTGTGTGTGTGAACCCATGCTGTAGCATCCCACAAACATTTCACCTAGGCAGAGGTTTTGTTCACTGCATTGTATGGTAATGCATTGGAGACAACCCTGCCACCCAATCCATAACTGAAGACACAACAGATCAGACTGGAATACAAAAATAATGGTTTCTTTATTGAGGGGAAAATTAACAGGTTGGGCCTTTCATTTTTGCCTTTTTGGGTGGGGGGCCTTAGCCTGGGTGCCAGAGGTGGATGCCCTTGTGGATCTCCTGGTAACCCTCTGCCCCCTAGGTGTTGCTTCAGGGGTAACACTGGAGGGGGTGGTGGTTGCAGTAGACTCCTCGGTGGAACGCAAGTTCTCTCTCTCCATCCTCAGGTTCTCTCTGCGGTTGGTCTCCCTTAACTCCACAAGGACCTGTGTCAACATGTCCATGAGACAAGTCCTGAGCTGGTGGAGTAGTGTGTTCCCCCTGGCCACCTCCGACTCCAGGGCTTGGATTCTGGTCTCCAGTTGGGCAATGTTCCTCCTGGATTGCCTCCTGCTCCTGGTGATGTTGCTGTCTGTACTTCTGCTCGACCGGAGTAGTCTTCTTTGAAGGGCCATACACTCCGCCTCCATCCCTGTGAGGCATGCAGTGCTGGAGGTGGATGTGCCCGGTGTCCCTGGTGCTGCTGTTTCCTCTGCTGCTGAGGGTACTGTTTCCTCCTCCGCTGCTGAGGGTGCTGTTTCCTCCTCTGCTGCTGCTAAGGGTGCTGTTTCCTCCTCTGCTGCTACTAAGGGTGCTGTGGCTGCTGTTGGAGTGGCTGGTGCAGATGATGGGCATATGCCCACCACATCAAGTGATCCAGAGCTGCCCAAAGATGTGTGTGCTGGTAGAGGTGTGAAAATGTCCCTGGGTAGGGGGCGCTGGGGCTCACCAATCAGGCCCAGGTGTGGGTAGTCCAGTGGCCAAGGGTCATATGGTGGCCACTGATAGGTGCTGGGACCCCACCTGGGATCATATCTTGGGGCATGTTGTGGAGCCATCCAGGAAGGTGGTTTGCTCTGTGAAGAATATGGCCCATATTGGGTGGTGGCCACTGTCCCTGGCAGCCATTTTCTCCCTGGTGGTGGTGGTGCTGCTGATGGAGGGTAGTAGCTAGTGGAGGTGGATGGATATGTCCACCTCTCCTCCTGTGTCATCCAGCCACTGTACTGGGGAGGTGCAGCTTGAAGGGGTGAAGCCTGTGGTGGTGCAGCTTGAAGGGGTGGTGCAGCCTGTGGTGGTGCAGCTTGAAGGGGTGGTGCAGCTTGAAGGGGTGCAGTAGGTGGTGGTGCAGCCTGTGTTGGAGGGGATGGTGATGGTGGGTAAGGTGACCTCTGTGTACTCTTCACTGGGGGGTGACATAGCCTCCTCCACTGTCTCCCGCTGGGCTTGACGGCCGTAAGCTGTGTGGAGGAAGAAGATGTTGTGATTAGTGACCTTAGCCATATGTTTGTGGAGACAGTTATGTGTTGAAGAAAAATATATGTGTTTGGGTTAATCCCCCTGGGTAAACAAAGGTACTCCCACTGATGAAAGGTGTTGTTTGAGTTATTACGGGTGAAGGTTTCATTTTAAGGTGCAATATCACAGTGTCCAGAAATAGCACAGTGTGGCTGTTGCAACACCCTCCCATGTAGATATCTGGTCCCTGTACCAGAGCCGTCCATATGATTGTGTAGTAACAGCACCACTGTACAACTTCAGGCCACTGGGATATTGCCCCTGACATATCCATGTCTGAGCTGTGATACCTTTTAAATTAACACTCCTTTCAGCAGTAGGAATACCATTGTTTAACTGGGTGGGGGGGTGAATCCAACAACATATATTTGTCTTCACAAATTGTAGGGATGGCTATCCCTCCAGGGGGATGGCAAAGGTTGAGTCCACCTTGATGTCAGATTGTAGACATTGTGAGAACAGATGTTGTTCTCCGTTAGTCCTATCCCTCCTACCCTCATGGTTGTTCAGATATTGCTCTATGTGACAGATGGAGATTTCAGTCATTTGTACACACGAGGGCTTTTCATCTGAGCCCAAATCGCCCCATTTAGAGAACAATACTTAATTGGAATGGTGTACAGCGTGTGCATGGTTTACAAGCACACTCTGTGGACCATTCCAAAGAGGTATTTATCTCGATATGTTGCGACTTTGGCTCTGCTGAAGAGCCTCCGTGTGGTCAAATGATGGATATCTCCACCTGTCACATAGATCAATATCTGTATAACCATGAGTGTTGGAGGGATGGGACTTAGATGGAGACACATCTTTTAACGATGGCAATGATATGACATCATGATGACATTACCCATTGCTATCCCATTACAGTGACACACAAGTAGAAATGGTCATATATGTATGTGGATATGTACCCTTCATATGGATACAGTAATATTCTTCCAAGATGTGATGCCAGAGAGCAGTTCATTAGGTGTGATTGCCTTACTGGCTATATATGTGCACCCATCCAACAAGACATTGTATTGATATGATGGATATGAACATACCTCGTATATCCCATCTATGCAGAGTGTGATATACTATGTATGTGTATTGGGATGATAGCAATGTAGTTTGATATGTGATGGGTGCACATATCTGGCCAGTAAGGCAGTCATATCCAGTGAAGTGATCTCTGTGTTCACATCGTGTTGGAACATATTTAGTAACATTTGAATCCTAAGGGCAACAATCCAAACAGTAGTGAGGGATATCTTTGATTGAGGCCTGTGTTTTCTTTGTGTATGAGCCCATCCATCCTTCTGTGTGAGGCAACCATACTCAATCCTAGATATCCATCAGTCATGGCCTGTTGGTGACCAAGGTACAATGTTTGCTATTTGTTTCCCATGTGTATCCTGCATAGAGATGCTGGTGTACCATCCATCAATGGCATCAGCACCCCTGTGGATCCATGTGGGAATCAGATATGGGATATGTAATTTCAAGTCAGAGTAAATGATTGCAGCCACAACACCAATGCCTACTTTTTCCAGCATGAATTCTGTGAAATAGTTTTCAGCCTGTGTGTTGCACCTACAAGCATTTATTCTGTGGGACACTGTGATGTGTGACCTGATGATCCCTTTTTGTGATTCAGTAAGCGGTGATATAGAACTGATGAAGTGAACATGATGGTGACTTCTCCAGTGATCTCCTTTCCCCATTTCCAGTGTTTTCCATGGAGTCTGTACAATGGGACCCTATGAAGTTGATTCTTGTTTTGGCATATTCTCCATAGACTAACACTGGTATTGGTGAAGTGAGGGTGTGTGACGGTTATTTTGTGTCCACCATCTGTTTGTCACCGCTTAGTGAATGTCCCCTGTGTAGCATGTGATCGTTGGCCTATTGACTTGTTTGTTGTCTGGTTAACCCCTTGAGTACCAGAGGGGTTCCCAATGCATTGTTGATCGATGCATTGATGATCCCTCTAGCACTCAAGGGTTTAGGGTGGGGGTGGGGACATGGGTGACATTGTGTGAGAACAGTGATGATCTATGACAGTCGACATTTTGAACATGACGGTTTGTGTATTGTGTGTAATGAGCACAGCGACAGGAGGGTGAAGTAGGACTTTGACAGGATTGTCCCAAGTTGGACCTTGCCATTTGTCCAGGTGTTGTGTCCTTTTTTTAACCCTCAGGGTGCTGTGTTGGTGTAGTTGTATGGCTGAGTGATGGACATGTGTTGAGGTGTGACTGTGTGTGCAGCTGGTGTTGGTTGCTATAGTGTGTTGTTCTGTAGTGTTGCACTTACCGGTAGTGTGGAGGCTCCTCTCATCCCCAGTGTCAGTTCCTCCAACGACCCCCTCGATCATGGTCGGGGACATGTTCTGCCGCACCATCTCTTCCCAGCTGCAGAATGTGATGGGCACAGATGGGCCACCTCCGGTGCCTCGGGCTTGCTTGGCCATGTCAGACATCTTGTTCTTGACCACTCTCCGGCAGTCGCCCCATCTCTTCTTCACAGACTCCACGTCCCGCCTGCATGTAGCCACCGCGTTGACCCGGCTGCATATCTGGTTCCAGGCTGCCTTCCTCCTCGCTGACAGGCCAGGGACCTTTGCCGTAGGGTGGAGAACACTCTGCCTCTCCAGGACAGCTTCCACGAGGGCCGCGTTCTCCTCCTCAGTATATCTGGGATCCCTGATCCTGCCCTCATCAGCTCCGGCATGGGAGGATTCAGAGCCAGAGTGTCCTGCCTGGTCTGACCCTGACTGTGTGGGGTGCTCCCCAGCAACTACCCCTTGTCCCACTGCAGTTTCTGTCCCTCTTCTTTGTGTGCCTGCTCTTGTGGGCCGGGTCCCCCTCCACCCTGTGGATCTCCCTCTCCCACCCCTGCTCTGCTGAGGGATACCCTCCTGAGCTTCCTCCTCCTCCACTACTCTCCCCATCCCTCTCTCCTGTCCTCCTCTCCTTGCTATCATTCACCCAGTCACACCCAGGCACTCCCACAGGCCCTCACAGACGCACTCGATCCACTCACTCTCTGTCACACACTTTCACTCACAGATTCACACTGTCAAAATAAAAAGTAAAATGTGTGAGGTCTTATAAAATAAAAGGACTATGTGTATGTATGTGTATGTGTTTGTGTTTGTATGGGTGTATGTAATATGTACAAAGGTGTGCTATGTGTCGTATTCTGTGCAATGCTCTCCTCTCTCCAAACTCCAAAACTCCTCTACCTCCAATGAACGCTCCTGTCTCCCTCTCTCTAATCACTATCCTCCGCTCCTGGGTCCTGATATCTGGCTCTGAAGAACTCAATAACAGACAGTGTGTGACAGTTATTTTTGGGTATATATAGGTGTATTTGAAGTTATTTGATGCAATGGGGCTTTGTGATTGGCTGTGTATTTGAATTTGTTTTTGCATCAATCATGGTTGCTAGACAACGGCAGCCGTTATGTTAGATGTTGTTTTGAGCGCTGTTATCGTGTGATTTGGCTGCCCGTTGTGCATTAACATGAGAGACAACGGGTTTTTTGTTACGTGTTTTGTGTGTGCCTACGCACGATAGCTATTCTCGTAGACTACCTATTGAATCTGCCGTAACTTATTTGCGAGCGATGTGCCTTTTTCACTTAGCGGCTGGTTTAACGGCTACTTTTAAATCTAGCCCTTAGTATTCCACTAGCAATAAGCAACATATATACAGCCACCTAGAAATTTAGTAGCTTGTTGAGATCTACAGCAGTAGTTTGATTGATATCATGTGCTCTATATGTATATCATTTGTTACATCCTATAAACATATTTTGAATCTATTCTACTTTTATTTGGAGTACACAATAAAATTTGATTTTAAATATTTTTTCTGTGAGTTATAGGTAGACATATTCCTCTAGGATTAGCCTGTACAGAGTGCTATTACTGCAGGGTTTTCTTTCTTTTCGTTTCCTTTTAATTTTAGGATTACATGCTACACAGGGGACATTCACTAAGCGGTGTAAAAGAGATGATGGCATGAAGTTAACCCTTCCATACCATCTCTTCACCAATTCCCATGTTTGTCAGTGGAGACTATTCAAGAAAATGGATCAAGTTATTGAGGGCTCATTGAATAGACTCCACAGAAAAATATTGGAAATGGAGAAATGATATCACTGGAGAAGTCATCATTTCCACTTTACTTCCACTCCATAAGGTCTTCATCACCGCTCACTGAATCTCAAAAAAGGTGGATGAGGACGAACATCACAGTGCCACTGAGACTAACTGGATGTATGTGCAACACAGAGGCCTTGAAAGGGATAGTAATACTTACATTTTACAATACTTAATCATGTAGCCCTTAAAAAAACAAAATAAATCCCTCAGTGCCATCTTCAAACCTTTATGATTTGAGAGATTTCCTCTTTCAAAGTTCCCCTCTCCCTGACTTCAGCACTCTTGTAAACCAAGCACACTTTGCAGACCATTCCAGGGAAGGATTTCTTCTTCAATAATGTGATCTTGGCTCTGCTGAAGTTCCTCCACTTCTTCAAGGACAGGATTCCCCTGCAGTCAGCTAGAGCACTGACTTCACGGAAGGGGGTAAATCTGAAAGCGGATATCTTTCAAACCTTAAATGTTTGAGAGATGGCACTCGGGCATTTTGTTTTTTGAAGGGCTACAATATTAAGTATTGTAAAATTTAAGTATTACTATCCCTTGAAATAACCAACACTGTGTAATTAAAGGAGAACCAAGTCGGCCTTTGTATTGTGTATGCAATCATTTACTGTCACTTGAACTGACATATCATACATTTGGTTCTCACATGGATCCCCAGGAGTGGCGATGCTATGGATGGATGTTATACCAACCACCATTTGCAGTATACACATGGGAATCAAATGTCAACCACTGTAGGTGGCACACCAATAGACCATGATTGATGGATATCTCTGATTAAGCAAGGCTGGGTCACTCATAAAGATTGAGTGACTGATCCAAACAGCAACAGGCCTTAATCAGAGAAATCCCTCAATACTGACCTGATTAGTAGCCTGGAGGAATTAACTTGGACAGACCTCATGTAAGGATCCTGTCAAGTTCAACAATCTGTGATTACCAGGGTGGTATCCCATGCATTGCAACCAGAGATTCACGTCATTGAAATCATCTTGCATTCATTCTGTCCTTGCCTACATTACTAATCACACAATTTCATTTCCCCAAACAGCATACAGGCCTGTAGCACAGCAGAAGGACGTGGAGGAGGCACACACATCTCCTGGTGAGGAGATTCTTCTTGGGGAGCAAGAGGATGGGACTGGGACATGGTCACCATATTCAGCTGAACCCCCTCCTGCAACAGCTGCACCAGCACCTCCTGCACCTGCTGTACCACCTGATCCCCCCACTATAATCAGGATTGGAGGTACCTAGCAAGGCACCCTTCTGCAGCACCACCACCGCCAGGACGGTTCAGGATGTCCGGGACTGTGGCCACCCCTATAAATGGGCCATATGTCCATCCGTTGGACCCACCCTCCTGGATGGCTCCCCAGCATGGGCCCTGGTGTGATCCGATTTGGGGGCCAAGCAGCTACCAGTGGACAAAGTATGACCCCTGACCACTGGAATATGAGCACCTGGGCTTGATTGGGGAGCCATAGCACCCTCAACTGAGGGAACACTTCACCCCACCTCCACCAACACAGAGATCAGTGGGCAGCTCTGAGTCCCTGGATGTGGTGGGCATATGCCCATCATCTGCAGCAGCCTTTCCACCAGCAGACTCAGCAGCAACCCCACCAGCAGACTCAGCACCAGCCTCACCAGCAGACTCTCCACCAGCAGTGACCCTACCAGCAGACTCACCAGGCACATCCCCTGTCCAGCAGTACACGCATCCTGCCTACATTACTAATCACACCATTTAATTTCCCCAAACAGCATACAGGCCTGTAGCACAGCAGAAGGAAGTGGAGGAGGCACACACATCTCCTGGTGAGGAGATTCTTCTTGGGGAGCAAGAGGATGGGACTGGGATATGGTCACCATATTCAGCTGAACCACCTCCTGCAACAGCTGCACCAGCACCTCCTGCACCTGCTGTACCACCTGACCCTCCCCACTATCCTCAGGATTGGAGGTACCTAGAAAGGAAGTTATTGCCGTCCTCCTCCCAACATTATCACCACCCTGCTGCAGCACCACCACCACCAGGACGGTCCTGGATGTCTGGGACTGTGGCCACCCCTACAAATGGGCCATATGTCCTTTCGTTAGACCCACCCTCCTGGATGGCTCCCCAACATGGGTCCAGGTGTGATCCGATTTGGGGGCCAAGCAGCTACCAGTGGACAAACTATGACCCCTGACCACTGGAATATGAGCACCTGGGCCTGATTGGGGAGCCCCAGCACCCTCAACTGAGGGAACACTTCACCCCATCTCCACCAACACAGAGATCAGTGGGCAGCTCTGATTCCCTGGATGTGGTGGGCACATGCGCGTCATCTGCAGCAGCCTCTCCACAAGCAGACTCAGCAGCAGCCCCACCAGCAGACTCAGCACCAGCCTCACCAGCAGACTCTCCACCAGCAGCGACCCTACCAGTAGACTCACCAGGCACATCCCCCTCCAGCAGTGCACGCATCCTGAGGATGGAGGCAGACTGCCTGGTGCTACAGCGGAGGCAACTCAGGGAATCCCAGAGGACCAACAGGAACATCACAAGGCTCAGAAAGGATTCCCTGAAGAACGCTGCAAGGATACAATCCAGCATTCATGCCCTGGAGGTACAGCACACGGTGCTGACTACAGAACTCAGGCAGTACCATGCAGGGATGATGGACATGATGGGGCAGCTGCTGGTGGAGGTCAGAGACCACAACCGTAGGGAGAACCTGCATGTGGAGAGGGAGCAACGGTCAACAAAGGGTTCCAGTGCACCCACCTCTCCCTCCAATGTAAGTCCAGAAGCTACACCAAGGATGCAAAGGGTGACCAGGCTGTCAGCCAGGCCATCCACTTCTGGCACCCAGTCAAAGGTCCCCCCCCAAAAAAAAATAAACTTGCCAATTTGTTTTTTTCCCCTAAATAAAACAAGCACTTCTGCATTTTAATTCTGTCTGATAGGGTTTGTGTTTACTGATAAATTAGGTGGCAGATATGTCTCCAATGCATTGGAGATTTCATGTTTGTAGGATGTTTCACCATGGGTTCTCACACACAACGTTGTCCAAATTTAACTAACAATCCATCAATGGAGCCAAATAACATGACAGTGTTATATGGCCATGATGTGGGTTGAATTTGAACAACAGATACCCCTTAGCACAACAACTGGTGCAACACTGTGAACATTCATCTGCATCAGTTGTTGTTTAAGGAGATAAGCAAACAGCTATTTGACTTAGCAGAGAACTAACAGGCAGGATAGATAGATAGATAGATAGATAGATAGATAGATAGATAGATAGAACATGCAACCAAATAGACTGTGATTCACTGACAACTGGAGAACCCAATGTTCACCCTAGGATTTCAATGTGTGTTCTACACATTGAAATCCTAGGGTGAACATTTTGTTCTCCAGTAATTGAGTTTCACAATCAGAGTGTGAATCACAGCCAAACTTACTGGATAACCCAATGATCAGTCTAGAATTTCAATGTGTATCACACACATTGAAACCTTAGTGTGAACATTGGGTTATCTAGTAAGTTGTGTTGATGTTTTACTAAGGTTGAAACAAACTTCACTAGTGATATCACTTCTCCACTTAGTCTGGTTGTTTGTTAATGTAGCCCATGCACTGAGATATGTCAAACCAAAGCAATCTCAAAACATTGGTTACATTAATCAACATGTAAACCGTGGACATAACATCACTGTGCAAGTTATGTCCCCTGTATCACTCACAACACACACGAGTGTATCACTACTACCATCATCTCCTTGCATGAATACATCACAAAGTCCACTCATGGTCAAACAACTAGTGGACTCCCATGATGTAGGTCATGCCTTCCTATGTATGAGGGATACTCTAGCCATGGGTGTGGTTCAACATTGAGACATGTGTAATCCCACATTTGTGCTCGAACCTGACCGTACCTGTATGTAATGGTCGGCAGAGGTGTGCTTTACCTACGATGATAAGGCCTAATGAGAGGGCTTAAGTGAAATAGAAATGTGGTTAAAGAATATTTAGAAAAATGGGGGGGTTATGAAAGGGTGGGTAACCTAAAATGAAATGACACTCCTCCTAGTGGGCCCTACCCTGAGTATATGAAGGGAAACCCGATCCTCCCACAATCCCAGGCTAAATAATAGCCTTATAACTTGTGGTCAAACCTGACCGTACCTAAATATGTAATGGTCGGCAGAGGTGTGCTCTTTACCGACGATGATAAGGCCTAATGAAAGGGCAAAATAATACAAATCTAATACACAGAGAAACAATATAAACCTTTATTCGCCATAATGAAAAGCATAATAGAGTTAAAATGCCAATTTATGGAAGGCCTGCCTAACCTCTACTAATGGTAGTGGTATGTAGGACATGTAACTGGATGATTTCCAGCATCCTATGCACTGGTATCCTTTTGTGGGAGGCTGAAGAAGCAGCCCCTATACAAAAAGAGTGACCCGAAAACCCACAAGGGTTTAGCCCTAATATGGTGATGATAACTCTTAGGTATTTTATGAATATGGCCAAAGTGAGGGGTTTCCCATAGTAGGGAAGTAAGGGGCTGTTGCTTGGTTTACCCTGAACGGTAAGTAGGTAGGAATCCAGGTACGATACTGGGCACCAAGCGTTAAATAACTGGTAAAAATTAACCTTCGTGGGAGGACCTACCTGGTTGGTTTTAGTGGTAATCAAGGATATCACATAATGATCCATAAAGAGAGATAAGTCAGCTATCCTTAAAAACCTTCCAGATGCTCTAGAAGCAGTCACTTCTCCAGGTCTCATAAAACCATAAAAGGCCAAAAATATGGTTGCCAACAAAGTATTGTTGGTTTCAACAGAAAAAGGCCTAGAGTCTAGGACCTGGCAAATAGCTCTGAAAAGTCTCCCGTCAATGGGTAGTGTAGAAGAGGCCTTACTCTGGGAAGATTTCATTATTCTCCTCAAGGCTAATTTAATGGGGTGGCAAGCCAGTAGTGATTTGTGATTACTGTCTAAGATGAGACAAAAATGTTGTATAACCACCACATATAACTTAATGGTATTGTAAGCAAGGTGAAATGTGAAATGGCAATATGAAATGAAAGCTAAAATGGTGCGGACTGCATAAGGATTTTTGGACTAAAGGTAGTGATGAACTTCTGGAATAATGTCCAGGCTCTGTCATAACACCTCCTCGTGTTTGTGGTTAAAGCCTGGTGCATGAGAGCTTGTGCCCCCTATAAGTGAAGTTCTAATCCATCATCATTGACTTTGTGTCTGGACGCTGCATAGGGAAAGGATTGGCAGTGGGATGAAGGCAATGAAATTTATGGAAATTCAAATAGGATAATGCATCAGCTTGCTGATTGAAACTACCTGGCAGGTGAACAGATACTATAGAGAACTTGTAATATAAGGATACCCAAATTAACTTTCTAATAAATTACATAATGAGGGCTGACGAAGAACGACCTTTGTTGACAATAAGTGCTTTCTCCTCGCTGTCCGTCCTAAACCTAACGGTCTTCCCTATCCAAAACTGACCCCATACCATGGCGGCGGCCACTATGAGAATCAATTCAAAAAGGACTGATGTAAGCTTAAACTTGGGAAACCTACTCACCTCCATAGACCAAGCAATCGCCATCCAATGGTCACCATGAATTGCCACGAAACCCCCGAAGCTACCGCATCTGTGGTGACCGTGGGTGATGAAGCGGACACCCGAGGAATAAACATGGAGCAACCGTTCCAAGATCTGAGGAAACAAGTCCACATGTCCAGGTCTAATTTGGCGGACTTATCGAGATGCACCATGCTTCCCACCTGAGGATTCCCAGAGAGCAGAGTCAACAGATGCGAAAGAACGGCCCTGGGGAATGATCCTCATGGCGAAGTTCAGAGTGCCTAATAGAGACTGCAACTCCACTCTCCACCTGGCAGGAATCTCCAGAGGCAAACTAGCTTCCATGTTAACAGTATCTAACTGGATACCTAAAAAACAAAGCTTGGTTACTGGCCCTATTTGTCGTGGGATAAAGGAATGTTGAGCTCTGAGAAGAATGTAGTAATCTTCCCAAGGCCTATGGACTTATGGTGGGGAGGTTCGATGGTGAGAAAGTCATCTATGTAATGGATGAATTTATGACAGTGATGCTCATTCAAAAGAATCCAGCAAAGCGTATCTGCAAAAATGTTGAACAATTTGGGGCTACTTTTGCCCCCAAACGTAAGACGTGTAACAAACTAGTAAAGCCCTCACCATTTAATGCCGTGTACATTCCAAAGAGATGGGTGTAAAGGTAAAAGTTTAAATGCATCAGCTATATCCGCCATACTTAACCAGCAACCTATACCTGTCTGAATGATGAGCTGTATTGCATCATCCACAGTAGAATAATAGAGTCAGAATTCCTCGGTGGGGATTAGAGAATTCAGGTTAGGAATAGATATGCAATGAGGATCTGACAAGTCGTAAATCAAACGGGCTTTATTAGAAGATTTACTGTGAGCTAATCCTGTAGGGTTGATACACCAGTGGCAGAAAGGGAAGGAAACGTAAGGCCCAATTTTGTACCCCTTGGACACCTCTATCTTAACTAGTGATGAGCGAGCATGCTCGGCCGAAGCTCGGTTCGGCTCGAGCATCGCTCTGCTCGGCACATGGCGGTACTCGTACGAGTACCGCATGTGCTCGCCCGCCATGTTCGGGTCTCCTCCCCGCACGTTTCGCGGCTGCTGCGCAGCCAATAAACGTGCGGGGAGGCTCTGACATCAGTGTAATGCCAGCAGCCATGTTGGCTGCTGGCATTACACTGATTGGCTGGCCAGAACCCGTGATCGGGTGCTGTATAGCACCTGACCAGTGAGTTCGGCTCAGTCTTAGCCAGGGAGAGATGAGGATAGGAAGGGAAAGTCAGTGTAGGGAGAAGAAAAGTGTTGGAACAACATATAAAGACCCAAAAGTCCTTTTTAGCACTGTTGTGTGTGGGGGTAGCAGTTATATTTTGTTTGGGGGGGGGGAATTAAAAAAAAAAGTCGCATATTCCGTTCACTGTGCCTAGCCGCAGATTAGCAGCACATTCTGTTTAGTGTGCAAAGTTGCAGATTAGCAGCACATTCTGTTTAGTGTGCAAAGTTGCAGATTAGCAGCACATTCTGTTTAGTGTGCAAAGTTGCAGATTAGCAGCACATTCTGTTTAGTGTGCAAAGTTGCAGATTAGCAGCACATTCTGTTTAGTGTGGAAAGTGTAAAAAATAAACGTCACATATTCCGTTCACTGTGCCTAGCCGCAGATTAGCAGCACATTCTGTTTAGTGTGCAAAGTTGCAGATTAGCAGCACATTCTGTTTAGTGTGCAAAGTTGCAGATTAGCAGCACATTCTGTTTAGTGTGCAAAGTTGCAGATTAGCAGCACATTCTGTTTAGTGTGGAAAGTGTAAAAAATAAACGTCACATATTCCGTTCACTGTGCCTAGCCGCAGATTAGCAGCACATTCTGTTTAGTGTGCAAAGTTGCAGATTAGCAGCACATTCTGTTTAGTGTGGAAAGTGTAAAAAATAAACGTCACATATTCCTTTCACTGTGCCTAGCCGCAGATTAGCAGCACATTCTGTTTAGTGTGCAAAGTTGCAGATTAGCAGCACATTCTGTTTAGTGTGCAAAGTTGCAGATTAGCAGCACATTCTGTTTAGTGTGGAAAGTGTAAAAAATAAACGTCACATATTCCGTTCACTGTGCCTAGCCGCTGATTAGCAGCACATTCTGTTTAGTGTGTAAAGTTGCAGATTAGCAGCACATTCTGTTTAGTGTGGAAAGTGTAAAAAATAAACGTCACATATTCCTTTCACTGTGCCTAGCCGCAGATTAGCAGCACATTCTGTTTAGTGTGGAAAGTGTAAAAAATAAACGTCACATATTCCGTTCACTGTGCCTAGCCGCAGATTAGCAGCACATTCTGTTTAGTGTGCAAAGTTGCAGATTAGCAGCACATTCTGTTTAGTGTGGAAAGTGTAAAAAATAAACGTCACATATTCCGTTCACTGTGCCTAGCCGCAGATTAGCAGCACATTCTGTTTAGTGTGGAAAGTGTAAAAAATAAACGTCACACATTCCTTTCACTGTGCCTAGCCGCAGATTAGCAGCACATTCTGTTTAGTGTGCAAAGTTGCAGATTAGCAGCACATTCTGTTTAGTGTGGAAAGTGTAAAAAATAAACGTCACATATTCCTTTCACTGTGCCTAGCCGCAGATTAGCAGCACATTCTGTTTAGTGTGGAAAGTGTAAAAAATAAACGTCACATATTCCTTTCACTGTGCCTAGCCGCAGATTAGCAGCACATTCTGTTTAGTGTGCAAAGTTGCAGATTAGCAGCACATTCTGTTTAGTGTGGAAAGTGTAAAAAATAAACGTCACATATTCCTTTCACTGTGCCTAGCCACAGATTAGCAGCACATTCTGTTTAGTGTGGAAAGTGTAAAAAATAAACGTCACATATTCCGTTCACTGTGCCTAGCCGCAGATTAGCAGCACATTCTGTTTAGTGTGCAAAGTTGCAGATTAGCAGCACATTCTGTTTAGTGTGGAAAGTGTAAAAAATAAACGTCACATATTCCTTTCACTGTACCTAGCCACAGATTAGCAGCACATTCTGTTTAGTGTGCAAAGTTGCAGATTAGCAGCACATTCTGTTTAGTGTGCAAAGTTACAGATTAGCAGCACATTCTGTTTAGTGTGCAAAGTTGCAGATTAGCAGCACATATTCCGTGTAATATGAAGAAGGTGGGTAAAAAGGGACGGGGAAGTGGACGTGATCCTGATAGTTCAGGGCGCGGGTCAGGACGCGTAGAAACTGTGCCTGGTGCCAGAGCACAAGAAAGAAAGACATCCACCATACCTAGCTTCATGTCTCAGTTTACAGGGCGTCGCAGGACATCACTCTCGAGGTCAGACCACTGCGAACAGGTGGTCGGTTGTATTTCAGCTGATACTGCTTCCAGTCGGTTAAGCACCACCCTGTCTTCCACCAAGTCCACTCTCAGTAGCCAAGAATCTGGTCAACATAATCCGCACCCTGATCATCCTTCCTCCCACCATAGAGGGTCTGGCCAAAGAAGTGATCCCACACTGGGATATAGTGAGGAGCTCGTCTCATCACCAATCCTTCATTTGAACCTCTCTCCAAGCACGCTTGCAGAGGAACATGAGATCTTGTGCCCTGATTCACAACCTCTAGAGGGTACCCAATCACAAGAAGATGACAGAGGGGAACGGCATTTAAGGTCAAAGGAAGTGGATGATGATGATGATGAGACACAGTTGCCATCAAATCAACCACTATTACTGTCTCAAGACCTTGATGAGGAGGATGATACACAGTTGTCAATGACTGAGTATGTGGTGGGATCAAGAAATGAGGAGGATGATCAGAGTGAAGAAGTGGAGGAGGACTTGGTGGACGATGAGGTCACTGACCCCACCTGGGAAGGTGGAGAGCCGAGCGATGACAGCAGTCCTGAGGGTGAGCAATCTGCAGCACCGCAACAGGCTGGAAGAGGCAGTGGTGTGGCTAAAGAAAGAAGGCGGACCGCACCAAACCGGCCCGCAAATGTTCCACGGAGCACCCCCTTGCGTAAATCTCCCTTGCCAAGGGCTAGGTGTTCCGCGGTATGGCGTTTTTTTAAGGAAAGTGCGGACGACAAAAAAATTGTAGTTTGCAACCTGTGCCACACCAGAATGAGCCGAGGCATGAACACTAGAAACCTCACCACCACCAGCATGATCCGACACATGGCATCCAAGCACCGTAATAAGTGGGAGGAACGCCCGGATCGCCAATCTGTGTCTGCAGGCCACACCACTGCCTCCTCTTCCCCTGTTTTCGGTGCCGGCCAATCGCCTGTCGAAGGCGCAGGCCCGCATACCTCCCGCCCTGCACCTGTACCATCTGAAGCACCATCAGCGACCACATCCACTTCCCTGTCCCAGCGCAGCGTCCAAATGTCGTTACCCCAGGCATTTGAGCGCAAGCGAAAATACCCAGCCACCCACCCACAGGCCATAGCACTAACCTCACACCTTTCCAAATTACTGGCCATCGAAATGCTGCCATTTAGGCTTGTGGAGACTGAGTCCTTCCGCAGCCTGATGGCAGCAGCTGTCCCTCGGTACGCAGTCCCCAGCCGCCACTACTTTTCCCGGTGTGCCGTCCCCGCATTACACCACCATGTGTCCCGTAACATCACCCGTGCCCTGACCAACGCAGTTACTGGGAAGGTCCACTTAACGACTGACACATGGACAAGTGCTTGTGGCCAGGGACGCTACATTTCCCTGACGGCACACTGGGTGAATGTCGTGGAGTCTGGGAGCGACTCGGACCCTGGGATGGCACAGATGCTACCCACGCCGAGGATTGCGGGCCCTACCTCCATCAGGGTTTCCGCCAGCACCTACGTTATTGGCTCCTCCTCCTCCGTTTCCACCTCCGAATTCTCTGCGCGCAGCGCCACTCACCCATCAGCCGGTAGCTGGAAGCAGTGCAGCACTGCAGTGGGGAAGCGTCAACAGGCCGTGCTGAAGCTGATCTGCCTTGGGGACAAACAGCACACGGCCTCAGAGCTGTTGCAGGGGATTAGTCACCAGACCGAGCAGTGGCTCTCGCCACTCAACCTGCAACCAGGCATGGTTGTGTGTGATAATGGGCGTAACTTGGTGGCGGCTTTGGAGCTCAGCAAGCTCACACACGTACCATGCCTAGCGCATGTATTTAATTTAGTGGTTCAGCGATTTCTAAAAACCTACCCCAATTTGCATGATCTCTTGACCAAGGTGCGCCGCGTGTGTGCACATTTCCGTAAGTCATCAACAGCTTCAGCCGGCCTGTTGAAGCTGCAGCAGCGCTTACAATTGCCAGCTCACCGGCTGCTGTGTGACGTGAGCACGCGCTGGAACTCCACCTTCCACATGTTGGCCCGGCTTTGTGAGCAGCAGAGGGCAGTAGTGGAGTACCAGCTGTTACACGGTCGTCGCCTCTCCGTTCAACTTCCTCTAATCAGAAGTGAGGAGTGGGAATGGATGTCAGACCTCTGTGAGGTTTTACGCAATTTTGAGGAATCGACACAGATGGTGAGCGGCGATAACGCTATTATCAGTGTAACCATCCCACTTCTGTGTCTACTGAAACGCTCGCTGCTCACAATTAAAACCGACGCTTTGCATGTGGAAGAGGTGGAAATGGGGGAGGAAGAGCTTACACAAGGTGATAGCCAGAGCACCCTCACTTCGTCTTCTCAGCGACAATTGGAGGAGGCGGAGGAGGAGGAGGAGGAGGAGGAAGACACGGTTGCCTCCGCTACAGAGGGTAGCCATGGAACTTTAGTTCCATCTCTTCAGCGTGGGTGGGCAGAAGAGGAGGAAGAGGATGAGGAGATTGAGAGTCATCCTCCTGGTGAGGACAGCGAAATCTTGCCTGTTGGTACTCTGGCACACATGGCTGACTTTATGTTAGGCTGCCTTTCCCGTGACCCACGCGTTATACGCATTTTAGACAACACGGATTACTGGGTGTTCACCCTTCTGGACCCCCGCTACAAAGAGAATTTCTCATCTCTCATTCCTCCGGTGGAGAGGACAAGCAAAATGGTGCAATACCAGAAGGTTCTTGTTGAAAAATTGCTCCAAAATTTTCCATCTGACAACGCTGGCGGCAGAGTACGTGCTACCTTGGCCAACCGAGAAGGGGAGAAAAGGGGAGCACACAGCAGTTCCGACAAAGGCAGGGCAACACTCTCCAAGGCGTGGGACACCTTCATGACACCCCGCCAGCACCCTCACCCTGATGCGCGGCCTAGTGTCACAAGGAGGGAAAAGTTTTGGAAGATGGTGAAGGAGTACGTAGCAGACCGTGTCAGCGTCCTCACTGATCCCTCTGTGCCTTACAACTACTGGGTGTCCAAGCTGGACACGTGGTATGAACTGGCACTCTACGCCTTGGAGGTGCTGGCCTGCCCTGCCGCCAGCGTTCTGTCTGAGCGGGTATTTAGTGCTGCTGGTGGCATCATAACAGATAAGCGTATCCGCCTTTCCACCGAAAATGCTGATAGGTTGACACTTATAAAAATGAACAAGGCCTGGATTTCCCCCGACTTCTCCACTCCACTGGAGGAAAGCCCCGGGTGAACATAAAGTGACTTTATATATGTTATTTACAATGATGGGAATACTCTGTATTCCCATTCACCCCTTCCACCCAAAAAACGGGTATATGGTTGACTCTCTTCCATATACCCTGTAATATAATTTTTATATAGGGCCAGCTCACCAGCGGGCCCTGTGATATAATTTTTATATAGGGCCAGCTCACCAGCGGGCCCTGTTTGACAATTTTTGTATAGGTCAGCTCACCAGCGGGCCTTCTCATATAATGTTTTATTGGGTCAGCTCTCTAGCGGGCCCTCTCATATAATGTTTTATAGCGTCAGCTCACTAGCGGGCCTTCGCATATAATGTTTAGGATGGTCAGCTCCGCAGCAGACCCTCACCCATAATGTTTTAGATGGTCGGCTCAGCAGCAGACCCTCATTCCTATTGTTTTAGATGGTCAGCTTAGCGGCATGCCCTCGCCCCTAATGTTTTAGAGGGTCACCAGCAGGCCATTAATCCTAATTTTTCAAGGGTGTGTATGATGCCCTCCTTTATGTGTAATAAAGGGTGTATTGGAGTGACATTGCAGTCTAATTTTTGGCAGCCCTTTCACGTAGTGCATAGGCTTTATGAGTGTTGGACCACTACCTGAACTATTGTACCACAATGTGAATGAGGCCCTCCATTTTGTGATATACAGGTTGTATCGGAGTGCCTCAGGTCCTCCCATTGAATTAAATAGGGCTGGGGTGTTCGACAGAGCAGAAGGTAGTTCTTGGCTTCATCCACTAAGTCACTTCGTCACTTTTACTCAATGGATCAGACCCCACTGTTCCGACTATAAATTTTGGACTTAACAAGGGCAAACGGACATGTTGTAAAACCTGTGGTAGCTGCGGCCTCCGTTCCTGAATGCTGTACCTTACCCGGGCCATAACCACGTTGAACACCTGCTTTACTCTGCGCACGTTTGCCTCTTAATCATGGCCCCAGTTCAGAAAAATCGATGAAATTTTTTGCAGAATTTGCCTCTGCGCACGTTTCCCTCTTAATCATGGCCCCAGTTCCGAAAAATCAATGAAATTTTTTGCAGAATTTGCCTCTGCGCACGTTTCCCTCTTAATCATGGCCCCAGTTCCGAAAAATCTATGAAATTTTTTGCAGAATTTGCCTCTGCGCACGTTTCCCTCTTAATCATGGCCCCAGTTCCGAAAAATCGATGACATTTTTTGCAGAATTTGCCTCTGCGCACGTTTCCCTCTTAATCATGGCCCCAGTTCCGAAAAATCGATGAAATTTTTTGCAGAATTTGCAGATGATATACAAGTAAATATACAGCAAATACTGTTTGGTAACAATTTTTCGCCTAAAGTCGTTTTTATCTTCCTTTTTGTGTGTTTTACGGTCAGTCTGTAAAAGTGGCATACTACGGGCGAAACATCGTTCCCAGCAGCGACGTTGGAGTCCAAGATGCATCCAGACATCCTCCCTATGCTGTTCCTGAACCATTTCTGTGGTGTTTCCATCATTTTCTGCCCTTTTCCTATGGACCAGGCACCCTCCCCTCATCAGAGCAGGGGGTGCCTGGTGTAATGCTCGAGTCCTCCCATTGACTTCAATGGGGCTCGGGTGCTCGGCCGAGCACTCGAGCCTCCGGGGGTGCTCGGCCAGAGCACCCGAACACCCGAGCATTGGGGTGCTCGATCATCACTAATCTTAACCAACCTATCTACCACCTCCGGTTCCTGCATGGCTGACAATAAATTTTTGCATTTTATGGTACCTGTAGGTAAGGTGATAAGACCGGAATGGAAACCCTCCGTGAAACCTTGGAGTAAAAAACTCACTCACTCACTCAAACTAACCCAGTGGAGGGGTGAGATCCTAAGTAGGCTTTGAGGCTAGGAATGTTCACCCTGTCTAGTCAGGATCTGGGAAACAATCTCTGGGGACAGATGGACTGAGGGTGAGCCCTCTTGCATCTGGAGCATAGGTGGACTAATCTGCAAGCATTGAAACTGCAACCTTTATAATTATAATTGTTGCAAATTTGAGACTTCCCAAAAAACAAAATGGGTCTCCCCATGCGATCATACTTTGGAATGGCAGTGGAAGCAGACTAGCCACTGCCCTGGTTATCAGACTGATAAGGGGGAGTGGTGGGATGGATTGAGTTTGGGCACAAGTTTGTAGCATGGTCAGCTGACTGGCACACGGAGCATACAAGAGCTCAGAAACCGGCAAAATAACTCAGTGTCCAGCTGGCTCCAGTCCAAGGTTACGCTGAATTGCGCAACTGTAGCAGTGGCCCTGGTGGAAAAGGAGTGATGGTAACCATAAAAACTAAAGCCACCATACTTGTGCCCGAGTTCCACCACGCTTTACATATAGTGATCAAGCTCCTCCATATGCTGTGAGTGTACAGAACAAACAACATCACGAAACAGACTAAAAGCCAACACAAACTCAGTAACAGATCATTTTTTCCCCAGCCTGGGATCCTTGGAGTTTAGGACCACAGAAACCTGCTCACATGAGAAAGATTTGTTTTCAAAGTAATCTTGAGATGATATTAACAAGGTTACGAGATTAATATCCTTGCCTTCTAAAATTTCCTTTTTTAAATGCCCAGGAATAAAATAGGCCGGTGTAATAGCAGGTGCTACCCTCCCTTTAGGAAGAAAAGATGGATGACTAAGAGTTACACCTGGCCAAACCATATGAGAGACCTGAGGACCTGATAGCGGGTTCTCCATGCCATCGAGCTGAGTGTGAATAGATGCCACCAATTCTACCAGTGTCGCGAAAGACACCTGCAGATCAGTCAGCTCAGAATAAGACTGGGACATGGATGGACCAGGACTGACCCTAGTGCTAGGTCTAGGCGTATTTGTAGGGGTAAAGAGAAGTTTATATTATTCCGCCTTCCTAGCTGACGCTGAATATGCCATGCAATGCTGGCCTTGATGTGTCTTGCATATCTGGTACCTCAGATTGGTAACATAGTAACATAGTAACATAGTAATTTAGGTTGAAAAAAGACTTGCTTCCATCTAGTTCAACTCTTTTCCTATTCCCGTTTACCATCGTTGATCCAAAAGAAGATATTTCTCCCTGGATCAACAAGCCCTAACTAAATATTAATCCCAACACTAACGTACATAGCCCTCTATGTTGGTCAGATGTGACAGACATGTCTTGGTAATTCTGATCCTAAAAACAAGGTTGTATACAGTTAATAAACAATAACCTGCTTGCTGTCGGTCTCCGAGAACCTGCTTACTAATGAAGAAAAAATAATACGATGAGAGGTTAAGCGCCTACAGCACCCGCTGTCTAAACAACATAGATACTGATTATAAGTGATTACAGAATTAAGAAGATAGAATGTCAGCATTTATTTGATTAGCTGCCTTCGATTTGTAAACTATTTCAATATAAAACAGATGGTAGGACTTTCAGTGTTAATACTGTCAAGCACTGAAAGGGTGCATATGCAATACCCTCGGCACATCCTAATAGCTTTTAACTGACATAGTAAGGTGCATGTAGTTATCTCAGAATTAATATACGAAAATGAAAAAAGAAGGAATTTAAGGCTTTCTATTTAGTTGTTCAATAACACCTTTAGTACTAGAGTACATTGTTACAATTATTTACGAGCTCAGAGGAAATATATAGCTCCGCTGTGTTTTTATAAAGGCGCACTAATTCAATTAGTGCCTTTATGTATCTTGTCTTGTCTTTTATGTTTTTAATCTTCAATTAATAAAGATTATTGATTTTAATTACGGTACATATCTCCTTGAAGCATTGAACGGGCCTCTATACAGGTTTTTTTGAGGGTTGATGAGGCGCGGGCACTTTGTTTTAGTGACCCAGCATCATCACATCTCATGTGCCTGATATCTCTTTAGTTCCCTAACTATGAGTTGGGTCGAGGGCCTATATGGTAGACAGAATCGTAAGTCTAGCAGGGAATTGCTACCTATAGAAAGAGGTGGTAACTAATAGGCCAGGTAAGGTGATATCCTAACCTATGGATAGATCAGTGTCATAGTAGAGGAGGCTGCCGAGCCGACCGCTACCATACATGGCAGCTCATCCGCTGCTCACGTAGGGCAGGTCCAGCCTCAGCACGTTTGTTAGCAGCGGCTGTCAAGCCGTTCAGCTACCCGTCAGCTCAGCTGCAACTCCGTCCGGTGGTTCCATGCTACATTTTGGAGCGCGTCCAGGTGGGATGTGCGTTTACATTTAAAGAGACAAGCACACTTTAGGGACTCCTCCTCTTCCTGGGCTGCTGACCTTATAAACTCACTGGACACCACTCTCAGTCGCCCTTTCGTGGTGTCCAGTGTTGGTGAGTGGTTGAGGTTAGTGCTGATTATCTGTCCTGGTTCTGACCAATTGGCTCTGTTCTGACTACCTGCTCTGTGTATGACCCTGGCTAGTCCTATAACCCTTCTGGGTCAGACCAGCGGCCCTGGGTTGTGTTTCGCTCTGTCCATATTCCAGCTTGTCTGACTACCCACCTTGGTGTACCTGGGGTTGTCCGCTGCTCACCCAGCATACCAACGCTCCAGTGGATAACTTGTTGGGTGTCTCAGTGGCTCTGGCAGACTTCACTGGTTTCCTGCAGTGAAACCAGTGCAGCTCTGGTAGACTATCCTCTCTGTGTATGACCCTTGGCCTGGCTGACTACCCGTACTGGTTCTGACTTGTGGTGCTGTCCGATTACCTGCTCTGTGTATGACCCTTGGCCTGGCTGACTATCCATATGGGTGCTAACCTGTGGCTCTGTCTGACTACCCGCTCTGTGTATGACCCTGGCTAGTCCTATAACCCTTCTGGGTCAGACCAGCGGCCCTGGGTTGTGTTTCGCTCTGTCCATATTCCAGCTTGTCTGACTACCCACCTTGGTGTACCTGCGGTTGTCCGCTGCTCACCCAGCATACCAACGCTCCAGTGGATAACTTGTTAGGTGTCTCAGCGGCTCTGGCAGACTTAACTGGTTTCCGTTCTTAACTGCCTGGTACAGGTGAGGACCTGTGGTGCAGTACCTGCCTTTGTTACGTTGTTGATACAGGTGCGGACCTGTGGCGCAGCATCCTACTTTGGTACCTTGTCTGTACAGGTGCGGACCTGTGGTGCAGCATCCTACTTTGGTACCTTGTCTGTACAGGTGCAGACCTGTCGCGCAGCATCCTACTTTGGTACCTTGTCTGTACAGGTGCGGACCTGTGGAGCAGCATCCTACTTTGGTACCTTATCAGTACAGGTGCGTACCTGTAGTTGGTGTTCAGGTGCGGACCTGAGCCGGTTCTCTCCAGGTGGTCCGCTGGGCTCAGTTCGTTACTGCTACAGAAGAACATTCCTTCCGGAAGTCTTTATATTGTATGGTGTTCTTGCTGTATCATTGCTCTATATGTGTATATCTTAATAAAGATTGTGTTACTGACAGTACTGGTCCAAGTCTCGTTTTTGACTCCGTGACAATCAGGAAGAGATATGCTAACTATGCTTTGGACCAATGGGAAATGAGATCGTGATTTCCCTGGGATCTATCTGCTCCTCCTTCAAATGTCTTAAAAGACGGGGACCGACAGACTTAAGAAAAATAATAAAAACTAAACTCCTGATCTAGAGAAGTAAAAAAGGATGAATTCTGAAAACCTTGCAAAATGTCACGAAGTGAGAAAACTGGTCTGTCAGAGCCTATAATAACATACAAGATAAGACAAATGATAACTTAAGACTGCCCACATCACAATCCCCATTCATCCTAACTTGCTGTATGTAACCCCCAAACCATAACAAGATGGGAATATGGCCTACCTTGGTTGAGACTTAAAGTATATTCCTACCTACCAAGTAAATTAACATATCACTGAATAACCCAAATCTTACTAATGACCCCAACTAGGGATGAAATCTTGATGATACCTTAGTCCTCGTAGCAACTTCACTTCCAAGATAATGGAAAAAGTGACCATCCACAATTCTGTAACTGTAAAATATGAATTACTAGAACCCAATCCTAGGCAATGCTCAAGGGGATGTGAAAACCTGTGTCGTAACTATGATACAGAGGTAACTATAAAGGAGTGAGAGCAGTACATGCGGCTTGAACCAAGTTAACTAATACTGAGATAAGTCTCGAATAACTAGGTAGGCAGACCAATACCAATTGGAAATGGCCTTGGTGTGCACGGTATAGCGCCTGGCATATGGCATTGGACGTATAGTGTATACATTTGTCACTGTTGTATTAGAGTATGATATATGCCATTGGGTGTATAGGTAATACCTATAGCCTATGGCATGTTTCTTAGTGGTATATGTCATGTGACGTAGATGTATAGAAACATGTTGTGCCACTCAAACAGTTGTGAAACCTATAAAACTGCTTGTACCTGTTATAACTGGTTGGTGTTCCAGAACGTGTGAGGCTGTCTGCCATACCATTGATGTTAATGCTTACTAAGATAGAATTCAATCCTTAATAGCAGAATGAGAAGTGGCTTCCTCCTAAATTGATGGATAATGATATTATTGTAGTAATAGTAGAGTATATCACTACCTACCAAGGAACCAGCAGGGAAAAACCAGAATAAAATACAGGCGTGCAAGACTCCTATATGACTCCTGTAGGAAGGGGGAGGGCGATTGGGACAAATGGACTATACCACTCAAAGAGTTACTTGTGGATTTATAAAGAAATGTGTATGAACAAACCTGTGTGAATACTCACTTGTATACAGTATGGAATAGATATGGAGAGCACTAAAACTGAACCCCCCCCCCAGGATTGATAATGATGAGATCAAAGCAAAAGAAATTATAAGGTACAGACAATCAAAATAAACATACTCTGAAATGTATGATCATATAATATATTGGCACATAAAGAGAGTACATGTAGTGTTGATATGACTTGTGTAGAAAATACAATGTGTGAAATGGAATAGCACTGTAGGATCGATCCACACTACTAAATTTTTACAGCACCTTAATCACCATTCAATTAGATTGCAAACTGCACATGAAAATCCACCAACAATATGAAATGGAATGATAGGAAGGTCCATAGGACAATATAAGTATGGTTACCAATGTTAAATATTGCAAGTAAATTCATGCACAATCCAAAAAACTCAATGCACAGTAAGGTATGGTTCCATGGTACAGGCTTACAAGATCCGACTTGTTAATGATACAGTATGTCTCATGGGGAGGACTGATAATGTTTACATATTCATAACATATGGCAACTTGGTTAGAAATAAGACGCAAGTCCTTCATGAGTAATATGTCCATAGTATATCCCAGAGAATAAAACTGCAGTAACTGATCTACCGGAAAGGCCCCCACCGAGATTCATGCTTGTACCATGAGAACCATTCCGATTGCTCAACTAACGGACTGTATACCTGTGTTTGGGAATTTCTGCATTGACAAAACATGTTACAGTCATGTATGAAAAGTATACGTGCCCTACATAATTTATAGAAGGAGTAGATACCAGATAAGCCGACTGAGCAGAGTAAGTTGACAAAATGTTTCTTCACAAGCTTGAGCTTTGCCATGCATGAAATAGAACTTGTATTAGGCATATTTTGTGACTGATATAAAACGTGTGATGAAACATAAGGAGCAGTGTAATGGCAATAGTGTATGACCGATGGTAGCCGAACCCACCGTACTTCCCTTGACTTAAATATAGAAACAACCCAATATTACTACTAACTGTGCTGCCAAACAATAAGGAAAGAACCTGGCGTGAGCAGAACGTGGCTCGTATCTGAGCGATTCCCAATGTCACAGTCTGATGATGTGTATCTGTACCCGTAACCTAAAACGAAATGACGCTCCTCCTAGTGGGCACTACCCAGAGCATATGAAGGGGAACCGGTCCTTCCACAATCCCAGGTGAAGCAATAGCCTTATAACTTAATTTAACAGACAAGTTATTGCATAGTGATGGTTCTCCTTTAATGTGTCTCACACTACATTAAATCATACATGTGTTTTCTGGGTACATTGCCTATATGCATTGAACACTTGTATAAGCACTCAAAAGGTACATTTAAACTAAGTAAGAATAGTGTGGAAACACTACTGAACTGTTCATGTGTTGTCCACAAGGTTTGGTAACTCTGAAGATGAGCATTCTTACTGTACAGGTTTGATACCTGGATATTAGTACACACATGAATGTGTGTCTTCAGTGGATATGTGAATGTTCCAGTAGAGGTTGCTGTGAAAATCAGGTCAAACACTGCATCATCAACACAAACACTTGAAACATCAAGGGGTGAACTTCATGGAAGTGTTGTCAAGGCTTCGGTCCAGTCACATGTCAATTCATCTGTTCCAAGATGGATGCCTGTGGTACAAGAAGACAGGATTTGGAACAGCAACCTCAAACTGATCATCATGCAACAGCTTCAACATCATTATCTGCTTAATCGTTTCCATTACAGTACACAAACCATTGCTTTGTAATGTGTTGTCTACTTGTCTGTAACCCATTATGGGGAAAACTAAGGGGATGTCAATCAGCCCTAGTGATATGTGCCCCTGAAAAACATACACATATCAACAGAAATGTCCTAATTAATAGCTTCTTGGAACAAATAAATGTGGGCTTCCACTGTCACTCTGACAGTGGCAGCCAAAATTAATTTGTTTCATGGAGCTATTTGGACATATTTGTGGATGTATGTATTTATGTCAGGGGCACATATCCCTGCGCACACACAGGTCAGCATGGTGTCCCTTGAGATCTGATTCACATTTCACAACCTCTATGTTGTGTAAAACAATACCACTGTAGATCCATCCCTCTGCTGCTCTTTTCAGCTATAGGTCCCATGTTCACTCCAATGGCCCTTCAACCCCTGATGTAACAGAGTGTTATCCGATGCATTGCATTGGATAATGCTATTTTGCTACAAGCGTACCATGATTGCTATGGATATGATCCTGCAAATCACGTTAGTTGCTGTCAATCAATCCTTGGAATATGCTAAAAATGGGTAATGTTTACATGGGGGAGTGCGTGATATCCTTGCGGTAGCAATGTCAACATGGACGACAGGGTGGCAGATGGTATTAGAATCCGCAGCCACATCACTTGACACGTCCATGGAATGGTGGATTTTGGTGGGCCATACTAAAGCCAGTGTCAGAGTTGTGTCACTGATCCTGTGGGATAAAACAGAACACACTCACCATAGGACTGATGATGGACATGCATGGATTGTGTGCATGAATGTGTTATACTCACAGATGAAGTGATCCCTGATCAATCTGTCTCTTATCTGCATCCCTGTTAGGGTTTCCTCACCCTCAACAATGTCCACAGGGTCATCAGGTATGGGCGGGGGCTGGATGTTGTCCACAAGTCTAGTGTCCACCGTTATGGTGTGTAATATTGCACATGTCATTATAATATCACAGACTTTGCCCAGGGCATGCTGTAGTGCTCCCCCTGAGTGATCCAGACATCGAAATTGTGATTTTAGGAGCCCAAAAGTCTGCTCAATGGCATTCCGAGTTTTGGTATGAGCCTGATTATAGCGCTCCTTGGGCGGTATACCCTGGGCTTCTGTGATCTTCTGTACATCCTGCGCTTCACAGCTGGGGAGTATCCTGTTGCTGAATCTGGGGAACATTCTGTTGCAGCAGCTGTGGTTCTGCAGGCAGGTGTTATCTTCCAGATGGTGATGGGCTCTTGTGTGGCTCTTGAGCCAAAGCCTCCTCACTGTCAACAGATGAAGGCTGTTTATCAGGTGTGTTTGGGAGTTGCTGGTGTTCCCTAGCCCTCACTCTTGCATGCCTTCTTTGCAGTCTTTGCATCAATAGGTATGCAAACATACTTATTGGAGTATCTTTCTCTATCTCTGTCTCAGTCTATGTATCTCTCTCTCTCTCTCTCTCTAAGTGGAAAACAAGCCACATGTGTGTATGGTAGGCTGTCCCTTTAAGAGAGTGTTAGGGAGTTGTTCAGGTGTGGTCATGAGGTGAGTGATGATCAATGGGAGGGTGTTTGTTGTGCAGGTATATGTCTGCTGGTGTGTTTGTGTTATAAATCTTCAGTGTTTTGATTGATGTGTTGCAAGTGTAATGTTGTGGGGTGTGGGTTGTGTCTCTATCATGTGGTGATTTTGCCCAGGTGAGCTTGTTTTGTATTGACAGGTGTCCATGTTGTGTGTTACCCCCCATTGTTCCATGTCATGTTGTGTTGTGTTGATGAGTTTTTGGAAAGTGTTGTCCCTGTGGTGTTGCTAGATTGTTGTATTGTGTGACAGTGATTTGTGGTGTATGGCCATGGTTTTTGTGTAATTTTGGCATTGTATGGGTTAATTTTTCCATTTGCATGCTTGTGCGGTATGCTGTTAGTCTGTTTTCTTTTGTGCAATGGTGTTTTCTTTTGACTGTTATGTGTTTTACGGCTAAGAAAATGGTCTTCACTTTTGCCCGTTAAATGTATCTTTTTTTTTTACAGCTTTTAGCAGTACCCCACTCCTTTAAATAGCTCTGGGGAATCTTGTTCCATGGGTCACAATGCAGGTAAGATTATCACCCGTAAGAATTAGCGAACTGCCATTAGCTGTTCTTAAGAAGGACCTTTAAATGGCTTACTGCACGTTAAAACACACAACGGTAGTTTTTTTTGCTAGCGCCTGCCTTTAAATCTACCCCTAAGAATCCTAATAAGATCCACCAACCGATGTAGGTAAGCCAGAAAGAAGAAGGCCTCCATTGGGTATGGTGCTGTAGCCACTGATACTATACAAAAACGAGCACATAGTCCACAAAGGCTTTTGATCGGTGTATGTATGGATAGTCCTTAACAATATCTGAGTATGATCCACTGACCAGCAGAGGTGATTGGATTTTCAATCCACCTCAAAATGAGCAGGCCATGATTTCTTTACAAAGAGAAAATAACAATAAAGATATTCTAATTTACAAAGTGGAGGCACAAAAGGGGCACTGAACCCAAACCCCCCCACAAATCAAACAACAGCTGAAAACATAATGACACCGAAAGTTCAGTCATATTGAATAGAATCTGAGCAAATCGCTACAAAAGAGCATAAAGTAAATTGGATTGTCCAAGGATACTTTACATCCTCACGCCCCAGTTGCCTGTATAATCGGCACCCCCAGTACTAAGTCGTGAGCTCCAATCCCCCGGTCGGCCAAGGAGCACTGATCCACCACCAATATCCTCTGGCCTGTAATAGGAAAGCAGCTAAAGAAAGAGGTGTTAAAAGAATAGAAGCAGCCATAATCGATGTGCACTGAGAATGTTAGTACTGGGCATATTTTGACTATTAGTAGCATGAGACACGTATATCAGAACCAAAAACAGTGATGTACTAGGTAAGATAAATCACTGACCTGTTCAGTCACTGGTTAATCTTTTATTTTGTATGGTGCTTTTCTGTTGGAATTCTGTACGGCCTCCAAACAGCCCTAATAGCAGATCTGTGGTTACTCATCCTCTCCTTAAAAGTATGTGTAGTCTTTCCCACGTGCATGAGTTTTCATGGGAACAAAATGGTAAATATGTAATGTTTCTGTCCTCTCCTCAGCCTGGTGCAGTACCTCACAGTGCCACTATCTTCTTTGGTGCTGTTGTAGGCTGCTGCACACAGACTAGAGAGATCTGATTCTGTTGCCAGCTGACCCTACCTTGCAATCACCTCCTCCCTATATAATTCAGACTCTCCCCTTCCTCTGGTTCAGATTATACAGTTTATACTAATCAGTTCAGATCAGCCCCAGTTTAGTTTCTTTTCCTTTTGACCCTGGGCCCTGAGTTCTTTGAGCCGGCTACACCCTGAGTTCCATGAGCCGGCTGCAACCTGAGTTCTGTGAGCCGGCTGTACTCCTGAGTTCCAGAGCTGGCTACACCCCTGAATTCCTGAGTTGGCTTTGTTACAGTCCTCAGTAGCCCTTCTCCCTGTTCTCAGTAACCCTGTTGATGCCCATTGCCCAGAAGCCCTGCTCTTTTCTGTTTCATTGAATGTTTTGTTGTGCATTACTATTTCATGTTCCTTGTATGCATATATATAATACATTTGTGTTCCCTTTAATTGTGTGTGTGCTGGTTTTCTTGCTCTCTGGGTTTCATTTGATTTATATTATTTATTTACCTATGCTGCTGTGGTCAGCACCCCTTCCTGACCAGCAGCTCATGACAATATACAATGAACTGGCTGGTACATGTCAGATTGCATTTAATAGGTATCTTAAAACTTCATGTGGTGTCTAAAAGTAGTATGAGTAAGTAAATAGGTATAAGTGGCTCAATAAATGCACTTATAACATCTTTTGTGTTTGGATTTTTCTTCCTTGGAGTAACATCTATAGGGAATATTCTGGTCATCAAGACTGAGCTATACAGATGCTACCACAAGGAAGAAAAAGGCAAAGTATGGGTGGGAGTGAGGGGTTACCTATGGCTGCTGTCTATTTTCCACTGACCGGGATTGACCTTTGGTCATTCGGGGGGTTAATACCCATGGTGTCTTTTGCTTGAGTTAGTTTATATAAGGTCACTGTTTCTTGTTGTTCACACTGTAAACAATAAACTTAGACAATAAACTTCTAACACTCATGCAATTTCAAAGTCCTTTTGAGTGCTAATTTTGTTGGTTGTTTTTTTACAACCTGCTATCTATCTATATCAAATAAAAAAATGATAGGTGACCCAGTACTCTAGAATTGATTACTTCTTCATTAACCACATCTCTATCTCATTACTACTAGAGGCCAAAATCTGTAATATTACATGGTCGGACCATGCTCCCGTTGTCATAACTTTAAGGAAACACTCATCTCCCAAGCCCTTTTACCTTTGTAGACTGGATGAATTCCTATTACAATATCCTGACAATGTAGCCCAACTGAAGGAAATTTTGGTACAATATGTATCTGAAAATTATTCTGACGAGGTTTCACCCCTCACTATTTGGGAAGCACATAAATGTGTCTTGCGAGGTGAAATTATCAAATTGGCATCCGGTAGAAAGAAAGCAGTGACCAGGGAAGTTGATGCTTTACTGGCAGAAATGCATGCTTTGGAGTCTTTACATAGGCTTCGGGGGTGACGGCGTCGTTGCCAATACTATTATCTCAAAATTGACTTTGCTCTTACAGACGAAAGTAGAACGTTCTTTCTTCAAAGTTCGTCAAACCCATTTTGAACATGGAAATAAACCAGGGAGATTACTAGCGCGGCAACTAAGGACTCGGCTCCAGAATTATTATATCTCTTCAATTAAGTCCTCAGACACTACATCAGTTCATTCCTCCCCTGATATTGCCACCTCTTTTCGGGTCCTTTTAATTCTTCCCTACAATATTGCTTCCTCCTCTCCCCATCTTTAGACCATCAACACTTAGTGTATCGATATTTAGCGGACGCTAAACTCTCACCTCTCACTAAAGAGGCTTCTGACTCCTTGGAATCACCTATTTCCGAAAAGGAGGTACTTGAAACAAAAGGACATTTACCAATGGGTAAGAGCCCTGGCCCTGACGGTTTTTCACAAGCCTATTATAAAACGTTTGCCACGATCCTCGCCCCATTATTAACTAAGGCTCTTACTTCTCTGCCTGAAACTATTTCCTCTCACCCTGCAATGGCTGAGGCACATATCATTGTCTTGCCTAAACCGAACAAAGATCCTCAATTTTGTCAGAACTATCGCCCTATTTCTCTCTTGAACCTGGACTTATAGATTTATGTAAAAATCTTAGCCATCAGATTGAAGACCTTCTTGCCTGCCCTTCTTCATCTGGATCAGGCTGGATTTACCCCGAAATGGGAAGCACGTGATAACACCCGCAAACTCTTAAACATCATTCACCACATTGAATCCACTAAACTCCCGGCTGTCTTAATGACGGTTGATGCTGAGAAGGCCTTTCATCATGTCAACTGGTTCTTTATGACTAGATACCTTCATCACTTTGGTTTTGGCCCTAAATTCCAGACTTACATACAAGCTTTGCATATTAACCCCACGGCTAAGGTCAAAGTTAACAGACATCTTTCTCATTCTTTCCCCATTCTGAATGGAACTCGCCAGGGATGCCCATTGTCCCCTCTTCTTTTTGTGTTGACGATGGAAGCTGTAGCCCCACTTATTCGTAATAACCCTTTGATCCATGGGATATCTCTTCCCTCCTTTGCCTCCCCTTTTAAATTATCAATGTTTGCAGACGACGTGCTCCTCTCCAGTACTAGCCCAGAAACTGCTATCCCGGCTTTTCTCTCCGAACTTGACACGTTCTCCATAGTGTCCAATTTTAGGATGAATGTTTCTAAATCCCACGCTTTAGCTATGAACATCCCACAATCTACTTTCACTACTCTAAAAGCAACCTATCCACTTCAATGGTCTATGAAATCAGTCGAATACTTAGGGGTTCTGTTGACTCCCACTCTCAATCTCATTTTCCTTTCCAATTACCCAAACCTTATTCATTCGATTAAGAGGGATTTTCTTGCCTGGAAGTATCTTTATAGCTCTTGGATAGGAAAGATCAATGTCATCAAAATGTGTATCCTCCTGAGGTTCTTGTACCTTTTTTAGATCTTACCTATCCGAATATCGGTTTCCTTTTGGTCGGATGTATCACGACTCATATCATCCTTCCTTTGGGGGGGCAGACGTTCTAGAATAGGACCGCGTACGCTACGATGTAGTGCTGAAGATGGAGGGCTTGGTTTGCCTGACATCAGGAATTATTACCTTGCCACTGTGATAGCATCTATTCCAGATTGGAGCACTAATCTTACTAATAAACTGTGGGTCACTATAGAGAGACGCCATGCCTACCCTCTTGATCCACTAAAGGAATCGTTACTACCTAAGTAAGTAAGGATATCCTCGCTCTCTTTCAACCCTCTAGTGCGGAATGCTCTCTCCTGTTGGTCAGCAGTTCCTGCCACCTCACGTTTTCTCCCCTTCCCTTCTCCATGCTCTCTGCTTTTCCTTGACAGGGAATCCCCCTATACTCTCTTGAGATCCCAGTTTCCTAATTGGTCCAAGTTAAAAGACATCTTTATGTTGGACATTTCTGAGAAAGGCAAGATCAAGGATTTCCCTGTAATACAAGCTAGCCTCAGCCTTCCGTCACGAGAAATCTGGAATTATCTTAGGATTAAAGGCTTACTCTCTTCTAAGGACTTTCGATCTCAGTTTTCCAGAGCTCTTTCCCCATTTGAGAAATTGCTAACCGCTCATAACAATCCTGGGAGATTTTTGGGCTCCATTTATCGACTTCTCACGGATTCCAATGGCTCCTCTAAACCGAATTATGCTGTTGCATGGGAAACCGATCTGGGCCAGGAACTGTCTTTGGCTGACTGGAGGGGTATCTGGAGGGGTATCAAGAGGTCCTCTATCTCAGCCCAAATGATTGAAATGAACTACAAATTGCTCTTTCGATGGTATTACACCCCTCAAAGACTCAATGGCTTTAATTCTAGGGTGTCCAATGTCTGCTGGAGGTGTGGGAGGGCACCAGGTACTTTGATACATATATGGTGGGAATGCCCAGGGATTTCAAACTATTGGAACTTGTGTTTGGCACATATTAACCAGAGTTTGCAAATTTCTCTCCCTAGGGACCCTTGGCAAGTGCTTTTATATAAGGATCTTCCATCTGTCCCTAAAGTGCAGAAATTAATACTATACACTACGTTGAATACAGCTAACGCTTTAATCCCCCTACACTGGAAGTCGAATCTTCCTCCATCAGTGAGTGCTTGGTATGATAAGGTGGTAGAACATGTTCTTTTCTTAAAAATCTCTTGGAAACGTAAGAATCTAGATGATACTCAACTAGAAGCCTACAGATTGGCCTTTTTTGTCTCTTAGACTCCAATGATTCCGACCCTATTTCTCCAACATTTTTGCCCCTTGGTTGGTCAAGGTCCGTATCCTCGCTCATTCTTCTCCTCCTCCTCTATTCTTAATCCCCGCTTCCTTATATGTGTCTCTTTCTGTAACGGTTTTGTAAGACACTCAGACCAGGAGGTTAGAATAAAACACAGTTTTAATGAAAAACAAGGAACACTGCCCACTACAGGCTAAATTGGAAATGACAGGTAAATGGATATAGATTCATGGATGCCCTCTCAGGCCCGGTATAGAGTAAGAACATATACTGTCACAGGACAGGCATAATATGAAACAGCAGTGGCACAAGGGTTAAAGTCCTAGGTAGGTAATCAGTCTCTGTTGTGGTGTATTTAGACAACGCCCAGTACATGGTAAAGCAGCAAGAGACTGTGGTGCAAGGTGTGGAAGCACCTTAGCAGTGAGGCAGAACTGACACACTTCAAGGACAGGCAATGAGCGAGATACCCAACACTCTGAAAGAGCTGAATGGAACTAGAGTCAAAGGCACCCTTACTGTGCGGTAAAGTCACAAACACTGCAAGAGCTGAATGGAACCAGAGCCAATAGCACCCCTCCGGTGCGGTAACGGAGTCTCAACACTGCCAGAGCTGAATAGTACCAGAGCCAATAGCACCCTTCCAGTGTGGTAACGGAGTCTCAACACTGCCAGAGCTGAATAGTACCAGAGCAAATAGCACCCTTCCGGTGCAGTCACGTAATCCTGTACACTACGAGAGCAGAAGGAATCGCCCAACAGCAACACTCGGTGCGATAACTGATATACTGTGCAAGTAAGGTGTTAAGCGGACGCACAGTTAACGGAGACCACAATGCTCTGCAAGTGTAACCAGGAGGCTTGGTATAGCGGAAGCTGCAATGCTCTGCAAGTGTAATGGAAGGCTCGGTATAACAGAGGCAACAGTGCTCAGCAAGTGTTAACGGACAGGCTCAGTAAGGGAGGCAACAGTGCTCAGCAAGTGTTGACGGACAGGCTCAGTATAACAGAGGCAACAGTGCTCAGCAAGTGTAACGGAAGGCCCAGTGTATGGAGGCAACAAGCTCTGCAAGAGTTAACTGAATGTTCAGTCTGCACAACACTGCACACAAAAGTGCAAAATGTCGCCAGGTGACATAGAGTCAGGATCTTCAGCAGGAACACTCTCAGGATGACAGGATAGCCGGAATCAGGTCACGGAGCAGGGACGTCAGCCAAGCTGGGTCAATCACGGAGCAGGAACCTCAGTCAAGCCGGGTCAATCACGGAGCAGGAACGTCAGCCAGACCGGGTCAATCACAGAGCAGGAACTAATAAGAATAGTCAGAAGGGCCAAATCGGTACACAGGAACGCAGGAACACAGCAACGGTAGCACTGGTACAGGAACACCACGAAAGGGCACCTGACAGGTGCCAGAGGCCCGGTATATGAAGGCCACACTGGGCGGGCCAAACAAGCTCAGCCAATGGGAGCGCACCACAGCAGAGAGTGACAGAGAGATCACCGGAACCGTGATAGTACTCCCCTCTCAAAGACCCCCTCCCCTAGTAGAGGGTCTAGATTTCTGGGGATATTTAAAGTGGAAATTGCGCAATAATCTCGGGGCATGAAGGTTCTTCTGGTCGACCCAAGAACGCTCTTCAGGGCCATAGACCTTCCAGTGGACCAAGTATTGCAATTACTCTAAACCTCTAAACCTCCTAGAATCAATAATACTCTGAACTTCATACTCCTCTTGGCCTTGAATGTTCACCTGCCCAGGAACCTCCGGAGTGGTAGTATAGCGGTTGCATACCAAAGGTTTTAACAGAGACACATGGAACACGTTATGAATTCGCATAGATGCTGTGAGTTCCAGTGCGTACGAGACAGGGTAAACCTTGCGGATTACTTTGAATGGACCAATGAACCGGGGAGCCAATTTATTGGAAGGCACTTGCAAATTGAGATTTCTGGAGGAGAGCCATACCCTGTCCCCAACCTGGAAGGAGACCGCTTGCAGCCATCTACGGTTAGCATGCCGCTGATGTCGCTGGAATGACTGGCTGTGGGTCCTCTGAACCTGTGCCCAAGTGGAGCGGAGCTGCTCAATATGCTCGTCCAGAGCTGGAATCTGCTGCGACTGAAATGAGTCCAGAAGCAGGCACGACTGAAACCCATAATTGATAAGGAACGGGGAGCTCCCGCACAATGAATTAACTGCACAATTCCTGGCAAACTCCGCCCACGGCAACAGGTCAGCCCAATTGTCATGATGATCAGTCACAAAGCAGCGCAGAAACTGCTCCAGTCCCTGATTGGCATGCTCAGCGGCCCCATTGGTCTGGGGATGGTAGGCAGAGGAAAAGGACAATTGGATGCCCATCTGGCTACAGAATGCCCTCCAGAATCTAGACACGAACTGGCTCCCTCGGTCCGACACCACCACTCTGGGAACCCCATGCAAGCGGAACACTTCTCTGGCAAAAATTACTACCAATTCCTGGGCTGAAGGAAGACCAGAGAGGGGCACGAAATGAGCCATCTTAGAGAACCTGTCAACCACCATTAGGATAAATGTATACCCCCTAGACACTGGCAATTCTCCCAGGAAATCAATGGATATGTGGGACCATGGGCGTTCACCATTAGGCACAGGTTGGAGTAAGCCCACTGGGAGGTGTCTGGGGTCTTGGCACGAGCACAGGTGACACAGGCTGCAGTGAATGCAGAGCAATCGGCTCTAAGGGAGGGCCACCAAAATACTTGTGAAAGAGACCATATTAATTGATCCCCTCAATGTGCCCAGCCGCCTTAGATGAGTGGTAAGTCTCAAGCAGATGGGTACGGAATGGCTCATCCACAAAATGCTTGGCAACTGGGGTTTCTGGGGGTGCCCTTGCCTGGGATGCTAAGATCTCTTCCCCAGTGGCGAAGTGATACTAGTACGCACTGTAGTCAGAATGCGATCCGGCTGAATAATAGGTACGGGGTCTTCATCCCTCTCAATGTCAGGACTGAATTGTCTGGACAGGGCATCTGCCCTAACGTTCTTTGAGCCTGGCAGGTAGGACACTATGAAATTAAATCGAGAAAGGAACAGTGCCCACCTAGCCTGGCGGGAGGACAGCCTTTTTGCTTCTGAGAGATATGTCAAATTTTTGTGGTCAGTTAGGATTAACACCGGGGTCCTCGTGCCCTCCAATAGATGGCACCATTCTTTCAATGCAAGGATAATGCCCAAGAGTTCTCTATCACCAATCTCATAATGGCTTTGGGCACTAGAGAGTTTCTTGGAAAAGAACCCACAAGGTCTCAAGGTATCACCTCCAGCAGGGCGTTGGGAGAGTACTGCCCCTACCCCGACTTCGGAGGCATCAACCTCCAAGGTAAATGGCAGGGCGGGATTGGGGTGGAACAGTATAGGAGCAGATGCAAAAGCAGATTTTAAAGTCTCAAAAGCGTTTTCAGCTGCCTCAGACCATTGAGAGGGATTAGCGCCCTTATGCGTGAGGTCAGACAGAGGTTTAACAATTGTAGGGAAATTGGCAAAGCCCAAAAAGTGTTGGATAGCTTTTAATCCTTTGGGACGTGGCCATTGTAGGACTGCTGCCAGTTTCTCTTGGTCTATGGCAATGCCATTCTTAGATATCACAAACCCCAGGAAGGGTACTTTGGACCTGTGAAACGCACATTTTTCTAATTTACAGAACAGTTTATTCTTGCATAAACTAAGCAAAACTTCAGACACATCCTTGATGTGCTGGGTTAGGTTAGCAGAGTGTATCAATATATAATCGAGGTATATGACCACACAAGAATGACGCAAATCACGGAGGATGTCATTGATAAATTCATGAAATACTGCAGGTGCATTACGTAAACCAAATTGCATCACTAAGTATTCGTAGTGCCCCGACCTACTATTGAATGCCGTTTTCCACTCATCCCCAGCCTTAATTCTGATCAGGTTGTACGTGGCCCGTAGATCAAGTTTTGTAAGGATAGAAGAGCCCTTCAACCTGTCAAATAACGCCATAATGAGTGGTATGGGGTAGGCATTCTTAGACATGAGCTTATTCAATACACGGTAATCAATACATGGTCTTAGTTCACCATTTTTCTTTTTCACAAAAAAGAAACCGCCACCAGCCGGTGAGGTAGACTTGCATATGATTCCCCTCTTGAGGGCGTCCTCAATGTAGTCCTCCATGGCCTTGTTCTCATCGCAGGTCAAAGGGTATGTCCGACTCCTGGGAGGCACCACGCCCGGATGCAAATCAATAGCGCAATCATATGGTCTGTGCTGAGGCAGTGCGCTAGCCTCTCCCTTACTGAATAAGTCACTGAATTCACGACACTCAGCTGGCACGCAGGGAGAGGTACACAAAATCTTGACAGGGTGTGACAAACAGTGTTTAGTACAATACTCCGGCCATGATTTGACCTCACATCTTTGCCAATCACACTGGGGATTATGCAATAGCAACCATTTGAACCCCAGAATGACTGCATGATGAGGTGAACGAATTATTTGGAAACGTACTTCCTCCCTGTGGAGAGCCCCAATAGACATAGTAATAGGAGTCGTTTCCATAGTGATAAATGCAGGCTTTAACGGTCTACCGTCAATGGCTTCAATGGCTAAGGGAGTGTCCCTTTTGACCAAGGGAATTTTGTGCAGTTCAGCAAAGGAACAATCCATGAAGTACCCTGCTGCACCAGAGTCTACCAGAGCAATCACCTACACAGACTAATCAGCCCAGGAAAATACAACCTGGATGGTGGGTTTCTGTGTACAGGAGTCTGGGGACTGTTGTACGCCACCTAGGGCCTGTCCCCCAAGGTACCCTAGGTGCGTCCGTTTCCCGGTCGTACCAGACAGGTGCGTAGTAAGTGCCCAGCTTTGCCACAATATAAGCATAAACCCTGCCTTTTACGGTGTGCCCGTTCCTCCTTTGTAAGTCTGGTGAACCCGAGTTGCATTGGTTCAACCTGGTTCAGATGATCGATCAGGAGGAATGGGAGGCGAGGGTGGGTTTAAAGGACTGCCGTGCCCATAGCTTCTGGATCTCGCCCTTCTAGCCAGGCGCCTTTCACGGATACGAGAGTCAATAAGCATGACATAATCGATGTATTCATCTAAGTCACTGGGTACATCTCTGGCAGCTATTTCATCTTTGATGGAGTCAGACAACCCCTGAGCAAAGGCTGCCACTATCGCCTCATTATTCCATCCCACCTCTGCTGCCAATGTCCGAAATTCTATGGCATAATTGCCCACTGTACGATCGCCCATTTGTATCTCCATCAATCTTTTGGCAGCAGAGGCGGCTCTGCCAGTTACCTCAAACACTCTATGGAACTTCCTTACAAACTCGCAGAAGTTCTGAGTGCAGGCTTTAGCGTTCTCCCACAAGGGATTAGCCCATGCCAGAGCTTTGCCTGTTAACAATGATATCATGAACCCGACCTTGCTCTGGTCGTTAGGAAAGGCATGAAGCGTCAATTCCAAGAATATCTCTAATTGATTGATAAACCCCCTGCATAGGGTAGGTTCGCCAACGTATCTCAATGGTAACGGTGCCGCCGCCGTTAGGCCTCTGGGGGGAGCAGCAGGAACCACAGAATGATTTCCGGTGTCGGAACTGGGGGGACCACCGGATTTTGATTAGGTTTGTCAAGGTGTACCGTACCTTCCAGTAACGTCTGCAAGGCCAGTGCCAACTGTTCCAAGCGTTGCTCATGCACATCCATCCTCCAATGGATGTTCTGTGTATTACCTTCACCTTTACTGTCTGAGGTCATGGTCCTTTCGTACTATAACAGTTTTGTAAGACACTCAGACCAGGAGGTTAGAATAAAACACAGTTTTATTGAAAAACAAGGAACACTGCCCACTACAGGCTAAATTGGCAATGACAGGTAAATGGATATAGATTCATGGATACCCTCTCAGGCCCGGTATAGAGTAAGAACATATACTGTCACAGGACAGGCATAATATGAAACAGCAGTGGCACAAGGGTTAAAGTCCTAGGTAGGTAATCAGTCTCTGTTGTGGTGTGTTTAGACAATGCCCAGTAGATGGTAAAGCAGCAAGAGACTGTGGTGCAAGGTGTGGAAGCACCTTAGCAGTGGGGCAGAACTGACAAACTCCAAGGACAGGCAATGAGCGAGATACCCAACACACTGCAAGAGCTGAATGGAACTAGAGTCAAAGGCACCCTTCCGGTGTGGTAAAGTCACAAACACTGCAAGAGCTGAATGGAACCAGAGCCAATAGCACCCCTCCGGTGCGGTAACGGAGTCTCAACACTGCCAGAGCTGAATAGTACCAGAGCCAATAGCACCCTTCCGGTGCAGTCACGGAACCCTGTACACTGTGAGAGCAGAAGGAATCGCCCAACAGCACCACTCGGTGCGATAACTGATATACTGTGCAAGTAAGGTGTTAAAGGGATAGTAATACTTAAAATGTAAAAAAAAATATGTTGTAGGGTTTATCCCCCTGAGCAAAACAAGGGTACTCCCACTGCTGAAAGGTGTTTCATTCAAAAGTTATTAATTTTCAAAGTTGAATTTTTTAGGTGCAATATCACAGTGGCCTGAAATTGTACAGTGGCGCTGTTGCTACACCATCCTATGGAGATTTATGGTCCTGAGACCAGAGCTGTCCATAAGATCGTGTAGCAACAGCGCCACTGTACAATTTCAGGCCACTGTGATATTACACCTAAAAAATTCAACTTTGAAAATTAATAACTTTTGAATGAAACACCTTTCAGCAGTGGGAGTACCCTTGTTTTACTCAGGGGGATAAACCCTACAACATATTATTTTTTACATTTTAAGTATTACTATCCCTTTAAGTGGAAGCACAGTTAACGGAGGCCACAATGCTCTGCAAGTGTAACCAGGAGGCTCGGTATAGCGGAAGCTGCGATGCTCTGCAAGTGTAATGGAAGGCTCGGTATAACAGAGGCAACAGTGCTCAGCAAGTGTTAACGGACAGGCTCAGTAAGGGAGGCAACAGTGCTCAGCAAGTGTTAACGGACAGGCTCAGTATAACAGAGGCAACAGTGCTCAGCAAGTGTAACGGAAGGCCCAATGTATGGAGGCAACAAGCTCTGCAAGAGTTAACTGAATGTTCAGTCTGCACAACACTGCACACAAAAGTTCAAAATGTCGCCAGGTGACATAGAGACAGGATTTTCAGCAGGAACACTCTCAGGACAACAGGATAGCCGGAATCAGGTCACGGAGCAGGAACGTCAGACAAGCCGGGTCAATCACGGAGCAGGAACGTCAGCCAGACCGGGTCAATCACAGAGCAGGAACCAATAAGAATAGTCGGGCTAAATCTGTACACAGGAACATAGGAACACAGCAACGGTAGCACTGGTACAGGAACACCACGAAAGGGCACCTGACAGGTGCCAGAGGCCCGGTATATGAAGGCCACACTGGGCGGGCCAAACAAGCTCAGCCAATGGGAGAGCACCACAGCAGAGAGTGACAGAGAGATCACAGGAACCGTGATAATTTCTCAATACTCTTTGCCTTTCTCCCTAATTCTTTCCTCCGGCTCCTTTATGTTTGATCTCCTTTCTCTTCCTCTTCTACACTGAACTATAAAACCTGGTTTCTTCACAGAACTGTTCTTATTATGAGGTGTACTGATTGTGCTATAATGCATCTCCCTATGTATCACTCTGTATTTTCTATTATGCATTGACAGCTTTGTGTACCAAACTATTTGTCAGTCACAGTATGTACCTTATCCTTATGTCATGCGTTGTATGTCCTTTGGAGTTGCTTCAATAAAAATTATTTACACAAAAAAAAATGATAGGTGACAGGAAACCTGATGTGAGATGTGTGACTGAGGCAGACTGATAGTAGATGAGATTGCTTATTTTTTTAGAAGGCCAAGGCAAGACATCAAACTCCATCAGTTGTGTACTTTGCAGTTAAAAAAACCACAAATATTAGTAATGTCCAGAAAAAAAACAAAGGACAGGGGGAGGAGGAAAGGAGTAGGATCAGTGTAGGGACATGCGAGTAATGTAGTAGCCCAAAAACTGACTGCGGCCATGGTTGCTGTAGCATGTGCAATAAATGATGGTGGTCCATCTCCTCCCAAGGAGGATGCAATTTGTCAAAGTCTTTCCATAATTTCCACACCCTCCACCAGCAACAGTACTATTAATAAATAATATAAAAACACTGAATACAACAAGACACATTCTAGTGTTGGGATAATGGAAGAAGGTGCAGCAGCTCAACCAACTGCTGCATCTGACAGCGAGACAAACAATCACAAAACCACCTGTGTGTAGGTCTGTTTTAAAAACTCTAGGCTCATTTGGATCAAGCTCATTATGGCTTGCATTTAAGTGGCTTACAGACATGTGGAGTTTGAAAGAATCAGGAGTTGGAAATCAAAAGAGCTCTGTGGTGAAAGTAATTTAGAGGGATTTAGGCCTCAATTCAATTAGGTCCAATGGCTAAAAAAACAGTCAATGGCATTTTTTCAAGCATAGTAAGCTATTCAATTACCTGTGCTATGGATAAATGCCTGCAAAAAATTACATGACGGATGAAAAATTTAGCTGTGTTTTCACCCATTGAAAATAAAAAAAATGTTGCATAATGCAATTCAATTATATGCATTAGCCCTGAGATCTATTAAAGGGACACTAATTTCCCATAAAAATATTATTTTGTAGATTTAAAAAATTAAATTGTGTGCTTCAAATCCCATTTCTCAAACCTTTACAGTTTGAGAGATATTCGTTCCTAAAGTTCCCCCCTCCCCTTCTCCTGATGTCAGCTGTAAGATGACAGCAGGAGTGCCCGGTCTGGGGACTGACAGGTGGCTCTCAAGCAGAGCCGCAACAGAGCAATTTTAAAAGAAATACTTCATTGGAATGGTGTATAAAGTGTGCTTGGTATACAAGCAAACTTTTTGACCACCTTTACTTCAATCCAATGGCGCTAGTATATTAAAGGTTCCTTCAAAAGCAATTATACATTAAAGAGTTCTTTATTAGACTCCGTATAATATTGACCTAATATAAGCTTAGCATATACACACACACTAGAAAAGACATACACTAGAAAAAATATATTAATTAGGCTTCAAAGTTTATCTTCTATCATTCCTCAGAGTCTCTATGAAAGTCATAAGGGTCTAAAAGTGCTGGGATAGGATTTTCATCAATAGTTTTGTTATTTTAAATCAAGCTGTTTCTTGGCAATGTGCAGCAGGGTTCTTGAAATAACTTTCTTTTGCTCTAGGACGCTGCCCTTAGTCCATAGCACTGTGGTAATGCTTGTCCTCATGGCTTACCGCACAGACTACATAAAATCAAGAAAAAGAACAGGGCGCAGAACCATCTAAGAGCAGATCTGTAAATGATCCAGATAGTAATATCCCCCCGCATTTTTTTCACTCACCAGATTTCTTATGATAAATCGCCTTCAAAGAATAGATAAGTGTTTCCGTGTCCCAGCTTTAGACCACTTCAATCCAGTCTTCCTTCTTTGGTATCCGATATTGTTAAATCAAGTATTGAGCAATATATATCCAATAGTTTTATTTAAATAATAAATACACTTGTAATGTTTAAAGGTAAAATAATAATAAAAGATTCAAATGTCCAACGCGTTTCGTGTCTTGTTTAGACACTTTTTCAAGGACTATGATAAATAGATTATAATACAAAACATATCTTAAATTTTTCAGGAGCTTAAATACCTTTTCACTCTGAGAAAAGTTCATTTCTGGCGTTTAGTTGAAACTCAGTGTACTACGCATGTGCGGAATTCAATCCAACTCTATGATCTCAACCGTTTCAGCTCTATCGTGCGTTCCACCAATGAAATCAAGCGGTTCAATCCTTTTGTGAGTCCACTATTTAAATAGCAACATTTTAGTTCCCATTATGAAATTGTGTCATATTGAGCAGTATTTTTGGTTTTCTGTAGAATACAGCCAGATATTGAACTTTTTAATAATAGTTATAATGTATCAATTAAAATAATAGCTAGTCTACCAGCAGTACTTTTCAAACATTATTTTAAACACTTGAATGCATTGTAAAATAATAAAAACAGTAAGAAACACCATATATATATATATATATATATATAGAAATAATATAAATAAATGAAACAAGTACCTAAAAATAATGCATACACATATTTGCTCTTATATTTTTTGCTTTTCTAAAAATAGTTTTACCTGTATTTGGAATATCATCTTTCAAAAGGGGATCTTCTTTTAATATGTTCCAATTCTTTTTAATTATATTAGATGTTCTGGATGCCGCAGAGTTGTATTGGGTTATAAATGTAAGAGGATATTGTTTTGAATTTTCTTTTTTCTTCTTTTTTGGACATAGGAGTGACTCTCTTTTAAGAGGCCTTGCCCTCTCCATAGCTTTGTTCAATAACTTCTCATCATAACCTCTTGCTTTAAATTTCTTCTTCATTATTTCTCCTTGTGTATCAAAATCTCCTGTATTACTACAATTTTGCCTAAACCTATTAAACTGCCCATATGGTATATTTTCTTTCCATTGTTTTGAATGACAACTTTCTGCATGTAAATATGTATTATTCGAAACTGGTTTCATAAAGATGGTACTAGAGATAATTTCCTTATCATGGGATAGTGTAAGATCCAGAAAATTGATTGAGTCTTGTTAATTTCTGAAGTAAAATGGAGTCCCTTTGTATTATTGTTAAAATGTTCCACCATTAATTTTAAATCCTCTATTCCTCCTTTCCAGATAATCAATATATCATCTATATACCTGCCATAAAAAACAGGTTTGCTCCCCATGGGTTGTTATTCCAAACTCGTTCTTCTTCCCATTTTCCCATGAATAGATTAGCATAACTGGGAGCAAACCTGGTACCCATGGTAGTTCCCTTTGTTTGTGACTAAAATTCTTCTTGGAATACAAAATAATTATGGTGGAGAATAAAATGGACCCCCTTTAAAATAAATTCATTTTGTGAAGCTGGCATATGGAAATCTTGTTCTAAAAAATGAGCTATTGCTTCCAGGCCTAAAGTATGATCAATTGATGTATACAGGGCAGTGACACTCTGGAGGGTGAAACTGAAATGGACAATATTGATTTCTTATGATAAATTGCCTTCAAAGAATAGATAAGTGTTTCTGTGTCCCAGCTTTAGACCACTTCAATCCAGTCTTCCTTCTTTGGTATCCGATATTGTTAAATCAGGTATACAGCAATATATATCCAATAGTTTTATTTAAATAATAAATACACTTGTAATATTTAAAGGTAAAATAATAATAAAAGATTCAAATGTCCAACGCGTTTCGTGTCTTGTTTAGACACTTTTTCAAGGACTATGATAAATAGATTATGATACAAAACATACCTTACATTTTTCAGGAGCTTAAATACCTTTTCACTCTGAGAAAAGTTCATTTCTGGCGTTTAGGTGAAACTCAGTGTACTACGCATGTGCGGAATTCAATCCAACTCTATGATCTCAACCGTTTCAACTCTATCGTGCGTTCCACCAATGAAACGCAAGCGGTTCAATCCTTTTGTGAGTCTGCTATTTAAATAGCAACATTTTAGTTCCCATTATGAAACTGTGTCATATTGAGCAGTATTTTTGGTTTTCTGTAGAATACATCTCCTGGAAAGAGCTGAGTACTCAGGTGTAATGTTAAAATTTCACCTTTAATAAAACATATTTAAAATTCGACGTTTCAGTCCACCATTGGGACTTTCATCAGGAACAACAGAGTTACAAACCGGCTCCCCGATCTGCCCTAAATACACTCTATTGTCAAATTTGGCGCCGTCATAACATGCATCCTGTTGTCATAACAACAGACTAACATCTGACGGTCCACCAATGTGTCCTCAGATCACCTCTCATGACTATCCATGTTTGTATACAAAATATCAAATGCAAATAGGAAACATTGTACATATATACATTGAGTCATTTACACATAATGTATCAGACTGAATTGTTCATTCAGTCCGATCGGTGACAGCGATCTCAGCTTGTAAATCCAAAACATTTCTCGCTTCACCAGCTGAGTCACACTGTCACCCCTGTGGTGCCTGTTTCACCAGCTCAAAAGGAAAACATTTAAGATCAGAAACTTTATGTTTAAACTGAATAAAATGCAGAGGCATAACTAGAACGGTCTGGGCCCTGGTGCAAGAAGTGCCATGGGCCCCCAACCCATTGGCCCCTGGGCCCTCCACAATGCCTCCATTTCCTACCTCCAAATCCCTGGTGGTCCAGTGGGGTGGCAGGAGAGACGAGCTGGTGAGATGTGCTCCCTCTCTGTCCTCTTCTGTAATGCAGAGCACTGGGAGATGATGTCATCTCCCAGCATTCTGCATTACTAGAGCGCGGGAGGGAGCTTGCGTCGCAACCGGCTGTCCCCTGCGACCCCTATAGTTACGCCACTGATAAAATGCCTGGCTACTGGGGAACGTTTAAACTGTGTATCGCTCAATGTATTGTTAAGACCCCTGACAATAACGGATCTGTGCTCCCGCATTCGTTCTTTGAATGCTCTAGTCGTTTTACCCACATAACATTTTAAGCAGGGACAAATGAGCAAATATATCACAAATGCTGTAGTACATGTGATATTTTGCTTCACATTGATAATGTGGTCAACCACGGGTACTCTGTATCATGGTGTCCATGCTCCCCTTGTTTTGTTTTCCTGTCAGTCTACACTGTGATTGCTCCCATTGGCTGTCCTGTGTTTGTCCCGCCCAGTGTGGCCTTTATATGCTGAGCTATGGCAGCCATCTGGTGCCCTTTCGTGGTGTTCCTGTACCAGTGCTAGTTTCTGCTCAGTGATTCCCAGTGTACCGACTTGGCCTGCCTGACTACTCTGCATCTTGTCTCCTGCTCCTGTGTACCGACCCAGATTTCCTGACTATTCTTCTGAGCCTGCTCCTGTGTACCAACCCGGCTTGGCTGACGTTCCTGTTCCTGCTTCTGTTCTATTCTGACTATGTACTACAGGACCTGTGAGGGTTCTTATTTTATTGTGATTTCAATAAAACTGTGTTTTATCCTAAACCACTGTGTCTGTTTGTCGAACAAACCGTTACACTCTGTAACTGGTCCCAGTAATCATGTGTGCACAAGTAACACAACCCCAGCATGTATAAACACCCTTAAGAGTCTCACTGGACACCGGTGTATATTTACTTCTGGGGTCTGAGCTGATTAACTCTTCTCTTATGCTCTGACCTGTCTTAAAACAATGCATTGGCAGTTGTTGGAGCAGGTGCCCCACTTCAGGATCTTTGCTTAAAATGTCCCAATTGTTAACTACACTAGCTCTCATATCCCCACTAGTATCAGAAAAAGTGGTAGTTATTATAAATTGATTATGGTCCTCATCATGCTTCCTCTGTGGTCCCATTAGCAATGAGTTTCTATCCATCTCTGCTATAGTTCGAATATCCCGTTCAATATCAGACTCCTTATAACCCCTCTCTACAAACTTAGCTCCCATTTCCTCCAATTGAATATTACTCTCTATTGGATCGGACACAATACGCTTGACTCTCATCAATTTGGACCTGGGGAGACCTCTCTTAAGTGGTCTGGGATGTTGACTCTGAGCACATAATAAAGTGTTTGGTCTGTGGGTTTAACATACAATGATGTTATTAGTTTGTTGTCTTGCTTCTGAACCAACACATCCAAATAACTGATCTCCTTATCGCTAAAGTTCACAGTCAGTCTAATGGGAGTATTCAAGTTATTCAGCTGATCTGTAAACTCAAGAAGCTGCTGTTCACCCCCAGACCAGAGAAAAACAGGTCATCAATGAACCTGACATAAAATTTCATATAATTCCAATACTTTGACCCCATAATGTGCTGTCGTTCATAATCCCACATAAATGCGTTGGCATATGCGGGGGCCATAGGTGACCCCATCACTGTGCCTCTCAATTGAATGAAGATGTCATCTTCAAACTTGAAATAATTGCGGGTAAGTGTCAAATCAATCATCTCAACCAGGAAATTGATCTCCTCAGCAGTGTGCTCACCACCTTCCTCTAGTAGTCGCCAAGCTGCTGCTTTACCCGCTTCATGCAGGATACACGTACATAAACTGGTGATGTCCATAGTCACTAATATGATCCCTTCAATATCACATGTTAACGTGTCCAATCTGTTGAGGAAATGTGTAGTGTCCTTAATAAAAGTACTTGTCTGTTGTACATGGGGCTGTAACATGATGTCTATATGATGCATATAATGAAAATGCATTTCAGACATTGGCTAACAGAGAATGTGCAAAACTTTGTAACATGAAATATATGCGTAAAAGAGTAGATATCAAGTTTGAAGTCAATGCCTGGATAGACACAATACAACATAAAGCCAGAATTATTGCAAATAATGTATGGACTGAGGAAAGTGAATTAGCTCAACTCATACAAAATGTCCCTGCAATAAAAAAATAAGTTTGGGATAAAGACATTTTTGATATGTAGCTTACATTGTTTTATCTGAATTTTAAATTGCCCAGAAAGTTGAAAATAAAAATTCAGATTTGAAGCAAATAAATAAGGACATGTCTCAAATAACTCATGCTCATAACAAACTGACTAGGGTATATACCAATCTTAACATAAAAATAGAAGAGCTAGGGGATAAACTTAAAGTGATTAAAGGTCAGCTAGAAAATCATCAGTTAATTTTAAAATGGAGTAATTAAACAAATAAACATCTAAGAGAGGAATTAACTGAGGCCTTAATTACAAAATGGAAATTTGAAAAGGATGCTTAACATTTCAGAGAAATGTATGACCAGTTAGAGAGAACGTGAGACACATGTCAAATATTTTGGGTGAGTATCCCCAGCAGAGGAGGATCTATCCAGCAGTGAGAGAACTAAAGCCACTGCTGGTATGATTCAAACCATGAAGGAGGGATTTAATTTCCAACACCCTCCCAGAACAGATCTGTCAGATGTCACATGCTTAGAAAACAGAGTCCAGTTATGCCAGCCAGTAAATATGCCTGCAATACTTTCTCCTCTAAAGGATGAAGATAAGTGTACCTACAGTTACACCAAGTAAGAAACAATATATTCAGAGGGTAGCATTAGTGAATCAGCTTCCACTTTGGGGTTGGGGCCTAGTCAGACTGGGATAGACAGGGGTAACCCTAAAAGGTACTCCAAGAGAGGCATCGGAGCCAGTAGGAGTAGCCAATCTAACCAGAATCACAGGTATGACACGCCTAAAGTCATTAATTTTTTAAGGGAAATTGTGCCCATGTTTTCCAAAAGGGATCTATTTCAATAACTGATCATTTGATAGAGCAATGGCCACTCTGAATATGTATTCTGACCTGCATAATAACTTTACCCCCCTGGGTATTTGAAAGCAGATATAGGCATTTCTTTGATTCACTGCATGATATGAAAAACCATGCCCTGAGGGATATCAAATAACATTGCCAAATATAATGCTTATAGTCTTACAGAAAGAAATCCATTGTTTAAAACACTATTTTATGAATCTCTGCCTCCCCAGATTAAAGTGATCCTGGCTCATGAATTCCATGTAGGTAAGCCCTTGGAGTGGTTGGTAACAGAAAGGAATACTTTGCATTCTGTGCACCAAAATGATGAGTATGGGGGACAAAATGCCCCCAAGACAAATACTCATATAGTGGCTGAAACTAGTGTTAACAATGACACTTAAAACTGGAGTCCGAGGAAAGGACTTATGCTGCTGTGGTAAAAGGTCCTCAACTCCCAGACAGGAAAGGGTTAACTTCACTCCTGTCCAGTCTGGTCCTGAGGCCAGGGAATCCCAAGGGAACAGGGAAGAGCATCACTCAATTACTATGAATCCCCGGAACTATAGGAAAAACAGGGCTGGCAATCACAGTTCTCTACCTCCATGCCGAGAAAGGGATAGTCACCCTGTCTCTGGTTCCTCTCAGCCTCAGCCATCCACCTCTAGGGATAATAAGCATAGACACAATGGGAGTAGTAATTTGTACACTCAGGTGAGTCAGCTTACCAGTCAGATGGATCAATTAATGGAGTGAATGGCTACCCAGGTGTTGCTGCTGCCCAACCCAATAATTATTTTTTAGGGGGAGCTGCCTCAGCCTACACAACTCAATAATACAGAGTACACTTTCTCAGGCATCCATAACCTGTAGAGAGAAACAGGGTTAAGTAGGAACACAGCATTATTCTAGCTCTGTTTCATTCCCATGTGATATGTTCAGTCATGATAAGGATATATCCAATGTTAATCTCATGAATATTCGACCTTCATCTTCGGATGAAGGTGCCAAGTGTATTAACGATTCTTGTTTCTCACTATTTAATCCCAAGCTGCCTGAATTACACCACAACATGTCTTTAGCATTCGTAAATCCACAGGAAACTTCCATGAAAGAGCTGACAAGAAGGGTCAGTGGGTAAGCAATTGCAGTCTCCTGTGCAAGGTAATATACCTGTTAAAGCCAACCAGTGGAAGAATCTGCAAATGCTGGAGCACTCTAATTTTTGTGTGAGATATATGAATCTGATGGTAGATATTATGTGCCAGTGGAATTCCGAGAATCAACAAATCGGTCCAACATTGTAAATTATTCTGCAAAATAGATGAATTAGTCATCACCAATGCATTAACTATCTATTGGAAAAAAGACAAAAGGACATTCCAAGATTCAAGGAGAGGGCAAAGAAGTCAAAGATCTTGCAGATTGGCAACACAGAGAGCCATAAGTGGAGAACTACTGAACATTGACCATTTAATAGGTATAATCCATGTGGAAGCCATTACCAGACAAGAAGCTCAGAAGCAGAATGAAAATGATGTGGTGCAATGGCGCCAAGATTTTCCTAGTGACAATCTGATTACCAGTCAGAAAGAAGATTCTCTTGTTGGTATTTTCTACAGACACACAGAAGATCTTGACAATAATGCAATTTCTCACGAATATTGTGTGGGTAAAGAAGACCTGCCCTTAATGAAATCAAATTCATAATTCAGATTACAGTATGGATTGTTAATGAGAGCATCTAAACATGGTATTATGCAATGGGTTGTCCCTACTATATTTAATGCTTCAACATGCTCATGATGCACCCACATCCGGTCTTCATGGTGATAAAATCACCTAAGAGATATTGAGGGAGTATGCTTATTGACCCCATATATTAAAAGATGTTCAAACTTATGGCCATGGTTGTCTAATCAGCCCAGAGCATCCACGCATCGTGCACCTGTTGAGAAACAAGGGGTGGCAATGCCATGGACGGACATCCAGATTGACTTTATCGGACCTGTAACTAGATTGTCGAAAAGTAACAAATATATGTTAACTGTTACATGTCTTTTCACTAAATGGATTGAATGTATTAGTTGCCCTAATAATACCGCAGAAACCTGCACAGCGCTGCTTATTAACCATGCATTTTCCAGATTTGGATTACCCCAGAGGATTGAGTCAGATCACTGGACTCATTTCAACAGTGAAGTGATGACGAAGATGTGAAAATTCTGGGAGTTAAGGGGAACCTCCATGTTGCATATCATGCAGCATCTAGTGGTGGAGTAGAGCTGTATAACCAGTCTATTGTAAGTATTCTTAAAAATTCTGCAAAGAGACAGGTAAGGATTGGGATGTTAAACTACCTTTGTCCTAATGGCCATTAGAGCCACACCTAGTACCACTACTAAGATGTTTCCTTTTCAATTAATAACCGGTAAGAAAATTATGCTACTCCAACATCTTCTGTATTGTACTTCTGATCAGAATTTGATTAATGCTGCCCCTACACACCAATATGTGGAAAAATGTTTGTAAGCATTTACAATATGCATTTGCTTTTGGCCAAAGGAATCTGTAGAAAGCTGCAACTAACACTAAGACGTACTATGATCTGGAGACCACCCAGAAGGAATATGGAGTTAATGATTAGGGGTGGGTGAAAGCTCTCAGTGTGTTCCAGCGAGAAATTCCACAAAAAACATGTTGTTGTCTGCTTTTTCTGGGTAAAATATACTTTAAAACCAGCAATTAAAATCTTTGCATTTTTTTGTCCATTGCCCAAAATTCTACGCTTTTTTCAATGGCTAAAAGTTTGCATCCATTGATTTACATGGCTTTCACCTTTTCTCTATAAAAACGGGACATATTCCAGGAAATGAAACACAATAGAAGCAGCTATCACTATGTGAAAGTTTAAAAGTAATAAACGGAGGAACTGGAAGGACCCTTATGTGTTGACTGAGTCTGAATCTGAGGAGGAAGTGAGCACTACAGACACAGTTCTGGCCAGTCCTCCTAAATCACCTCTAGGGATCTTGGGGAAACTAATGTCAAGGGAGGAAGGAAAGGGTAGTAGTAGGGAGAGCAGGAAAGGTCAGCTGCCTGTGCCTGCTGCAAGACGTGCTGCATCTGCTGCCAGACATACTGCCCCTGCTGTAAGATGTGCTGTGCCTGCTGTCAGTCGTGCTGCCACCAGTGCTGTGCCTGCTACCAATACTGTGCCTGCTGCCAGTGCTGTCCCTGCTGCCACCAGTGCTGTGCTTGCTGCCAGTACTGTCCTTATCATGGTGTTCAGAGAAGTGTCATGCTACACTGTGTTTTTGGCTACCTTTAGCAATATTTTTTGATGCTCCAGAAAGCAGTCCTTGGCACATCTTATCATTATTCTTACATATTGGAGGCCACATGGCCACTCCAACATGTAAATTATATAGTTAGAGGTACATTGGTAGAAGGCTTCTATTTTGAATTCTTTAAACTTCAATTCAGTTTATTTTTAGACAAGAACAAAAAGCAGGGTGCAGACCCTCTAAGAGCAGACCTGTATAACGATTGGATATATTTGCCCCCTTATCTCCCAGATTCTCTCCAGATTTCAGAGGTTAATGGCGCATATCAAATCTCACAATATTCAAGATACAGCCAGTACTTTTCTATATTTTCTTTATTTTCAAGTTCAAATCTATCCAACGCATTTCGTGTTGTTAGACACTTCATCAAGAAAAGTGTTGGATAGCTTTGAACTTGAAAATATAGAAAAGTACTGGTTTTCCTGGTTTGCATACTAACCACTGGTGTGCTAAGGGGCAGCGACCATAGAGGACTGTGCAATAGAAAAAGAGAAACTACCCACCTGACTGGCCTCACAAGTGATTCTTGGAAAGAGAGACTATTATTTAAAGTCCTGTTACAGACTGGTTTCTTTTTAGAATTGGAACTTGAGTCCTATTGTTATAGAGTTCTACTTATTTTTTGCTGATCTTGAACTTAAATTGATATATACCTTTTGCCTTTGCTACTGCTGTTTGACACTGGCCACTGTTTCCAAGTGTGTAATTGACATGGATACCCAGGTCTTTCTCTAGCAATGAGTCCCCTAAAATGATTCCATTAAATTCATACGTAGCCTTGGGATTATTTCCTCCAAAATGCATTACTTTACTCTTCCCCACATTAAACTTCATATTCCATTTGTTTGCCCAGTCTGACATTGTATGCAAGTCCCTCTGTAGAGAGAAAATATCCTGTTCTGAATTCATGACCTTGCATAATTTAGTGTCATCTGCAAATATTGATATTTTGCTTTGTATATCTATTTCCAGGTAATTTATAAACATGTTAAAAAGCAGCGGACCTAATACTGAACCCTGAGGTACTCCACTCTCCACTTTAATTGTACTGGAGAATTTTCCATTTACAACCACACACTGTTCACTATGCTTCAACCAGTTTTGTACCCAATTGCAAAGGTTATCGTCTAGCCCCAATTTCCTTATTTTATACACCAGTCTTCTGTGTGGCACTTTATCAAATGCCTTTGCAAAGTCTAAATATACTACATCTACTGCCTTGCCATTTTCAAGGTTGCTGCTTACCTCCTCATAGAAGCTGAAAAGATTAGTTTGGCATGATCTATTCTTCATAAAACCATGTTGATTTGTGCTAATGATTAGTGATGAGCGAGCATGCTCGGCCGAAGCTCGGTTCGGCTCGAGCATCGCTCTGCTCGGCACATGGCGGTACTCGTACGAGTACCGCATGTGCTCGCCCGCCATGTTCGGGTCTCCTCCCTGCACGTTTCGCGGCTGCTGCGCAGCCAATAAACGTGCGGGGAGGCTCTGACATCAGTGTAATGCCAGCAGCCATGTTGGCTGCTGGCATTACACTGATTGGCTGGCCAGAACCCGTGATCGGGTGCTGTATATCACCCGACGCGCGAGTTCGTCTCATTCTTAGCCAGGGAGAGATGCGCTTAGGCAGGGAAAGTCAATGTAGGGAGAATAAAATTGTTGAAACTCTTTCAAGACCCAAAAGTCCTTTTTAGGACTGTTGTGTGTGGGGGCAGCATTTATATTTTGTTTGGGGGGGCACAATTTCCTTTTTTTTGTGGGGGGGATATTTGAAAGGTGACATATAATACTAGATGCACAGGAAGTCAGTGTAGGGAGAATAAAATTGTTGAAACTCTTTCAAGACCCAAAAGTCCTTTTTAGGACTGTTGTGTGTGGGGGCAGCATTTAATTTTTTTTGGGGGTGGCAGAATTTCATTTTTTTGTGGGGGGGGGACATGTTCTAAGGTGACATTGTACTAGGTGCACAGGGACAAATATTTCACAGTGCAGTGACAAGCTGACATATTCTGTTAGGTGCACAGGGCCAATGATTTTACAACGCAGCGACAAAAAGGGCCATTTTAAACGTGTGCCTAGCCATAGATTATTGTCACATTCTGTTTAGTGTGCAAATTCACAAATTAACGTCACATATTCCGTTCACTGTGCCTAGCCGCAGATTAGCGTCACATTCTGTTTCGTGTGCCTAGCCGCAGATTAGCGTCACATATTGTTTAGTGTGCCTAGCCGCAGATTAACGTCACATATTGTTTAGTGTGCCTAGCCGCAGATTAACGTCACATATTGTTTAGTGTGCCTAGCCGCAGATTAGCGTCACATATTGTTTAGTGTGCCTAGCCGCAGATTAGTTTTTATCTTCCTTTTTGTGTGTTTTACGGTCAGTCTGTAAAAATGGCGTACTACGGGCGAAACATCGTTCCCAGCAGCGACGTTGGAGTCCAAGATGCATCCAGACATCCTCCCTATGCTGTCCCTGAACCATTTCTGTGGTGTTTACATCATTTTCTGACCTTTTCCTATGAACCAGGCACCCTCCCCTCATCAGAGCAGGGGGTGCCTGGTGTAATGCTCGAGTCCTCCCATTGACTTCAATGGGGCTCGGGTGCTCGGCCGAGCACTCGAGCCTCCGGGGGCGCTCGGCCAGAGCACCTGAACACCCGAGCATCGGGGTGCTCGATCATCACTACTAATGATCTTTTTTCTTTGTGTTGTAATCCTGAATATAGTCCCTTATTATCCCTTCTAGCAATTTACCCACTACAGAGGTCAAACTAACAGGTATATAATTCCCAGGTTCTGTTTTAGTTCCCTTCTTAAATAGAGGCACTATGTTGGCTTTTCGCCAGTCCTATGGCACTGAGCCTGTGGTGATAGAATCTTTAAAGAGTAAATATAGGGGTTTTACTAACACTGCACTAAGTTCCTGAAGAACCCTTGGATGTATACCATCAGGACCTGGTGCTTTGTCAGTCTTAATTTTGTTCACTCTTCCCATGATATCTTCTTGAGTTAACCCAATATCTGATAATTGTATTGTTTTATTTGTTACTTGTGGTGGCTTTTCTACCATTCCTTGCTCACTTGTATATACTGATGCAAAGAAAGTGTTTAAAATATTGGCCTTTTCCTTATCCTCACTAATCAACTCAACCATCTCATTTTTGAACGGTCCAATGCACTCCCTCTTAAGTTTTTTGCTATTTATATATTTGAAAAACTTTTTTGGATTAGCCTTGATTTCCCTTGCAATTCGAGTTTCATTATCTATTTTTGCTACCCTAATTGCCTTTTTGCAATCTCTGTTGCACTCCCTATATTTTAAGAAAGATTATTCAGTTCCTTCAGACTTAAATAATTTGAATGTTTTTTTTTCTTGCCATTTCTTTATTTACATGTGCAGTTAACCACATTGGCTGTAACTAACTTCTTTTGCATTGGTTCCCCATTGGTATATACTGTTGGGTACATTTCTGCCACATAAATTTGAATTCTGACCATTTATTCTCAGTATTTTTGCCTTTAAATAACATATCCCAGTCTATGTGTTGCATTGAAGCTCTTAACAATTTGAAGTTAGCTTTTTTTAAATTAAGAGTTTTGGTTAAACCTATACAGTTTTGCTTTGCCAGATTAATCTCAAATGTAAACATGTTGTGATCACTGTTTCCCGAATGTTCTCTTATCTTAATATTGGATACCATTTCTACATTATTAGTTATCACTAGGTCCAATACATTTTTATTTCTTGTCGGCACTTCCACCATTTGTGACATGTAGTTTTCTCAAAAGCATGCTCACAAACCTGCTTCCCTTAGCACTCTGACAGGTCTCATTTTTCCAGTTGGTATCTGGATAATGAAAATCTCCCATAATTATAGTATGCCCTAGCTGGGCAGTTTTCCTCATTTGCAATAGCAGTTGGGCCTCAATATTGTCACCAATATTTGGTGGTTCGTAGCGTATACCCACCAACACATTTTTTTACCTTTTACACCACATTTAGTCTCGATTTCTACCCACAAGGACTCCACAATTCGGCCAGTTTCCTCACTAATATCACCTCGCAGAACTGGATTTAGTTCTGGTTTCAAATATAAGCACACAACTCCCCCTTTTCTATTAATCCTGTCTCTTCTAAACAGGGAATAGCCCTCTATATATTTACAGCTCAGTCATGTGCATCATTCCACCATGTTTCTGTTATATCAATTATGTCCAATTGGTCATTAACCACCAGCAATTCTACTTCTCCTATTTTATCTACCATACTTCTTGCATTTGCTAACATACAATTAATTTTGAAGTCTACATATATTACTCCCTACATGCCTTTTATCTACATCTGCTCTAGCTACCCAATTTTTGCTATCTATACCCCTCCCTTTCCTAGTTTAAAAGCTCCTCCAGGCTTCTTAGCATTCTCTCCCCTAGCACAGAGGCTCCTCTACCATTTAGGTATTTGTCATGTGAGTAGGCTTTAATATTAAACCAAGTCCTATGACAATCTCCTTATACCATATAAAATAGCAACATTTAGATTAAAAAATCTGGAATAAAATCTCAGATTTAGATAAATATAATTTAATTATCTACTAATTTTAACCTTGCATGCCTTCTGGAGAAAACATATAAATTGCATTTATTATTGTCAATGATAGATTATACCAAATAAATCTAATAATATATGTCTATAAAGTACCACCAAACTTCATGCAATATATACCTTAAACATGACAATAGCAATTTTATATAACATCTATAGAGTACTCCAAGGGTTAACCCTTTTGCGTCCAGTGACGTGCCAGGACCCTCACAGCTGTCCAGCACTTAAGGACCAGTGACGGTTCTGGCATGTTACGTACTTTTTACTCACAGCTCTCCTGCAGGAGCACTGGGAGTAATAGCAGGGACTGAAATTGATTGCTCCAAGACCAGAGCGATTTATTTCAGTCCCCCGTTCGGCGTTCCGGCACATGTGATCAGTCACGTGTGACAGCACATCAAACTTTCTTATCTGGTCCTTAAAGGACCACACACCCTGGGACTGCTGGTCCTTAAGGGGTTAATCCACAGATGTAATTATATGGATGCCCCACCAAAGATAGCGTCTTCTTTTGTCTAGTGAAAAGTTTAAATAAACTTCCCACTGTACAAAAGTTAGGCCCAAAAGCACATGCAGCAAAGAAATCCATAGAAACACACATCAAAATAAACAAACAGCAGTTGGAGGGTTAATAAACAAATTCAAAGAATTCCCCAGTTCAAATATTAGCTAAAATATTCTTTCTAGAAACGTAATATATTGTTCTAGAAGTATCAATAATTATATTAACTAATATAGATAATGCTATATTAGTCTAACTGCTATCAAGTATTTTACACTTATCTGACAAAATCTTACAAATTAATTAATCAATTCTGCTTAATTCCAGAATTACTACAGCCAATATGGCTTTTCATAATTAATTCTAGAATGAGTAGCCAGTCCAATTAAGATAAATTATAAGAAAAAATATTTTTCCTCAAATATAGAGGAAATATATATTTTATTCTGAATTTCTGCAGAATTAAAATAAGGAAAAATATAGTTACCAGACAAGAAGTGTGTCTCTAGAATCTCCTTAGCAGCCAGAAACACTTCAGGTAACAGAAAAATCAGGAAAACCCAGAGCAATCAGGAAAACTCAGAGCTTCTCTACCAAAACCTTACTTTTTAAGGTAAAAGTTTCTTATCAAAAACCCAGCCCAACCTACTCTGATAGGATAAAGAGCTGTCTCATTATACACTTATGTCAGTCTGATTGGCTACTCATTTACCTAATTTCACTATGAGGTCATGCATATGTTATCTGCATTTTTGGAATTCCTCCATTAGTCCTGCAGATGGTGATTTAATTCCATATAAAAATTTTATAAATCTGACAAACAGGCCTGTCTCAATGGCATATCTCATTCTGGCCTGAGCCTGATTGTATCTCTCTGGGCATCCGTTTGGGGATTTGCGGCTGGGGTCAGTAGCAAGGATTTGCAGCCATAGCCAGAATCACCTGTGGAATGTGATTGAGATGGTGAGAAAGGGAGCACATGTTGTGTGAATTATGTTTTATGAGGTGGACTGTCATGGATTCAATAAGGAGAATGGACCAGTACTTAGGTAAAACAATCTTTATTTAGCAAAAAGACAGGACAATGAAATCAGCACAGAATACAGGACAAAAGAGGACTTCAGGATGGATCAAACAGGTAATATAGTACTGACGGAATACAGCAGCAGAGAAAGGGAGGCTCAGGTCTGCACCTGAGGACACACTACAGGTATGCACCTGTACAGACAACGGATCCAGTGACCCAATGCGCACGGAGGATATGCAGGTTCGCACCTGTACAGACCATGTACCAGTAAGACCAGCTGCGCCACATGTCCACACCTGGAGGCCGCAGAGGTCCAACGGCTAGAGGAAGTACGCCAAGCCACCAAGGACAATCCTGGGTTATCCCCTGGAGTGTTTGTATGCTGGTTGCGCAGTTGATAATCCCAGTCTATGTCAAGGTGGTAGACACATAGGAGCAAATACGGAACACTTGGTCAACTAGAGCCACAGGTTCGCACCAGATTGGATGTCAGACAGGCCAAGGGGTCATACACAGAGCAGGTAGTCGGACAGAGCTACAGGTCAACACCAGAACGGATAGTCAGCCAAGCCAGGGGTCATACACGGTAAGGTTCATCAACTAGAGCCGCAGGTTTGCACCAGATTGGATGTCAAACAGGCCAAGGGGTCATACACAGAGCTGGTAGTCGGACAGAGCCACAGGTCAATACCAGAATGGATAGTCAGTCAAATCGGATTGCACACAGAGCCCAAAATAACAACTGCACTGGAACACCACGAACGGGCAACTGAAGTGGTGTCCAGGCAGTTTTTAAATCAAATTGCTCCACCCCTTGAGATGGAGCATAATGTGTGCCTGTCCCTTTAAGAACCAGGTCGTGAGATCATCAGGGAATTCCTCAGACGCGCTCCTGGTACAGATGCGGCCGGAGCCACCAGAGGGTGCAACGAGGAGGGCGGTAGCCTGGACGGACGCCAGAGTGCACCGGTCCTCCCTCTACGCGAGCAGCACAACCCGGGAGTTACACGAGCGCCAGTAAGGTAAGCGGCGCGGCATGGACATACTAGCTGTGAGTGAAGAGCAGGCTGAGCAGTGTTGTGTGTACACGTGTAAATGTGGTGTGATTTAGTATTGTTAACCCACACTAAGCCATCCCCCTGTATACATACAATTCTCGAAGTCTCTGTGTACAGATGAGGTTTGGAGTATGTTTGCATCATGACAGCTTCCTGGATATTTAACTCAGACATTCATGATCCTCATGTTGTTGTCACACACCATCTGCTTGTTGATGGAGTGGAAGTTCTTGCAGTTAATGAATAAATGTCTCTCACGTGCTAGAGCTTTGATACAGACAATCTATTGCACCCATGACCCTGGGCATGCCTCCACTTGCGTAAAAGCCCTGCTTCAGATGTATGTGGGTTAGAGGCCAGATTGGTTGATAAAGCATTTGTGTACACTGTGAAACGAGTACCATTGAGCCTTACTGCCATTGGGCACATTTTGTTTTTAATAAATATACTTTTATAGGATTAGTTTGGCTACTTGTTTGTTATTTTTGTTATTTGTTTTTTGTTTTTAGCACCGCATTCCAACATTGCAAAAAAGTTCCAGAACCATAATTGAGCTGCAGGGTTTGGCTGGAGAACTTCCAACATATCCAGAGATCACTCATCTGAACCCAAGCAAGGACAGGTAAAGTACCCTGCGTGCAAATTGTGCTGATTACAGGCATATGCTTGTTGATTAACTATGAGTTTGTAACGGTTTGTTCGACACACAGACACAGTGGTTTAGGATAAAACACAGTTTTATTGAAATCACAATAAAATAAGAACCCTCACAGGTCCTCTAGTATATAGGCAGAATAGTACAGACACACGACAGGTTACATATACATATGCCTACACAGGTCCAGTATAACCATAAGGTCCATATCAGTCTATACTGACACAGGTCAGGCAGAATATGTGGGATTCCCAGGACAAAGGTATTGCATGGGTTAAAGGTCTTCAAGGAGTGTACACAGTCCCATGTGTTGAGAGTTCTGTTATAGAGCTCTTTCCATATAGAGAGCTTCAGGATACATAATGCCCAGGAACAGGTTAGCAGAACAAACATGAACTGCCAGTGTACTATCAGGAATGGAGTAATGTAGAACACTGCCGTAGCAGTAACGGAAACTGACACTTGCACTCTGCAGGAGCAGTAACGGAGACTAGACCAAAGACATACTGCCGTAGCGGTAACGGAGGCAGACACTTGCACTCTGCAGGAGCAGTAACGGACACTAGACCAATGGCACACTGCTGTAGCAGTAACGGAGGCAGACACTTGAACTCTGCAGGAGCAATAACGGAGACTAGGCGAATGGCACACTGCCGAAGCAGTAACGGAAACTGACTCTCGTACTCTGCTGAACCAGAAACAGGGACTGAATAGCCTGTAGAATCAGAATGTTGCCAAGGCGACAATATGCCATCAGATCAGGAACACCAACCAAGCCGGGTTGAATCATGGAGCAGGAACATCAGCCAAGCCGGGTCGAGTCACGGAGCAGGAACGTCAGCCAAGCCGGGTCAGAACACAGAAGCAGGAACGTCGGCTAAGCCGGGTCGGTACACAGGAGCAGGAATGTCAGCCAAGCCGGGTCGGTACACAGGAGCAGGCGCAGAAGAATAGTCAGGCAATCTGGGTCGGTACACAGGAGCAGGAGACAAGATGCAGAATAGTCAGGCAGGCCAAGTCTGTACACTGGGATTCACTGAGCAGAAACTAGCACTGGTACAGAAACACCACGAAAGGGCACCTGATCGGTGCCAGAGCCCAGTACATAAAGGCCACTGGGCGGGACAAACACAGGACAGCCAATGGGAGCAATCACAGTGTAGACTGACAGGAAAACAAAACAAGGGGAGCACGGGCACTGTGATAGTACCCCCCTTCTCAAAGATCCCCTCTCCTAGAAGATGGACCTGGTTTCTGAGGAAATTTAGAGTGGAAATTGCGCAGTAATCTCTGAGCATGAAGGTCATTCTGATCAACCCAGGAACGTTCCTCAGGGCCGTAGCCCTTCCAATGGACCAAATATTGCAATTTTCCTCTAAATCTGCTTGAATCGATTATGCTTTGGACCTCGTACTCCTCCTGACCCTGAACCTCCACCGGAACGGGATCCACAGGAGTGGTAGTGTAGTGGTTGCATACCAGAGGTTTCAGCAGAGATACATGGAACACATTACGAATGCGCATAGACGCAGGGAGATCCAAGGCATACGAAACAAGGTTACTTTTACGGCTCACCCTGAAGGGACCAATGAACCGGGGAGCCAACTTATTAGACGGAACTTGCAAATTAAGGTTTTTGGAGGAGAGCCATACCCTGTCCCCAACCTGAAAGGAGACCGCCTGCAACCGTCTACGGTTAACGTGGTGCTGATGACGCTGGAACGACTGACTGAGGGCCCTCTGAACCTGTGCCCAAGTGGAGCGGAGTTGCTCAATGTGCTCGTCCAGAGCTGGAATCTGTTGCGACTGGAATGAGTCCGGGAGCAAGCATGGCTGGAACCCGTAGTTGATGAGAAACGGGGAGCTCCTGGACGATGAATTAACCGCACAGTTCCTGGTGAACTCTGCCTACAGTAACAGGTCTGCCCAATTATCATGATGATCGGTGACAAAACAGCGCAAAAACTGTTCTAATCCCTGATTGGCACGTTCAGCAGCTCCACTGGTCTGGGGATTGTAGGCAGAAGAAAAGGACAGTTGAATGCCCATCTGGTTACAGAATGCTCTCCAAAATCTGGAGATAAATTGGCTCCCGCGGTCGGACACCAGAACTCTAGGTACCCCATGCAACCGGAACACCTCTTTAGTGAAGACAACTGCCAACTCCTGGGCAAAGGGGAGGCCAGGAAGAGGCAGGAAGTGAGCCATTTTAGAGAATCTATTAACCAACATAAGAATTAATGGGTAACCCCTAGACACTGGCAGTTCTCCCAGGAAATCAATGGATATGTGGGACCAAGGACGTTCACCATTAGGAACTGGTTGGAGTAGGCCCACTGGGAGGTGTCTAGGAGTCTTGGCACGGGCACAGGTGGTACAGGCTGCGGTAAATGCAGAGCAGTCGGCCCATAGGAAAGGCCACCAGAAAACTTGTGAGAGAGACCATATTAGCTGATCCCTCCCAATATGCCCAGCAGCCTTAGAAGAGTGGTATGTCTCGAGCAAATGGGTACGAAATGGCTCATCCACTTGCCCACTGGGGTTTCTGGGGGTGCCGTAGACTGGGTAGCCAGAATCTCTTCCCCCAGTGGCAAAGTTATACTAGTACTTAGGGTGGCCAGGATGCTATCAGGCTGAATGATGGGTATGGGGACCTCATCCTTCTCTATTTCTGGCCCAAATTGTCTAGACAGGGCATCGGCCCTAACATTCTTGGAACCCGGCAAGTAGGATACTACAAAGTTGAAACTGGATAAAAACAGGGCCCATCTGGCCTGACGAGAGGACAATCTCTTAGCCTCTGAGAGATAAGTCAGGTTTTTGTGGTCAGTTAGAATTAACACAGGAGTTCTGGTACCTTCCAGCAGGTAATGCCACTATTTCAAGGCGAGAATAATAGCTAGGAGTTCTCTGTCGCCAATTTCATAGTGACTCTGGGCACTAGACAGTTTTTTAGAGAAAAACCCACATGGTCTGAGAGTGCCCCATGCCACCGGGCGCTGTGACAGTACTGCCCTTACCCCAATCTCAGAGGCATCAACCTCCAACGTGAATGGAAGTGAAGGGTTGGGGTGGGACAGTACAGGAGCGGATGCGAAAGCGGATTTTAGTGTCTCAAAAACATGATCAGCTGCATCAGACCATTGGGAAGGATTAGCACCCTTGTGCGTAAGGTCAGACAGAGGTTTAACAATAGTGGAAAAATTTTGGATAAACTTCCTGTAATAATTGGCAAATCCCAAAAAGCGCTGAATCGCTTTTAACCCTTTGGGTCATGGCCATTTTAAGACTGCTGCGAGTTTCTCCTGGTCCATAGCAATACCATCTTTAGAGATCACGAAACCCAAAAAAGGCACTTTGGACCTGTGAAACTTGCACTTCTCCATTTTACAGAATAGCTTATTCTTGCGTAAACGAAGCAAGACCTCGGACACATCCTTGATGTGTTGAGACAGATTAGCTGAGTGTATGAGTATATCATCAAGGTAGACTACCACACAGGACTGTAGCATATCACGGAGGATATCGTTAATAAATTCTTGAAATACAGCATGTGCGTTACAGAGACCAAATGGCATGACTAGGTATTCATAATGCCTAGATCTGGCATTAAATGCTGTTTTCCACTCATCCCCAGCTCTTATTCTGATCAGGTTATAGGCAGCACGTAGATCTAATTTCGTAAGAATGGAAGAACCTTTTAACCTGTCAAATAGTTCAGTGATGAGTGGTATGGGGTAGGCATTCTTGGACATAAGTTTATTTAATCCTCGGTAATCGATACATGGCCTTAACTCGCCATTCCTCTTTTTCACAAAAAAGAAACCCGCACCAGCAGGTGATGTCGACTTTCTAATGATCCTTCTTTTAAGGGCATCATCAATGTATTCCTCCATAGCCTGATTTTCATCGCACGAAAGTGGGTACGTGCGCCCCCTAGGGGGCACAACCCCGGGGGCAAATCAATGGCACAATCGTATGCCCTATGTTGGGGCAATGTGCTAACTTCTCCCTTACTAAAAACGTCACTGAATTGGTGGTATTCGGCTGGCACGGAGGGAGAGGTACACAAAATCTTAACTGGATGAGTCACACAATGCTCCATACAGTACTTGGACCAGGACGTGATCTCACAACTCTGCCAGTCAAATGTTCAGATTATGCAAATGTAGCCATGGGAACCCCAGAATGACTGCATGGTGAGGGGAATGAATAATCTGAAATCGCTATTCCTCCATGTGGAGGGCCCCAATAGTCATAGACAGCGGAATTGTTTCCATAGTGATCTGAGTTCTAGTTCTAACGGTCTGCCATCAATGGCCTCAATGGCTAAGGGAGACTCCCTTCTGACCAACGGAATTTTATGTAGCACAGCAAATGAACTATCCATGAAGTAACCAGCCGCGCCGGAATCAACCAGGGCCAGAACTTTTATGGAGTGCTCTGCCCAAGAGAATACCACCTGGACCGTGGTTTTCTGCAAAATCGGGTCTAGGGACTGCTGAACACCACCTAGGGCCTGTCCCCCAAGGTACCCTAGGTGCGTTCGTTAATGTAAGTTAATCTATATACTGCTTATTGTCATTCTGAATATCCTTGAGATAATACACGATTGGTGTCCGTCTGTGTTTCTTTTCTCTCTGAATATATCTACTCCTTCATCTGTGGACGAGGGTTGTCGACAGTGGAGCTGCCTACGGATACTGTTTGAGGGGAACAGTGATAACCATATCCCAAACGTCTTTATTGCTGAATGACACATATGTGTTTTATTCAGCTATTCAGTTTGTGAGTAGTTCTCTTGTGGTGGTGGTTGGTGGTTTCATCTATTGAAGGTTTTACATTAGGAGAGCCTTCTATTTTTCTTCTCTTCCCTGCTTCAGATGTGACCACTCCATGTCATTGTTGAGAAAATGGATATACCTACTGGCCTTGCTTTTGAGGGCTGGCAACACCTGGGCCAGCACCCTGTGACATGTCAGATGTGTAACCTTCTGTCGACTGGAAGGCTCCACTTGCCATGAAATGTATGGCACATATAGCGAGTAAAGCATGATAGCAGCGTGCACTGAGGCTCGCTGCTATCATTTAACCCATGACGTGCCAGGACGTCATGGGTCCTTATGGGGTTAAAACATACCAGAACATTGAATGATTAATAATCAGATGGGGCACAAGTCTCAAGGAGTTGAGGCAGGATGGTTAGTTAAAACTTTTCAGAACACTGTGGGATGGTTGGTTAAAACTTACCAGAACACTGATTGATTAATAATCAGATGGGGTGCAAGACACAATGAGTTGAGACTGGATGGTTGGTTAAAACAAGCAGAACACAGAACGATTAATAATCAGATAGGGTATGAGACACAAGGAGTTGAGGCCTGATAATTGATTAAAACATACCAGAACCCTGAATAAATAAAAAATCAGATTGGGCAGTAGACACAAGGAGTTGAGGCAGGATGTTTGTTGCAACATACCAGAACACTGAATAATTAAAAATCAGATGGGGCACATGACAGAAGGAGTTGAGGCAGGATGGTTGATTAAAACATTACAGAACACTGCAGAATGGTTGGTTAAAACATACCAGAACACAGAATGATTAAGGATTAGATGGGGTACAAGACAAAAGGAGTTGAGGCAGGTTGGTTGGTTAAAACAAACCAGAACACTACAGGATGTTTGGTAAAAAATACCATAACACAGAATGATTAAGAATAAGATAGGATATAAGACACAAGGAGATGATGCCTGTTGATTGATTAAAACATACCAGAACAGTGAATAATTAATAATCAGATGGGGCAGAAGAACACTGAATGATTAATAATGAGATGGGGTACAAGACACAATGTGTTGAGGGTGGCTGGTTGGTTAAACACAACAGAACACTGAAAGATTAGTAATCAGATTGGGAACAAAACAAAAGGAGTTGGGCATGATGGTATGTTAATCCCTTAAAGACTGGGAACATTTGGGGTGGTTTGCAGTTAAAGGGGATCTATCAGCCCTATTCAAGTGTGTGTAACTGTTAGGTTATATAGCGACTAGGTGGATTTCTTTATTATTATTTTTTTAACCCTATTTGGCCAAAAAAATTAAAGAATTCCACCTAATCGCTATATAACCTAACAGTTAACACACACTTGTATAGGGGTGATAGATTCCTTTTAAGGACTTGAACAATTTTGACATTTTTGACTATATCTTTGTTCAACAGTGTATTCAGCCACAAATATACTGTTTTTTCAATCATAAGCAGGTCTTTCTTTTGATACCACATTTAAAAGGATAACCCAGCATTTATTTTATTAAAAATAATGAAAACGATATATATTTTTTTTTAAATTCAATTTTTATTGGTTCTCTTGTTATAGCTGGTGCAAAAGGGGTTAATTTATTATGGAGACTCAATGCTTTTTAATTTTTTTATACGTCACTGTTTGGTGTGTGTATATAAGAGTTTTACAATGATCCACTTTAATAAAACTAACAATAAACTTTACTTTTATTTCATTATTTCTGTTTTAAAACTTTAAATAAAGTGATTTGACCTTTCACATTTTTGTAAAATAATCACAGTGGTGTCAGTAGATCATAAAGAGACCAACATTAATCCTGCCCCCAGGACAAGCACTTAAAGGGTTAACACCCCATCTATGATGAGAGACAGAGAGCAGTCACAAAAGCAATCGTTGTATGAGTGTTCACATGTACCGGCAGAAGAGAGAAGGACCAAAACTGAACACTCCAGTCCTGGAGCACTCAGTTTCAGCCTGTAAAGCAAGATAGCAGCGTGGACTGAGGCTAGCTGCTGTCATTTAACCCATGACGTGCCAAGGTCATCATGGGTCCTTATGGGATGTTTACCCATGACGGTCCTGGCATGTCATGGGTCCTTAAGAGGTTAAAACATACCAAACACTGAATGATTAATAATCAGATGGGGCACAATTCTCAAGGAGTTGAGGCATGATGTTTGGTTAAAACTTTCCAGAACACTGTGGGATGGTTGGTAAAAACGTACCAGAACACTGAATGATTAATAATCAGAAGGGGAACAAGATACAAGGAGCTGAGGTAGGATGGTTGGTTAAAACAACCAGAACATAGAATGATTAATAATCAGATTGGACACAAGACACAAGGAGTTGAGGTAGGATAGTTGGTTAAAACATACCAGAACACTGAATGATTAATAATCAGATTGGGCACAAGACACAAGGGGCTCGATTTAAAGGCAGCCGTTAGCCAAAAAAATCACTAACGGGTGCGTTAAGTGTCATGTTGCAATTCAAAGACCCGTCTAAACAACAGCTAACGGCAGTTGCACAATCCTTACGGCCGATACACTTGCGTGCATTCAGACGCATGGAACAACATACCCCAGAGCTATTCAAAGGCTTGCGGTACTGGTAACGGCTGAAAAAAAGACACGCCTAACGGCTAAAAGTTAAGACCCACTTTTCACACACGTTAGACACTTAACGGCCAAAACGAAACACCCGTTACAGAGGAAAAGACACAAAAGGCTTACCGCACAACCATGTAAATGGGAAAATTAACCGGTGCAATGCCAACAACACAAAAACATGCACACACAACACAAATCACTACACACACAACAACAACCAACACCACAGGGACAACGACACACAAAAAAACAACAACACAGCATGGCACGGAACAATGGGGGTTATCACGCAAAGCGGACACCTGCAAATACAAGCTCACCTGGCCAACATCAACACGCCACCTGCACCCCACAAATGCACACCCGCAAATGGCACACACAGAACAAGCACAACACACCACATCTTATAACACACACACACCTGCTAACACTTACCTGGACAAAAACAACACACCATTGGTCAGCACTCACCTCATCACCACACCTACACAACGCCCTAGCAAGTACTTAAAGGGACAACTCAACACACTCACTTGTGGCTTGTTTTCCACTCAGGGAGGGAGAGAGAGAGATAGAGAGAGATAGATAGAGAGATAGAGAGAGAGAGAGAGAGAGAGAGGTAGAGAGAGAGAGAGAGAGACAGATAGAGACCGATAGAGAGAGCAAACAGTATGTTGGGTTACATATTGTTGCGAAGGCTGCGGAGAAGGCGTGCAAGGGAGAGAGCTGGGGAATATCAGCAACCTCCAAGCACGCCTCATCAACAGCCTCCACCTGTTGCAAGTGAGGAGGCTCTGGCTCAGCAGCCACACAGGAGCCCATCCCCACCCGGAGGACACCTGCCTGCAGATGCACAGCTGCAGCAACAGGATGCTCCCCAGCTGCCACAGGGACCCCTGCAGCAGCCCAGGATGCATAGACGACCACCAAGGCCCAGGGTATACCGCCCAAGGGTCACTCTCTTTGGAATGACCGATGACGAGGTTATTGATCGCTATAGGTTGAGGCCACACAGCATCATAGCCCTGTATGAGGTCATCAAGGAGCAGGTGGATCCCATATGCACCCATAACCATGCTCTAACTGGCCTTCAAAAACTCCTGTGTGCCATACACTTCATGGCAAGTGGCGCCTTTCAGTCGACAGAGGGTTACGCATCTGGCATGTCCCAGGCCACATTCTCCAGGGTGCTGGCCCAGGTCTTGCCAGCCCTCAAAGCCAAGGCCAGTACCTACATACATTTCCCCATCACCGATATGGAGTGGACACATCTGAAGCAGGGCTTCTATGCAAGGGGAGGCATGCCCAGGGTCATGGGTGCAATAGATTGCACCCATGTCCGTATCAAAGCACCAGCACGTCAGGGACATATGTTCCTGAACCGCAAAAACTTCCACTCCATGAATGTGCAGATGGTGTGTGACAGCAACCTGGCCATCATGAATGTCTGTGCGAAATATCCCGGGAGCTGTCACGATTCACATATACTCAGAAATTCATCTGTGCAGAGGGATTTCGAAAATGGGACCTATACAGGCGGATGGCTTCTGGGTGAGTTAACAGCACCAAATGACACCACATACACATGTGCTAGTACGTTCACCACAGAAAACATCATTTACACAATATGTGCTCCTTGTCACACCATGTCACTCGCTTTCCACAGGTGATGCTGGCTATGGATGCAAGCCATGGCTCCTCACCCCGGTCGCCAATCCCCAAAACGATGCCCAGGAACGATATAACCAGGCTCATGCCAGAACACGGAATGCCATTGAGCGGACCTTCGGCCTCCTCAAGTCCCGATTCCGATGTCTGGACCAATCGGGGGGAGCATTGCAGTATGCACCAGGCAAGGTCTGCGACATCATCGTGGCATGTGCCATCCTACATAATATCGCGGTGGACACCAGACTCATCGACGATGTCCATCCCCCACCCAGACCTGAAGACCCTGTGGATATCGTTGAGTGTGAGGAAACCCCAACAGGGATGCAGACAAGGGACAGATTGATCAGGGATCACTTCTGCTGTGAGTATAATACATGTATGCACACAATCCATGCATACACACCCACCACAACACACATGTTCTGTTTCACCCCACAGGATCAGTGACACAGCCCTGACACTGGCTGCAGTATGGACCACCAGCATCAACTATTCCGTGGACCAGTCAGATTGGGCCTAGAAATTCCGATTACATCTGACAACCTGTCGTCCATGTTGATACTGCTACCTCAAGGATATCATGCATGCCCCCCCTGGAAACCAAGGTACAACACTTTAACCTTGTTCAGCATATCCCACAGCTCCCTAGGCACCAACTAAAGTGTTCTGCTAGGATCAGACCCATAGCAACCATGGTACCCCTGTAGCAAGGGAGTCTCATCCAAGCCAATGCATCGGATAGAACTCTGTCATATAAGGGGTTCAGGGGGCATTTGTGGGGACATGGGACCAGTAGCTTGCTACAGTTGAAGAAAGCAGCAGAGGGGTGGATCGACAGTAATAGTGTGTTACACAACATGGAGCTCATGAAATGTGGATCACATCTCCATGGACACCATGCTGCCCTGTGTGTGTGTGTGTGTGCAGTGATATGTGCCCCAGAAAGAAATACACACATTAACAAATATGTCCTACTAGCTCCATGAACCAAACATATTTGGCCTGTCTCTGACAGTGGCAGCCCAAATATATTGTTGTCAGGAAGCTATTAGGACATATTTGTTGATGTGTGTAACCGTGTCAGGGGCAAATATCCCTAAGGATGGTTAACATCCCCTTAGTTCCCCCCATGATGGTTCATAGACCAGTACACAACACATTACAAAGCAGTGGTTTGTGTAGACTTATGTAACGGGAAAGATTAAGAGGATCATGATGTTGTAGCTGTTGCATGACGATCACTTTGAGGGTGATGTTCCAAATCCTGTCCTCTTGTCCCACAGGCATCCATAGCACGATCCATCCTTGAACAGAGGAGTTTCCATATGACTGGACTGAAGTCTGGACAACACTTCCATGAAGCTCACCCCTTGGCGTTTCAAGTGATTGTGTTGGTGATGCAATGTTTGACCTGATGTTCACAGCAACCTCTACTGGAACATTCACATATGGACACAAATTAATGTGTGTACTAACATCCAGGTATCAGACCTGTACAGTAAGACTGCTCATACACAGATGCCAAACTATGTGGACAACACATGAGCAGTTCACTAGCATTTCTAATGTATTCCTATTTAGTTCAGATGTACCTTTTTGTGCTCATACAAGTGTTTAATGCATATTGGCTAAATACACAAGAAACATCACTACTCAATCCGTGTCTGTATGAATGAATGTTGGATCAAACACCTGTCAATGTGGAACTGTACCCAAGGCTAGAGTATCCCTCATACAAAGGAAGGCATGATTTACATCACAGGAGTCCACTAGTTGCCTGACCATGAGTGGACTTTGTGATGTATACATGCAATGACATGATGGCAGTGATACACTGATGTGTGTTGTGAGTGATTAGCTGGTGATACAGGGGACACACTTCCACTGTGATGTGATGTCCATGGTTTGTGTGTTGCTCAATATAATCAATGTCCTGAGATTGCTGTAGGTTGTCATATCTCAGTACATGGGCTACATCAACAAAAACAACCATGTGGACAAGTGTTATCACTGGTGAAGTGTGTTATAACCTTAGTTAAACAACAACACAACTTAAAGGGATAGTAAACCTTGAAAATAAGTTTATTTCACATTGTAGCCCTTTACAAAACATGAAAAATGATATCAGTCTTATCTACCAAACATATATGATTTGGGAGATAAGACTTATATCATTTTACATGTTTTTTAAGGGCTACAATATAGAATGAACTTATTTTCAAGGTTTACTATCCCTTTAATACATAAGCCAATACTCAGCCTAAGGTTCCAATGTGCGTGCTACACAATGAAATCTTAGGAAGATCATTGGGTTATGCAGTAAGTTAGGCTGTGATTCAAACTCCTGTTGTGCAACTGACTTGCTGGAGAACACAATGCTCACCCTAGGATCACAATGTGTAACACACACATTGAGATCCTAGGGTGTACATTGTGTTCCCCAGTATGTCAGCTGCACAATAGAATTTTGATTTAAAGACCATATTGATGCATGTTCAATCTGTCCTGCTTGTTATTTCCCTGCTAAGTCGCATAGCTGTTAGTTTGGTTTTCCCCTCAAACACAACAATTGATGCAGACGAATGTTCAGTGTTGCACCAGGTGTTGTGCTAAGGGGTATGTTCTGATCAAATCTGACACACATCATGGCCATGTAACACTGTTGTGTTATATGGCTACAGGGATGGGTTGCAAGGTGAATTTGGACAATGGTGTGGGTGTGTGTGAACCCATGTTGTAACATCACACAAACATTTCCCCCAGGCAGGAGTTGAGTTCACTGCATTGTTTGGCAATGCATTGGAGACAACCCTGCCACCCAATCTATAAGTGAATACACAGCAGATCAGACAGGATTCAAAAGCACAATTTTCATTTATTGAGGGGGCAGATGACAGGTTGGGCCTTTCATTTTTTTTTTTTTTGGGGGGGGGGGCTTAGACTTGGTGCCAGAGGTGGATGCCCTGGCTGATTGCCTTGTCACCCTCTGTCCCCTAGGTGTGGCTTCTGGGGTAACACTGGAAGGGGTGGTGGGTGCAGTGGACCCCTCTGTGGAACGCAGGTTCTCCCTCTCCATCCTCAGGTTCTCCCTGCGGTTAATCTCTCGCAACTCCACGAGCACCTGTGCAAACATGTCCATCATCCCCGTATGGATCTGGTGGAGTTGTGTGTTCCCCCTGGCAACCTCTGACTCCAGAGCTTGGATTCTGGTCTCCAACCTGTTCGTGTTCCTCCGGGATTCCCTCCGGTTCCTCGTGAGGTTGTCGTTGGTGGCGTGGGTTGCCCGGAGCTGTCCTCTTTGAAGGGCCATGCACTCAGCCTCCAGATCTGGGGTGCGTTGACTGCTGGAGATGGGAGTGGCCGGTGACACATGTGCTGTTTCCCCAGCTTCAGCTGTCTCCTCAGCCTCTGTTTCCCCAGCTTCAGCTGTCTCTTCAGCCTCTGTTTCCCCAGCTTCAGCTGTCTCTTCAGCCTCTGTTTCCCCAGCTTCAGCTGTCTCTTCAGCCTCTGTTTCCCCAGCTTCAGCTGTCTGTTCAGCCTCTGTTTCCCCAGCTTCAGCTGTCTCCTCAGCCTCTATCTCTCCAGCCTCTGCTGTCTCCTCTGCTGGTACTGGGTGTGCTGTGGCTGCTACTGCTGTTTGTGTTGGTGGAGTGGCTTGCACAGACGGTGTGTGGGTGCCCACCACATCAAGGGACCCACTGCTGCCCACTGATGTCTGTGCTGGTTGAGGTGGTGGGGTGAACAAGTCCTTTGGCTGAGGGCGCTGGGGCTCCCCAATCAGGCCCAGGTGTTGGTAGTCAAGTGGCCAAGGGTCATACCTTGGCCATTGGTAGGTGCTTGGCCCCCACCTGGGATCATACCTGGGGCCATGCTGGGGAGCCATCCAGGAGGGTAGATCCATATCGGTGGAATATGGCCCATATTGGCTGGTGGCCACATTCCCGGGCAGCCATTGCCTCCCTGGTGGTGGTGGTGCTGCTGCTGGAGGGTAATAGCTCCCGGTGGTAGTGGGATGCATCCATCTCTCCCCCTGAATCCAGCCGCTGTACATCTGTGGAGCATCCTGTGGTGGGGCAGGCAGTTGAGGGGCAGGCAGTTGAGAGGCAGGCAGTTGAGAGGCAGGCAGTTGAGAGGCAGGCAGTGGTGATGCAGCTAGTTGGGGAGGAGGTGTGGTACTTGTAGACGGTTCCCAGTGGCTAGTCCCCTCCTCTGTATCCTCCTCACTGGGTGGTGTGGTCGGCTCCTCCACGGGCTCCTGATGTGATGGAGGCCCATAAGCTGTGTGGAGAATTGAGATTGTGTGATTAGTAAACGTAGCCATGATGGGATTAATGGGATACTAATACATGAAATGCAGAAAGGGAAATATATGTTTTGTGGTTTATTACCCTGAGTGAAACAAGGGTACTCCCACTGCTGGAGGGGGTTTCTGTTCAAAAAGTCTCCCAGCTCAGAATAGAATTGCTTTGGTGCTATATCCCAGTGGCCTGAAGTTGTACATTGGCACTGTTGCTACATTATCCTATGAGAATTTATTGCGTCTGGACGTAAGCTGTCCATAGGATGGTCTAGCAACATCACCATTGTAGAGTTCCAGGACACTGTGATATTGCCCCTGGAGTAGTCAACTATGAGCTGTGCTACATTTTGAATGAAACACCTTTCAGCAGTGGGAATACCCTTGTTTTGCTCGGGGGATGAACCCTGCAATATATTTTTCTTTTCACATGTTAGGTATTACTATCCCTTTAACGGAATAGCAATGGTTAATTTCACCATGATGTAATATTGTAGGCATTGTAAGAGATAGGTGTGGATCGATGTTAGTCCTATCCCTCCAACCCACATGGTTAGACAGATATTGCTCTATTTGACAGTCATTTTGACATGTTTGACAGTCATTTCACTACACGGACGCTCTTCAGTAGAGCCTAAATTGCCCCATTCAGAGATGTAAACTTCATTGCAATGGTGAACAGAGTGTGCTTGCAAACCTGGCACACTTTGTTGACCATCTCAAAGATGTATCCATCTCTGAATGGGGCAATTTAGGCTCTGCTGAAGAGCCTCCGTGTGGTCTAATGACTGAAATCTCCAGCTGTCAAATAGAACGATATCTGTCTAACCATGAGGGTTGGAGGGATAGGACTAACATGGATCCACATGTTGGTGAAATTAACAATTGCTATGCCATTACAGTTACATACAAGGAGAAATGGTCATATATGCATGTGGATGTGTACCTTTCATATGGAAAAGAATATATCCTTTTCAGATATGAAGCCAGATATCATTTCAGTAGGTGTGATTGCCTTACTGACTATATATGTGCACCCATCAAAATATACATTGGATTGATATGATGGATATGAACATACCTCATATATCCCATCTACGTAGAGTGGGATATACTAGGTATGTGTATTTGGATGGTATCAATGTAAGTTAGTTTCTGATGGATGCACATATCTGGCCAGTAGGGCAATCACAGGCAGTGAGATGATCTCTGGGTTCACATCGTGTTGTGACATATTTTGAGCCATTTGAAAGGTACATATCTGACCATTTTCCTTTGTGTGCATATCTTTTTTGAACAGATGTGCAGTGGGAATCAAGTGTTATTCAACCCTATCTTCTTAGCTGATCCCATCCAATTCATAATTTTTCATTACTTGACAGGTGACTCTCTGGTTGTCAGGATCATATCCTATGCATTGCATTGTAGGGCATGGGATACCACCCTGGCAATCAGAGATTGATGAACTGGACAGGATCCTGTCCATGTCGTGTGTTCCAGTTGAATCCTGAAGGACAACAATCACGCCAGTAGTGAGGGATATCTCTGATTGAGGCCTGTTTTTTCCTTTGAGTATGAGCCCATCCATCCTTCTGAGTGAGGCAACCGTACTCAATCCGAGATATCTATCATTCATGGCCTGTTGGTGACCAAGGTACAATGGGTGATATTTGGTTCCCATGTGTATCCTGCAAACAGTGTCTGGTGTACACTGCATCAGCACCCCTGAGGATCCATGTGGGAATCAGATGTGAGATATTTCATTTGAAGTTAGAGTAAATGATTGCAGACACAACACCAAGGCCTACTTTTTCCCCCTTTAATTCTGGGGTATTGTTTGAGGCCTGTGTGTTGCACATACAAGCAGTTATTCTCAGTGCCACTGTGATGTGTGACCTGCTCCATCCTTTTTGTAATTCAGTAAGCGGTGTTGTCGACATGATGGAGTGTACACGATGCTGACTTCTCCAGTGATCTAATTTCCCCATTTCCAGTGTTTTCTATGGAGTGTATACGATGGGACCTTAGCAACTTGATTCATGCTATTGCATATTCTCCATAGACTAACACTGGTATTGGTGAAGTGAGGATGTGTAAGGGTGAATTTCTCTCCACCATCTGTTTGTCACCGCTTAGTGAATGTCCCCTGTGTAGCATGTGATCGTTGGCCTATTGACTTGATTGTTGTCTGGTTAACCCTTTGAGTCCCAGAGGGGTTGCCAAAGCATTGTTGATCGATGCATTGATGATCCCTCTAGCACTCGAGGGGTTAAGTGCTGACATCCCAGTGGGGACATGGGTGACATTGTGTGTGAACAGTGATGACATTCGACATTTTGAACAGCATGGTTTGTGTATTGTGTGTGATGAGCACAGCGACAGGAGGGTTGAAGTAGGACTTGGACAGGTTTGTTCCAAGTTGGACCTTAATATTTGTCCTTGTGTTGTGTCCTGTTTTTAACCCTCAGGGTGCTGTGTTGGTGCCGTTGTGTGCATGAATGATGGGCATGTGTTGAGGTGTGAGTGTGTGTGCAGCTGGTGTTGGTTGCTGTAGTGTGTTGTTCTGTAGTGTTGCACTTACCGGTAGTGTGGAGGGTCCTCTCATCCCCAGTGTCAGCTCCTCCAACAACCCCCTCGATCAGGGTTGGGGACATATTCTGGCGCACCATCTCCTCCCAGCCGCAGAAGGTGATAGGGACAGGTGGGCCACCTCCAGTGCCTCGGGCGTGCTTGGCGAGTTCGGAGAGCTTGTTCTTGACCACCCTCCGGCAGTCGCCCCATCGCTTTTTGATGAACTCCACGTCCCGCCTGCATGGAGCCACCGCGTTGACCCGGCTGCAGATCTGGTTCCAGGCTGCCTTCCTCCTCGCTGACAGGCCAGGGACCTTCGCTGTCGGGTGGAGAACACTCTGCCTCTCCAGGACAGCTTCCACAAGAGCCGTGTTCTCCTCCTCTGTATACTTTGGGTCTCTGATCCTGGCCTCGTCAGCTCCGGCATGGGATGACTCAGAGCCGGAGTGCCCTGCCTGGTCTGACCCTGACTGTGTGGGGTGCTCCCCAGCAACTACCCCTCGTCCCACTGCAGGTTCTGTCCCTGTCCTGCGTGTTCCTGCTCTTGTGGGCCGGGTCCCCCTCCGCCCTGCGGATCTCCCTCTCCCACCCCTGCTCTGCTGAGGGATCCCCTCCTGAGCTTCCTCCTCCTCCACTACTCTCCCCATCCCTCTCTCCTGTCCTCCTCTCCTCGCCATCATTCACCCAGTCACACCCAGGCACTCCCACAGGCCCTCACAGACACACTCGATCCAGTCACTCTCTGTCACACACTTTCACTCCCAGATTCACACTGTCAAAAATAAAAGTAAAATGTGTGAGGTGTTATAAAATAAAAGGACTATGTGTATGTATGTGTATGTGTTTGTGTTTGTATGTGTGTATGTAATATGTGCAAAGGTGTGCTATGTGTCGTATTCTGTGCAATGCTCTCCTCTCTCCAAACTCCAAAACTCCTCTACCTCCAATGAACGCTCCTGTCTCCCTCTCTCTAATCACTATCCTCCGCTCCTGGGTCCTGATATCTGGCTCTGAAGAACTCGATAACAGACAGTGTGTGTCGGTTATTTTTGGGTATATATAGGTGTATTTGAAGTTATTTGATACATTGGGGCTTTGTGATTGGCTGTGTGTTTGAATTTGTTTTGGCATCAATCATGGTTGCTTGACAACGGCAGCCGTTATGTTAGATGTTGTTTTGAGCTCAGTTATCGTGTGATTTGGCCGCCCGTTGTGCATTAACATGAGCGACAACGGGTTTTGTGTTACGTGTTTTTTGTGTGCCTACTCTCGATAGCTATTCTTGTAGAGTAGCTATTGAATCTGCCGTAACTCCTGTATTATTTGCGAGCGATGTGCCTTTTTCACTTAGCGGCTGGTTTAACGGTTGCCTTTAAATCGAGCCCAAGGAGTTAAGGCAGGCTAAATGGTTAAAATATACCAGAACACTGAATGATTAATAATCATTTGGGGCACAAAACACAAGGGTATAGATTTAAAGCCAGGCGTTAGCAAAAAAACTACTCTTGTGTTTTTTAACATGCAGTAAGCTATTTAAAGGTCCATCTTACGAACAGCTTACGACAGTTCACTAATCCTTATGGCCGGTAATCTTACGTGCATTGAGACTCATGGAACAAGATTCCCCAGAGCCATTTAAAGGAGTGTGGTACTGCTAATGGCTGAAAAAAGATACAATTAACGGGCAAAGGTTAAGATCCAATTTTCTTAACTGTAAAACATGTAACTGCAAAAGGAAACCACCGTTGCACAAAAGAAAACAGACTAACTGCATACCGCACAAGCACGCAAAAGGGAAAATTAATCCGTGCAATGCCAAAATAAATCAAAAACCATCCCCATGCACCACAAATCACTCTCACACACAACACAACAACCTGGCAACACCACAGGGACAAGGCTGAAAAAAAGCACACCAATACAACTCATCACAACATTGCACGGAGCAATGAGGGGTATCACACAGTTCAGACACCTCTCAATACAAAACAAGTTCAACATGATAGAGACACAACCTGCACCCCGTAATGTCACACTCGTAACTGACAGCTACACACCAATCAAAACACTACAGATTTTATAACACAAACATACCGGCAAACACTTACCTGGACAACAAACACCCTCCCATTGGTCATCACTCACCTTATGACCACACCTGGACAACACCCCAACACAGTCTTAAAGGGACAGCCTACTATACTTACATTTGGCTTGTTTTCCACTCGTGGAGGGAGAGAGAGAGAGAGAGAGCGATATAGATGGAGTGAGACAGATAATGTTCGCATACCTATTGCTGCGGACACTGCGGAGTAGGTGTGCAAGGGTGAGGGCTAGGGAACACGAGCAACTCCCAAGCATACCTGATCAACAGCCTTTACCTGTTGCAAGTGAAGAGGTTTTGGCTCAAGAGCCACACAGGAGCCCATCACCACCTGGAGGACCACACCTGCCTGCAGAACCACAGCTGCTGCATCAAGATTCTCCCCAGATACAGCAACAGGATGCTTCCCAGCTGCCACAGGGACCCCTGGAGCAGAGTAGGATGTACAGGCGACCACAAAGGCCCAAGGTATACCACCCAAAGGTCACGCTCCTGGGAATGACCGATGACGAGGTGATAGATCACTACAGGTTGAGGCCCCACGGCATCATTGCCCTATATGAGGTCATCAAGGATAAGGGTGATCCAGTATACATCCACAACCATGCCCTAACTGGCTTGCAAAAACTCATGTGTGCCATACATTTCATGGCAAGTGGAGTCTTCCAGTCGACAGAAGGTTATAAATCTGGCATGTCACAGGCCCCATTCTCGAGGGTACTGGCCCAGGTCTTGCCAGCCCTGAAAAGCAAGACCAGTAGCTATATCCATTTTCCCACCACTGACATGGAGTGGACACATCTGAAGCAGGGCTTTTATGCAAAGGAGGGCATTCCCAGGGGTCATGGGTGCAATAGATTGCACTCTTGTCCATATCAAAGCTCCAGCATGTGAGGGACATATATTCATTAACTGCAAGCACTTCCACTCCATGAACGTGCAGATGGTGTATGACGGTAACAGGAGGATCATGAATGAGTGTGCGAAATATCCAAGGAGCTGTCTTGATGCATATATACTCAGAAACTCATCTGTACACAGAGACTTTGAAAATGGAACGTATGCAGGGGGATGGCTTCTGGGTGAGTTAACAATACTAAATCACCCCACATCCACACCTGCACACACAACACTGCTCAGCATGCTCTTCACTCACATAAAACATTGGTCACACAACATGTGTTTCCTGTCTAACCATGTCACTCACTTTCCACAGGTGATTCAGGCTATGGCTGCAAATCCTGGCTACTGACTCCAGTCGCGAAATCCCCAAACCAATGCCCAGGAGCGATACAATCAGGCTCATTGAAGAATAAGGAATGCCATTGAGTGGACATTTGGGCTCCTAAAATTCAGGTTCTGGTGTCTGGATCATTCAGGGGGAGCACTACAGTATGCACCAGGCAAAGTCTGAAACATCATAATGGCATGTGCAATATTACACAATATGGCAGTGGACACCAGACTTGTGGACGACATCCAGCCCCCACCCATACATCATAACCCTGTGGACATTGTCGTGGGTGAAGAAAGCCTAAGAGGGATGCAGATAAGAGACAGATTAATCAGGGAACACTTCAGCTGTGAGTATAACACATGCATGCACATAATCCATGCATGTCAATCATCAGTCCTGTGGTGTGTGTGAATACACTAATTCACAACACACATGTTCTCTTTTACCCCACAGGATCAGTGACACAGTATGGACCACATACACCTACCATTCCATGTACAAGTCATATTGTGGCTGGGGATTCCTATAACATCTGCCACCCTGTTGTCTATGTTGATATTGGTATCTCAAGGATATCATGCATGCTCCCATAGAAACCAAGGTACAACACTCTACCCATGTTCAGCATGTCCCAGGGCTTCATAGGCAGCACTAAAGTGTTTTGATCATAGCCATAGCAACCATGGTACCCCTGGCTGCAGAATGGCCCACCAAAATTCACCATTCCATGGACGTGTCAAGTGATGTGGTGGGGAAATTATAATACCATCTTCCCCCTTGTCGTCCATGTTGACATTGCTACCTCAAGCATATCATGCATTCTCCCATGTAAACCAAGGTACAACACATTACCCATGTTTAGCATATTCCAGGCCTTGATTGACAGCATCTAATGTAATTTGCCAGGATCATAGCCATAGCAACCATGGTACCCCTGTAGGGAAAGAGTGTAATCTAATGAAATGCATCGGATAAAATACTCTGTTACATCAGTGGTTAAGGTGCCATTGGAGAGAACATGGGTCCTGTAATTTGGTATAGCTGAAAAGAGCAGTAGAGTGAGGGATCTACAGCGGTATTGTGTTATATAACATAGAGGTCATGGAAGGTGGATCAGATTTCAGGGGACACCATGATGACTTGTGTGTGTGTGCAGCACTCTGACTGTGGCAGCCAACATTTATCTGCTTCATGGAGCTATCAGGACATATTTGTTGATATTTTGATTTATGTCAAAGGCACATATCCTTATGGCTGGTTGACTAGTTCTCCACACAGTGGGTTACAGACAAATACACAATACATTACAAAGCAATGGGTTGTGTACTCCACTCTAACGGATAAGACTCATGGGATAGTGATGTTGGAGCTGTTGCATGACGATCATTTTGAGGGTGCTGTTCCAAATCCTGTCATGTTTTCCCACAGGCATCCATAGCATGATCCATCCTGGAACAGAGGAGTTTCCACGTGACTGGACTGAAGCCTTGAAAACACCTCCATGAAGCTCACCCCTTGATGATTTCAAGTGCTTCTGTTGGTGTTGCATTGTATAACCTGATGTTCACAGCAACCTCTACTGGAACATCCACATATCTGAATAAGACCCAAATGTATGTGTTTTCTAACATCCAGGTATCACACCAGAACAGTAAGAATGCTCATCTTCAGATTTACAATACCTTGTGAACAACAAATGAGCAGTTCATTAGTGTTTCCTCAGGATCCTTTTTAAAGTGTATCTTTTGTGTGCTCATACAAGTGTCCAATGAATATAGTAAATATACCCAAAAACACATGTATGTTTTAATGTGATGTGAGACACATTAAAGGAGAACCATCACTATTCAATTATGTGTCTGTTAAATTAAATGTGGGATTAGACATGTCTCAGTGTTCAACCATGTCCATGGTTAGACTATCCCTAATAAATAGGAAGGCATGACCTATTTCACAGGAGTCCACTAGTTGCTTGACCAGGAGAGGACTTGTGATGTATCCATGCAAAGAGGTGATGGCAGTGATACACTAATGTGTGTTGTGAATGATAAAGAGGTGATACAGGGAACATACTTCAACAGTGATCTCATGTCCACGGTTTATATGTTGATCAATATAATCAATGTTCTGAGATTGCTTTGGTTTGACATCTCTCAGTACATGGACCACATTAACAAACAAACAAACTAAGTGGTGATGTGATATCACTGCTGATGTATGTTTCAACCTTAGTAAAAACCTTAACACAGCTTACTGCATAACCCAATGCTTACCCTAGGGTTTTAATGTGTAGCAGACAGATTGAAACCTTATGGTGATCATATGCTTATCCAGTAAGTTATTTTCACAATCAGAGTGTTAATCACATCCTATTTGACTGCATGCTTTAGCTATTCTGCCTGTTAGTTCTTAGCTAAGTAAATAGCTGTTTGGTTAACCCCTTTAAATCACAACAATTGATGCAAATGAATGTTCACAGTGTTGCACCAGTTATTGTGCTAAGGGGTAGGTATCTGTTGTTCATATACAACCCACATCATGGCCATATACCACTGTCATGTTATTTGGCTCCAGTGGTGGATTTGAATTTGGACAATGTTATGTGGGACAATTTGGACAATGTTATGTGTTAGAACCCATGTTGAAACATTCTACAAACATGGCCACCACATTCACCCTGCTTCACACTTGATTCTAGACGGCCTTCTTCCTCGCAGCCAGGTCAGGGACCCTCTCCCTCGGAAATAAGACACTCTTCCTCTCCAAGACAGCCTGTCACGGATTTGAAGACTCTCAGACTTAAGGTTTGGTAAAATAACTTAACTTTATTAAAAGTTAAAGGCAGTCCCCGTAGGGTAAACATACATAACAATACAACAGTAATATAACATATAATAGGTTCTACCGGCCTTGCCTAAATACCAGGCAAGGCAACCCAAGTGACAGTTTTAATGACAGCTCTACCGGCCTTGCCTATACCGGGTAAGGCAACCGTGAGATGACATATACCGGTTCTACCGGCCTTACCAATACCGGGCAAGGAAGCCCCCACGGAATGCTGAATATAGGCTCTACCGGCAGGGGCGGGCTGGCCCGGGGGGCAGGGGGGCAATTGCCCCCCGGGCCGCAGGGCCAGTGCCTGTTGTGGGCCGCCATGTGAAAAAAAAAATATCAGTGTGTCAGTGCGGCTGCAGGCTGGAGCGGAGCCTCAGAGCCGGATCATAGGCAAGGCACACAAGGCACCTGCCTAGGGCCCGGCCATGTTGGAGGGCCCGCTGATCCAGTCCTGCATGCAGCAAGCCGGTGTGAAGATCGGACATATCTTCCTACCGGCAAGCTGAGGTCTATGCCTCTTTTTGGGGCTCAATCCTGCTGCTCCGCTGCACAGAGTGGATGTCCTGCTTTCGAGGCCTGCCCCTCACTTGTCTCCAATCATGTCTCGAGCCGTGCTATTTGCATGTCCCCTATGATTGGCCGCATGTGCTCAAATCATTAAATACGCATGCACCGCAAGTAGAGTACTTACAGCCTTGCCCTCGGTAGCTGGCAGCATACTGAAGAGAAGTCAAGTCACAAAGGGACTCAGTCGCAGAGAGGGAACGCACGGGTGAAGTCTCAGGTGGAAATGGGAATGTTTGACAGTCAATCTGATTAATATATCGGGGGGGGGGGGTCATGTTATGTTTATTACATGATAGAAAAAGGTGTTTGCAGAGATGAAAGAGTAAAAACAAACAACATAGCCATCTCACCCTTGCAGCTGCTGCTCCATTCTTTGAGGCTAGGGTTGCTGTGTCTTGTAGCAAGGACTCTAATTTTCTAAAAACTGAGGTTGTTGAACTAAGAAGAATGAAATTTTCCCACTCTCCCACTGATTTAACACTTTGAGTGCCAAAGGGGTGTTGGATACCCCAATGGTATGCAAAGGGTTAAATTAGGATGTCAATGCTCTGAATTCCAATGCATTGCTTTGTGTTGTTGGTTTTCCCAGAACTACACCTAAAAGAGGTGCTTTGTAACACAACCTCACTCATGTTGGCTTGCTTTCATCAATAAGGAAAAATGTATATGCAGGTATGATCAATACTCACGTTTGTTTGTTTTTTATCCTGGTTTTTTTTTTTCAACAATTCAGTCTTTGACTGACAGACATTGGCAATGCAGTATACAGTCTTCTGGTGCACAAAGGATTAACTGTTTCAGTGTCAGGTTCCTCTCTTCAGTCAGGACAGTCCCTATTTAAGCCCAATATCTCTTATGTTAATCTTTCCCTCCCTGGTGTGCCTCTTTTTAGGGAATCAGGCTACAGCCCAGTCTAGGTAAATAAAATACATAGATCTTGCTATAAATTCTTTACGCAATTACAAAAAGCTGTGTCAATAGGTCCGGAAATAACCTTACAATCCTTGGTAATGCCCAGTCCACTAGCCACTCCCACAACAACACCTCCTAAAAAAGTGTCCTCCTTTGGCCATATGTAACTCCCTCGCTGTCAACGGTCTGTGATAATGCAAAGCACCAAGATATGATGTCATCTCTCAACGCTCTGCATTATTTCAAAGACAGAGGACCGCAAAGGAGCAGCTAACAGAGGACTGTGCAGAAGAAGGCACAGGCCTCTATCTCCACAGCACATTCTGCTGGACCACCAGGGATGAGGTCCCCTCCTATGCCAGCAAAGGTAGGCAAGTAGGAGGGGGCTGTAGAAAATGGGCATTTTTGAAAAATAAATGGGGAAAAAATGAGAAAATGATTATAGGATGGGGGGGGGTGAAAGGAGAAAGTGAAAAAGAAGAGGGGCAATTGAAAGAGATTAAATAAACTGGGGAGAGAAAATGTGGGGGAAAGAGGGGGAAACAGAAATACACCATCCTATGGACAGCTCTGGTGCCAGGAGCATAAATCTCCATATTACTATCCCTTTAACATGCTAGTGGTGGAGATGTGCTGGGATGGTGTATACCATTATTAACATAGGGAACTCTAAGTGTATGTTCTTTAAGTAGTTTTCTTTCTATTTTGCATTATCATTATTACTATGTGGCACATTCATCTATATATTGTGTTCTTGGGTGTTGTTTTTCCCTAATATAATCTTGGTGATGCAGAATTTTCCTAGTTTTTTCTTGTTTGTCAAGCATTTCAGTTGTAAGCTCTGTGATGTCACTAGTATAGCCTGATTTCATTTGTAAGGTTTGTGGCGGCTTACTAGTGTAGCCTTATTTCAGTTGTAAATTCTGTGGCTTCACTGGTGTAGCCTCATTTCAATTGTGAGCTATGTGGTGTTACTAGTGTAGCCACATTTCAATTGTGAGCTCTGTGGTGTCACTAGTCTAGCCCGATTTCAGTTATAAGTTCTGTTGTACATGTTTAATATATTTAACTCCTTAGATACCAGGGAGATGGATATTGCTTTGCAATTCTTTGGTGACCTTTCTGGTATTGAAGTGGTTAATGCATTCATTTTGTCTTTTAATTAGTTGGTACTAATAGCACTATCCACAAGAACAACTGACAAATCGAGAAAGGGGGGGCAAGCTGGTAGAGGGCCCCAATTTGGGATCCTGCCTAGGGCCCTTTGGAGTCTTAACCCGGCTCTGGTTACTTCTCAACATTAATGAAAGTGATAAACTCAGCAGAAGGGAGTGGAGTGGGACTGAGGGCTGGAGCAATAGTGGAAATGGGCCACTTGATTAAATTTGCCCCCCAGGCCAAATGTTGCCAGCCCTCCCCTGTCTACCGGCCCTGCCAATACCGGGTAAGGCAACCTTAAAGATGGTGAATTACAAGGTTCTACCGGCCTTACCTATACCGGGCAGGGCAGCCCAAAGGAGTACTGGAGTAGGCTCTACCGGCCCTGCCAATACCGGGTGAAGCAACCTACAGGATGATATCATCAAGGTTCTACCAGCCTCACCAATACCAGGTAGGGCAGCCTGAGCAAGTAGACCAGCTGTCAGGTGACTAAGACAGCATAGAGCATAAGTATAGGGGTCTTACTCAGCAGGAGTCTATTGCCAGGGATACTTAGACAACTGCAAGGAAGTGGACAGAGACTGACCACAGTACTGGATGTTCAGGAGCAAACCAACGTCCGCACATTGGGACTAATGGTAATAGCGCCACCAGGTTTAATGGAGCAAACCAGCGACCGCACGCTGGAACCAACAAAGTATATCGCAACCAGGCTTAGTGGAGTAAACCAGTGTCCGCACGCTGGGACCAACACCGTATATCGCAACCAGGTTTAGTGGAGCAAACCAGCGTCCGCACGCTGGAGCCAATAATGTATCTCGCAACCAGTTTAGTGGAGTAAACCAGCGTCCGCACGCTGGGACCAACAATGTATATAGCAACCAGGTTTAGTGGAGTAAACCAGCGTCCGCACGCTGGGACCAACAATGTATATCGCAACCAGGCTTAGTGGAGTAAACCAGCGTCCGCACACTGGGACCAACAATGTATATCGCCACCAGGTTTAGTGGAGTAACCCAGCGTCCACATGCTGAGACCAACAATGTATATTGCAACCAGGTTTAGTGGAGTAAACCAGCGTCCGCACGCTGGGACCAACAATGTATATTGCAACCAGGTTTAGTGGAGTAAACCAGCGTCCGCACGCTGGGACCAACAATGTATATCGCAACCAGGTTTAGTGGAGTAAATCAGCGTCCGCATGCTGGGACCAACAATGTATATCGCAACCAGGTTTAGTGGAGTAAACCAACAAAGTATGATCAGCAGCGAGAAGAACAATGTCGCCAGAGCGACGGCTGGAGCAGGAGATTCAGGAACTCAGTAAGATTAACCCGCGAGGTGCTGGAACACAGGAACACTGGAACTCTGGAACACAGGAACACTAGCATACAGGAACACTGGAACACTGGAACACAGGATCAGCAAGTACAGCAGGAACAGCAGGAACAGGCCCAGAAGCCTGGCAAGCAGGTCAGGCAGAGTGGAGTCAGAAACACCACGAAAGGGCAACCTGGAAGTGCTCAGCCTGGGTTTAAAAAGGCTGTGTGAGGAGGGCTAATCACAGACAGCCAATCATGATACTCAGCAAGTGACTGACACTGAACAGCACCAATCACGGGCACCGTGATAGTACCCCCCTTTCAAAGACCCCCTCTCCCAGAGTAGGGTCTAGGCTTCTGAGGGTATTTGGCATGAAATATTCGTAGTAACTTGGGTGCATGAAGGTCCTTACTGTCTACCCAGGAATGATCCTCAGGACCATAACCTTTCCAATGCACCAGATACTGTACCCCTCCTCTACCTCTGCGGGAATCAATAATGTTTTGTACTTCATACTCCTCCTGCCCCTTGACTTCAACAGGACCTGGCCTCACTGGTGTGGTAGTATAACGGTTACAAACCAGAGGTTTAAGGAGAGACACATGGAATACATTATGAATGCGCATAGAAGCAGGTAATTCCAAGTCATAGGAAACAGGGTTAATTTTGCGAATTATTTTGTACGGACCAATGAACCGAGGTGCCAGCTTATTAGATGGGACCTTGAGCTTTAGATTCTTGGAGGACAGCCATACTCTATCCCCGACTCGGAAGGAAACCGCTGGAAGCCTTCTGCAATTGGCATGACGCTGATGTCGCTGAAAAGACTGGCCCAATGCCCTCTGAACTTGTGCCCATGTGGAACGGAGTTGCTCTATATGCTCATCCAGAGCTGGAATCTGCTGTGATTGAAAGGAATCTGGGAGCAGACAGGGTTGGAACCCATAATTGATCAAAAACGGAGAGCTCCCGGAGGAAGAATTAACTGCGCAGTTCCTGGCGAACTCTGCCCAAGGCAACAAGTCGGTCCAATTATCATGATGGTCAGTCACAAAACATCGCAGAAACTGTTCCAATCCTTGATTGGCCCTCTCAGCGGCCCTGTTAGTCTTGGGATGATATGCCGAGGAAAATGATAGCTGTATGCCCATCTGTTCGCAAAATGCCCTCCAGAATCTGGACACAAACTGGCTCCCCCTGTCAGACACCAGCACCCTGGGTACTCCATGTAACCGAAATACTTCTCGAGCGAATACCATTGCCAGTTCCTTGGCCGAAGGAAGGCCACGGAGGGGTACGAAGTGTGCCATTTTAGAGAACCTGTCTACCACCATCAATATGAAGGCGTACCCTCTAGACTTGGGCAATTCTCCCATAAAGTCGATAGACACGTGAGACCAAGGGCGTTCACCATTAGGCACCGGCTGAAGCAAGCCCACAGGGAGATGTCTAGGGGTTTTGGCATGGGCACAGGTGGCACAGGCATTCGTAAAATTGGCACAATCTGCTCTCATAGAAGGCCACCAAAATAGCTGAGAGAGAGACCAGAACAATTGATCCCTACCAATATGTCCCGCAGCCTTAGAGGAGTGGTAGGTCTCAAGTAATCGAGTACGGAATGGCTCAGGGACAAAACATTTGCCCACTGGAGTCTCATGAGGAGCAGAGGCTTGGGATGCCAAAATCTCCTCCCCTAGTGGTGAAGTAATACTAGTACATATGGTAGCCAATATTCGATCAGGTTGAATGATAGGGGCTGGTACCTCTTCTCTGTCAACCTCTGCTTCAAATTGTCTAGACAGAGCATCAGCCCTAACATTCTTTGATCCCGGCAGGTATGATACAACGAAATTGAATCGGGATAGAAACAGTGCCCATCTGGCCTGGCGAGAAGACAATCTCTTGGCTTCAGAAAGATACGTCAGATTCTTGTGATCAGTTAGAATCAAAACGGGGTTTTTTGTGCCTTCAAGTAAATTACGCCATTCTTTGAGAGCGAGGATAATGGCCAGTAATTCTCGATCACCAATCTCGTAATGACTTTGAGCACTAGTCAGTTTTTTTTAGAAGAATCCACAGGGTCTGAGTGTACCGCCTTTAACCTGTCGCTGAGAGAGCACCGCCACGACCCCAATGTCTGAGGCATCAACTTCCAAAGTAAAGGGGAGTATTGGATTAGGGTGGGACAACACAGGCGCTTCAGCAAAGGCTACCTTCAACTTCTCAAAGGCCTCTTCAGCAGCCACCGGCCAGAGGGATGGGTTAGCGCCCTTGTGCGTGAGGTCAGACAGAGGTTTCACGATAGAGGAGGTTTTTAATAAACTTCCTGTAATAATTGGCGAAGCCCAGAAATCGTTGGATGGCTTTGAGGCTCTTGGGTTTAGGCCATTGTAAGACTGCCGTCAATTTCTCTTTATCCATGGCAATGCCATCTTTGCCGATTATAAATCCCAGGAACGGTACACTGGTTTTGTGGAACTCGCATTTCTCCAGTTTACAGAATAATTTATTTTTTTGTAAGCGCAGCAAGACTTCAGACACATCCTTGATGTGTTGTGACAGGTCTTTGGAGTGGATAAGTATGTCGTCAAGATAGACTATAACACAAGATTTTAACATATCTCTAAGAACGTAATTGATCAGTTCTTGAAATACTGCAGGAGCATTACATAGACCAAATGGCATGACTAGGTATTCATAATGCCCAGATCTCGTATTGAAGGCAGTTTTCCACTCATCACCGGCTCTGATACTTATCAAATTGTAGGCTGCCCTTAGGTTCAATTTGGTGAAAATCGAGGACCCCTTAAGTCTATCAAACAGCTCGGTGATGAGTGGTATTGGGTAGGCATATTTTGCCATCAGCTTATTCAGCCCACGATAGTCTATGCAAGGTCGCAGTTCACCACTTTTTTTCTTAACAAAAAAGAACCCGGCACCGGCCGGAGAAGTAGATTTCCTTATAATCCCTCTACTGAGGGCATCTGCTATGTATTCCTCCATAGCTTGGTTCTCCTCACAAGACAATGGATACTTGCGTCCCCTCGGTGGTACTGCTCCAGGACTCAGTTCTATGCGACAATCGTATGGTCTGTGCTGAGGTAGGGTGCCAGCCTCTCCCTTACTGAAAACGTCGCTAAACTGCTGGTAGGCATCAGGTAGTGAAGGGGAGGTGCACAAGACCTTAACAGGATGGGTAACGCACTTATCCATACGGAACTGAGACCAAGCAGCAATCTCACATTTCTGCCAATCAAATTGTGGGTTGTGCAACTGTAACCAAGGAAAGCCCAAAATCACGGCATGGTGAGGAGAATTAATCAATTGGAACTGCTGCTCTTCCTTGTGAAGAGCCCCAATAGTCATGGACAAGGGCATCGTTTCAAAAGTAACTTGGGCAGGTTCCAAAGGTCTGCCATCAATTGCTTCAATAGCAAGAGGGGTTTCTCTCTGAATCTGTGGTACCCCATGCAATTCAGCAAAGGTATTGTCCATAAAATACCCAGCTGCACCAGAATCAACCAAGGCCAAAGCCTCAACCGAGCGTTGTGACCATGACAATACCACCTGTATGGTGGGTTTAAGTGTGTCCAACAATGGGGACGATTGGACACCACCTAGGGCCTGTCCCCCAAGGTACCCTAGGTGTGTTCGTTTCCCGGACGTACCGGACAAGATCTTAACAGGTGACCATCTTTACCGCAGTACAGACATAATCCTTGTGTCTTGCGATACCTTCTCTGCTCCTTAGTTAACCTAGTGAAACCCACCTGCATAGGTTCACTTGGTTCTGAAATAGGTTCACTAGGTTTGGATGCAGAGGGAGGGTTGGGTGGGCAAAATATGCTACTGGACCCATTATTCTTTAACCGTACTCGTCGCTCTCTGGCGGTTAATCTTTTACGTATTCTGGAGTCAATTAGAATCACGTATTCGATATAATCGTCTAGGTCAGTAGGTAACTCTTTTGCTGCAATCTCATCTTTAATCTGGTCACTCAATCCTTGAGCAAAGGCTGCCAACAGGGCCTCATTATTCCACCCTACCTCTGTTGCCAAGGTGCGGAATTCAATGGCATAATCGCCAACCATGCGCCTGCCCTGTTGTATCTCCATGAGACGTTTAGCAGCAGAGGTAGTTCTACCAGGAGGCTCAAATACTCTCCGAAAGGATTGCACAAAATCACAGAAATTCTTTGTGCAAGGTTTAGCGTTTTCCCAAAGTGGGTTGGCCCAGGCCAATGCTCTGCCAGTCAGCAGGGATATCATGAACCCAACCTTGCTGCGATCACTAGGAAATGCGGGTGCCGTCAATTCCATAAATATTTCAAGTTGATTAATAAACCCTCTGCATAATTGAGGGTCCCCGTCATATCTCAGCGGCAAGGGTGCAGAAGCCGTTAACCCTTTGATTGCTGCCCCTGAGGGCTTAGACTCATTCTCCGGTGTCAGAATTGGTGGGACCACCGGGTTAGCACCGGACTTATCCGCAAGTACCGTACGTTCAAGAATAGTTTGGATAGCAACCGCTAGCTGATCCAAACGTTGCTCGTGCATATCCATCCTCCAATGGATATTCTGTGCGTTACCGTCACTCTTAGTGTCTGAGGTCATGGCCCTTTCGTACTGTCACGGATTTGAAGACTCTCGGACTTAAGGTTTGGTAAAATAACTTAACTTTATTAAAAGTTAAAGGCAGTCCCCGTAGGGTAAACATACATAACAATACAACAGTAATATAACATATAATAGGTTCTACCGGCCTTGCCTAAATACCGGGCAAGGCAACCCAAGTGACAGTTTTAATGACAGGCTCTACCGGCCTTGCCTATACCGGGTAAGGCAACCGTGAGATGACATATACCGGTTCTACCGGCCTTACCAATACCGGGCAAGGAAGCCCCCACGGAATGCTGAATGTAGGCTCTACCTGCCCTGCCAATAGCGGGTAAGGCAACCTTAAAGATGGTGAATTACAAGGTTCTACCGGCCTTACCAATACTGGGCAGGGCAGCCCAAAGGAGTACTGGAGTATGCTCTACCGGCCCTGCAAATACCGGGTGAAGCAACCTACAGGATGGTATCGTCAAGGTTCTACCGGCCTCACCAATACCGGGTAGGGCAGCCTGAGCAAGTAGACCAGCTGTCAGGTGACTAAGACAGCATAGAGCATAAGTATAGGGGTCTTACTCAGCAGGAGTCTATTGCCAGGGATACTCAGACAACTGCAAGGAAGTGGACAGCGACTGACCACAGTACTGGATGTTCAGGAGCAAACCAACGTCCGCACATTGGGACTAATGGTAATAGCGCCACCAGGTTTAATGGAGCAAACCAGCGACCGCACGCTGGAACCAACAAAGTATACCGCAACCAGGTTTAGTGGAGTAAACCAGCGTCCGCATGCTGGGACCAACACCGTATATCGCAACCAGGTTTAGTGGAGCAAACCAGCGTCCGCACGCTGGAGCCAATAATGTATCTCGCAATCAGTTTAGTGGAGTAAACCAGCGTCCGCACGCTCGGACCAACAATGTATATAGCAACCAGGTTGTATATCGCCACCAGGTTTAGTGGAGTAACCCAGCGTCCGCACTCTGAGACCAACAATGTATATCGCAACCAGGTTTAGTGGAGTAAACCAGCGTCCGCACGCTGAGACCAACAATGTATATCGCAACCAGATTTTGTGGAGTAAACCAGCGTCCGCACGCTGGGACCAACAATGTATATCGCAACCAGGTTTAGTGGAGTAAACCAGCGTCCGCACGCTGGGACCAACAATGTATATCGCAACCAGGTTTAGTGGAGTAAACCAGCGTCCGCACGCTGGGACCAACAATGTATATCGCAACCAGGTTTAGTGGAGTAAACCAACAAAGTATGATCAGCAGCGAGAAGAACAATGTCGCCAGAGCGACAGCTGTAGCAGGAGATTCAGGAACTCAGTAAGATTAACCCGCGAGGTGCTGGAACACAGGAACACTGGAACTCAGTAAGATTAACCCGCGAGGTGCTGGAACACAGGAACACTGGAACTCTGGAACACAGGAACACTAGCATACAGGAACACTGGAACACTGGAACACAGGATCAGCAAGTACAGCAGGAACAGCAGGAACAGGCCCAGAAGCCTGACAAGCAGGTCAGGCAGACTGGAGTCAGAAACACCACGAAAGGGCAACCTGGAAGTGCTCAGCCTGGTTTTAAAAAGGCTGTGTGAGGAGGGCTAATCACAGACAGCCAATCATGATACTCAGCAAGTGACTGACACTGAACAGCACCAATCACGGGCACCGTGATACAGCCTTCACAAGGGCCCTGTTCTCCTCTTCAGAATGGCGAGGATCCCTGAGCCTCTCCTGCCTGCGAGGTGTCAGAGCTGTGTCCGGAATGTCCTACCTGTGACAGATACCCCTCGTCCCACTGAAGGTTCTGTCCCTGACCTCTGGGTGCCTGCTGTTCTAGGCCTGGTCCTCCTCTACCCTGCTGATCTCCCTCTCCCACTCCGACTTTCAACAGGGATGCCCTGCTGTCCTTTCTTCTCGTCCACTACTCTCCCCATCCCTCTCTCCTGTCCTCCTCTCCTGGCCATCACTCACCCACTCTCATCCAGGCACTCACACAGGCCCTCACAGACACACTCGATCCCACTCACTCTCTGTCACACTCTTTCACTCACAGATTCACACTGGAAAAATAAAAAGTAAAATGTGTAAGGTGTTATAAAAAAAAAGGACTATGTGTATGTGTTTGTGTTTGTATGGGTGTATGTGATATGTGCCAAAGTGCACCTCTCCAAACTCTAAACTCCTTCTACCTTACTCTTGTGAATCCGCCTCTCTCTCTCTTGCTCTAATCGCTATCCTCCACTCCTGGGTCCTGTGCTCTAGCTCGCCAAAACTCGAAACACAGACAAGGTGTGACCGTTATTTTGGGGTATATATATAGGTGTATTTGAACATTTTTGATACTTTGTGGTCTTGGGATTGACTGTAAGTTTGAATTTGTTTGTGCATCAATCAGGGCTGCTAGACAACGTTGGCCTTTATGCTACAATTTGACTTAAGTCATGTTTTAATGGGGATTGGGACACAAGGTGATGTTGAAAAAGGTGCAATGCAGGTTTTTGTGTTACGTGTTTTTGTTGTGCCTATACTCGTTAGCTATTCTTGTAGACTACCTGTCAAATCTGCTGTAAATCATGTATTAGTTGCGGCCGATGTACCTTTTTTACTTTGCGGTTGGTTTATCGCAAACCTTTACATCTACCCCAAGGAGTTCAGGTAGGATTTTTGGTTAAAACATACCAGAACACTGAATGATTAATAATCAAATGGGGTACAAGACACAAGGAGCTGAGGCAAGTTGGTAGGTTAAAACATACAGAGTAAGAGTAAGAAATGAAGACGATGAGAACATAACATATCCTTGATTTAAATCCACTTCACTTGGAATGTCTCTCTTAGAATGCTGAATATCTCAATGCATGTGTCATGGTACTACCAAGGAGCCAAATATCAGACAGACATAGTAAAAGTAAACTGCTTTATAAATAAGAAATAAAAGACCCAACCCAGGGAGACTAGAAGCAGCTAACCACTGCCAGGGAGTGTAAGCACTATGGGGATAACCAGCCGGCCAGAATCAGGATACCAGAAGGCAGTGTAGTCAGACATAGCCAGGTGGTCAGGAGCCAATTCAGATAGTCAGCCAAGCCAGGATCAGCATACCAGAAGGCAGCATAGTCAGATGTAGCCAGGTGGTCAGAAGCCAATTCAGATTGTCAGCCAAGCCAGAATCAGGATACCAGAGAGAAGCTTAGCCAGATGTAGCCAGGCAGTCACGAGCCAATTCGTATAGTCAGCCAAGCCAGGAGCAGGACACCAGAGGACAGTGTATTCAGATGTATCCAGGTAATCAGGAGCCAATTCAGATAATCAACCACAAAGGTACAGGCGATGGAGTAACAGAGTCAAATAGAGCCAGGTAGTCATACAAATAGGATCATTAGGTAACTGAAACATAGAGGACACCATGCAAGGGCGACTGACAAATGCTCAGACAGGCATTTTAAAGGCTTACTAAATGGTCAGGCTTAACCCCTAGAGTGCCAGGTGGGTACAATGTACGAGTGGACACAGCTGTACCTGCTGTGCCACGCTTGTACATTGTACAGCTGAAATGTGGTCACTGTATAAGCCGGTATAACCGGCTTGCAGTGGCCGCATTTCAGCTGAAATGCAGCCTGGCACTCTTGTCCACTCCTCATGTCCTCCCAGGTATTGATCTCCCAGATGATCGCGCTGGGAGATCAATAACGCCAAGGGAGAAGCAGAGCTTCTTCCTCCTCCACTCTCCTACCCGAACATCCGGGTAGGAGTGGGCGGGACCGGGGGAAGCCTCCTAATGTCATCGGTGACATGATCACCGATGACGTTAGGGAAGTTTCCCTTACCCGATTCACTCCTACCAGTGGTAGGAGTGAAAGGCAGGATATCTTTTGCTCTCCTGCGATCGCCAGATTGATCTCCCATCTTTGCAATGTGCTAGAGACCCCTGTGGCACTCACAGGGTCACTTCTTTTGGGGGGATTTTTTTTTTGCAAGACCTCATTGGGGGGATCAGGGGGAGTCCTGATGCCCCTCAATGAGGTCTATGAGTTAAAAAAAAAAAAAAATTAACCCTGTGTGTGCCACAGGGTGGTCCAATGCACCACCTCCTGTGGCACACATAGGGTTTTTATCATTCCTTTGTTACCAGAGATTGTTGGGGGCCATCAGGACCAATCCTGATGGCCCCCCAACAAGCTCTGATTACAAAGTAATGATTAAAAAAAATTAACCCTCTGAGTGCCACAAGGATCCAATGCATTGCTTTGCAATGCGCTGGAGACCCCTGTGGCACCCACAGGGTCACTCCGTTTGTGGACATATATATATATATTTTTTTTTTTAATAAGACCTCATTGGGGACGGATCAGGGGGTCCTGATGCCCCTCAATGAGGTACATAATAAAAAAAAAATTAAAAGAAAAATTAACCCTGTGTGTGCCACTGGGAGGGGGGGTTCAATGCAGACCCCCTTCCTGTGGCACACACAGGACTTTTTATCATTACTTTGTGATCAGAGCTTGTTTGATGGTCATCTGAATACAAAGTAACGATAAAAAAATTTAACCCTTTGTGTGCCACAGGGGCCCAAATGCATTGCTTTGCAATCCACTGGACACCCCTGTGGCACACAAAGGATTTTTTTTTCCCACTTTATTTTTTATTTAGACCTCATTGTATGGGTTCTGATGCCCCCAATGAGGTCTACACAAAAATATTGGGGGGAAAAGCCCCCAAAAATGCACGTGCCACAGGAGGGGGGGTCCAAAGCAGTGCTTTGTATGAGGGGACATACAATGCACACTGGTAGTCACAGATCTCCCATACACACTATCAGACACTGCTTCTTTCATCTTTTAGCCATAAAATCACACATACACTGTTTGCTTTCCCATTTCTGTTTCACTGGTAGCTACTCTCCTGTAGCGTAAATTGGTATATCAACCCACAGCAGTGGGGTACCATTTTTCTTAGGCTGGCAATAAGTCCTCCTAGGAAATCCCACTCCATTGAACCATTTTAGTATCTTTGAAGTGACTGATGTGTAAAACAAATGTTTGTTTTTTTCCTGTAGCACCACATTCTGGAAATAGTTGCGCCAACTAACTTAGGGGTAAAAAGGCAAATGACCCCTCATTAGATGCAGCAGGTTGTCTTCTTTCCAAAATGGTATGGTTTATCTACCTTTTCTTCAATTCTGAAGGTGTTATAGCAATTTTCGTACAGGCAAGTCAGGTTTGAGAAAATGTTAGAAACATCAAAATTTGTAGTAGGTGTAATTTTCTACTTCTAGCACCCCCTAAGGTAGTTCATCGCATACCAATGGGGTGTTGTTTGACTCTTAAGAGCACTAGCAAACAAATGCAGTTGAAAATTCCATGGTTTTCACAGAGCTCCATACATTTGAAGGGGCAGAAATGTAAAAAAATTCAATTTTTTTCCTATATCGCCTCCTTCTGGAAACATTTATGCACGCCAGTATTGGGGTAAGATGGCAAGTGACCCCTCATTAGATGCAGCAGGTTGTCTTCTTTCCAAAATGGTATGGTTTATCTACCTTTTCTTCAATTCTGAAGGTGTTATAGCCATTTTTGTACAGGCAAGACACATTTGAGAAAATGTTAGAAACATCAGAGGTTGTAGTAGGTGTAGTTTTGTACTGATAGCGCCCCATAAGTTAGGTCAACTCATACCATTGAGGTGTCATTTTTCTCCAAAAAGCACTAGCTAGTGAATACAGTTGGAAATTCCATGGATTTCACATTTTTCAATACAATTGAAGGGGCAGAAATGTAAGAAAATGCCCTTTTTTCATTAGCACTACCTTCTGGAAGCATTTGTGCATACCAGCCTTTGGGTAAGAAGGCAAGTGACCCTTCATTAGATGCAGCAGGTTGTTTTCTTTCCAAAATGGCATTGTTTCTCTATCTTTCCTGCATATCTATTATGGTTATAACCATTTTAGTGCAAGCAGAAAATTTAAAAAACAAAAGTGTCAGGTTTACGTACGTGTTCCTAGCACCCACATATTGCATGTTAACCCACACAAATGGGCTACCATTTTTCTCATGTTTGTAGCAGGTACTGAATACAGCAGGAAATGTTATGATTTTCAAAGATTTCAGTATCTTTGAAGTGGTGGAAATGTAAAAAAACATGTATTTATTCCCATAGCGCCACCTTTTGGAAATATTTGTGCACTTCAGCCCAGGGGGTTGAAAGGCAAGTGACCCCTCGCTTGATGCGGGAGAATGTCTACTTTCCAAACTGGTATACCTTTTATACCTTTCCTTCATGTCTCTAACAGTTATGGACATTTTAGTACAAGCAGACATTTTCGAAGAAGCAAACAGGTAGGTGTAGTTATGTGATTCTGGCACCCCTAATGTAAGTCGACTCATTCCAATGGGGTGTCATTTTCTCCTAAGAGCACTAGCTAATGAATACAGTTGGAAATTCCATGGTTTTCACAGATTTCCATACAGATGAAGGGGCAGAAATATAAGAAAATGCAATTTTTTTCCTATAGTGCCATCTTCTGGAAGGATTTGTGCACAACAGGCTTGGGGTAATAAGGAAATCCACCCCTCATTAGATGCGGCAGGTTGTCTTCTTTCCAAAATGGTATAGTTTGTGTAGCCTTTCTTCACTTCTCTAGTTGTTATAACCATTTTTGTACAGACAAGTAATGTTTGAGAAAATGTTAGCAAAATTAGAGGTTGCAATAGGTGTAGTTTGGTACTTATAGCGTCCCCTAAGGTAGGTGAACTCATACCAATGGGGTATCATTTTTCTCCTAAGAGCACTAGCTAATGAATACAGTTGGAAATTCCATGGTTTTCACAGATTTCCGTACAGATGAAGGGGCAGAAATATAAGAAAATGCCATTTTTTTAATATAGTGTCACCTTCTGGAAGCATTTGGGCACAACAGGCTTGGGGTAAGAAGGCAATTCACCCCTCATTTGATATGAAGGTTGTCTTCTTTCCAAAATGGTATGGTTTGTGTACCCTTTCTTCACTTCTGTAGTTGTTATAACCATTTGTGTACAGACATGTAATGTTTGAGAAAATGTTAGAAAAATTTGAAGTTGTAGTAGGTGTTGTTTTGCACTTCTAGCGCCCGCTGAGGTAGTTAAACTCATACCAATGGGGTGTCATTTTTCTTCTAAGAGCACTAGCTAATGAATACAGTTGGAAATTCCATGGTTTTCACAGATTTCCGTAGAGATGAATTGGCAGAAATGTGAGAAAATGCCTTTTTTTCATTAGCGCCACTTTCTGTAGGCATTTGTGCACTCCAGGCTTGGGGTAACAAGGCAAGTCACCCATCATTAGATGTGGCAGGGTGTCTTATTTTCAAAATGGTATGGTTTGTGTACCCTTTATTCACTTCTGTAGTTGTTATAACCATTTGTGTACAGACAAGTAATGTTTGAGAAAATGTTAGAAAAATTTGAAGTTGTAGTAGGTGTTGTTTTGCACTTCTAGCGCCCCCTGAGGTAGTTAAACTCATACCAATGGGGTGTCATTTTTCTCCTAAGAGCACTAGCTAATGAATACAGTTGAAAATGCCATGGTTTTCACAAATTTCAGTACATTTGAAGGGGTAGAAATGTAAGAAAATAACTTTTTTTTTCATTAACTCCACCTTCTGGAGGCATTTGTGCACTCCAGGCTTGGGTTAACAAGGCAAGTCACCCATCATTAGATGCGGCAGGGTGTCTTCTTCTCAAAATGGTATGGTTTGTGTACCCTTTCTTCACTTCTGTAGTTGTTATAACCATTTGTGTACAGACAAGTAATGTTTGAGAAAATGTTAGAAAAATTTGAAGTTGTAGTAGGTGTCGTTTTGCACTTCTAGCGCCCCCTGAGGTAGTTAAACTCATACCAATGGGGTGTCATTTTTCTCCCAAGAGCACTAGCTAATGAATACAGTTGACAATGCCATGGTTTTCACAAATTTCAGTACATTTGAAGGGTTAGAAATTTAAGAAAATGCCTTTTTTTTCATTAGTGTCACCTTCTGGAGGCATTTGTGCACTCCAGGCTTCGGGTAACAAGGCAAGTCACCCATCATTAGATGCGGTAGGGTGTCTTCTTTTCAAAAGGTTATGATCTGTGTACCCTTTCTTCACTTCTCCAGTTGTTATAACCATTTGTGTACAGACAAGTAATGTTTGAGAAAATGTTAGAAAAATTTTAGGTTGTAGTAGGTGTCGTTTTGCACTTCTAGCTCCCCCTGAGGTAGTTAAACTCATACCAATGGGGTGTCATTTTTCTCCTAAGAGCACTAGCTAATGAATACAGTTGGAATTGCCATGGTTTCCACAAATTTCAGTACATTTGAAGGGGCAGAAATGTAAGAAAATGCTTTTTTTTTTTTTTACTATCGTGCCAATTTCTGGAAGCATTTGGGCACAACAGGCTTGGGGTAAGAAGGCAATTCACCACTCATTAGATGTGACAGGTTGTATACTTTCCAAAATGGTATGGTTTGTGTACCCTTTCTTCACTTCTATAGTTGTTATAACCATTTGTGTACAGACAAGTAATGTTTGAGAAAATGTTAGAAAAATTTGAAGTTGTAGTAGGTGTCGTTTTGCACTTCTATCGCCCCCTGAGGTAGTTAAACTCATACCAATGGGGTGTCATTTTTCTCCTAAGAGCACTAGCTAATGAATACAGTTGGAAATGCCATGGTTTTCACAAATTTCAGTACATTTGAAGGAGCAGAAATGTAAGAAAATTCCTTTTTATAAAGTTGAAAATGTCATTTTGCGCTGCTGGTGATTAGGGCTCTACGCTAGCCATGGACGTAGTTAAAACTATGCAAATTTGGTATTTTTTTACTCTCGGTTTTTCAAATAATTGAAACTTTTTCAGTCAAGGTAAATGTTTTTGATACATATGTGATTTTAGCAAAATGAGTATATTTTCACTTTTTTTGTCATTATGACATCATAGCTTTTTGCACAATGTAAAATTCTGTTCATGTAAGGTACCACGAGAAAGTTCAATTCGTTCTGAAAACAACAATATATCGTTTTCCATATTTAACTAAAAATCCCCAGAGGAAATCAAGCATAAACAGAAGGATAGCAAAAATGCTGAAAAAGTCTCTGACCTGCAGGGTACAGGAAATGGCCCAAGCCTCTGGCACTGAAGGGGTTAAAGCGAGGCCCGTAGGAACCTGGATTAAAGAAGACGCGCGTCACTCCGTGCCAAGACATGCTGAGAGACGCCCACATGTCACTGCTGCCTGATGTGGACAGAAAGCCAGGAAATGCCTGCACAGCAAGGCACAACCTTCTCTGCATCCCGGAGTTAGGTGGAGTGATCCTCCAGGGAAGCAGGAATGAAGAAACGGAGGCCCCAAGGAGCGATACCAAGTAAGAGGGGAAACCCTGACAGTTCCCTCCCTTCAAAGACCCTGCCCTTGGTGAAAAGGGCCAGGTTTAGCCAGAAAGCAGTTATGAAAACCCTGGAGTAGTGTGGTAACATGGACATCAGTAGAAGAAACTCTAGAGCTCTCCTCTGGACCATTACCCTTCCAATGGACAGGGTATTGCAACTGTCCTCCTTGAAATGCGGGAGTCAGTGATTCCTGATCTCATTCTCCTTATGATTGCCGACCCTGACAGGACATGGCCGAGTGGACCTGGTAATATACCGGTTACAAACCATGGATTTGAGAAGAGATACATGAAATACATTAGAAATGCGCATCGTCGGTGGAAGGTATAGGGCATATGCAACTGGATTTACCCTGGCCAATATATGGTCCGGGGAAATAATAGACATAGGACCTTTCTCCTCCCTAAACCTTTCAGCTCTGGCAGTGTGGTTATCCGGTGGTGCACCGAGGGGTGTTACTGGCTCAAGTTTCCATTCAGTTCACCCAGTGTCATTAACCCTTTCAGTACCTCAGAGTACCGTGGCTCCGGTCCCTTTCTGCTCACGCAGTGTGCCGATTCTGTTACGCACGGCAGAGTGCCCTTGGCTCTGGTATTATCCAGCTCTAGCACCAGTGTTGGTCTTGCTTGATCATCAGTCCTTGAGGACTACTGGGCGTTGTTTTATACACCACAACAGAGACTGAGCATTTGCATTGGACTTAACCCTTGCCTTACTTAGTCCTATTGCTTGTAGTCATTGCTATCTATCTTACTGTGTCTGTTATATTATCATATTGCCTTCAGTTACGTGTCATTACCTACCTCTGCCCTTAGGGGGCCGTGTTCCTATATTATTCTCCATAAAACTGTGTTTTATTTTTTTACCTCTGATCTGAGAGTCTGAATAACGTTACACCTCTACATATTTATTTAATATGACAGAGTCCCACCAGTGGCAGAGTTCATCTTTAAGACCCCTCTCTAAATCAACAAACAAATTTTTTATATTCTTAGGTGCAGGGCAACTAATTTTAGATGGTACTTTATTGCCCTCTTTAAAAGATCACTAAGTAAGTTATTACGTCTGCCCATTCTTTCTTGGCAGAATTGCATCTTGGTAAAAAAAAAAAAAAAAAATACTGATAATGCTAAAAAAATAATAATAATTTACAAATCACAAATAACAGTTGACAAAACGACAATTATCAATTAAAAAAAAGCAATATAAAATGTCACAATAGAATAAATCCAACAAATTCAATTGGAGGTGGTAAATAGCTCCTCCCTCACAGATCACATATGAACTTAAAGGACACCTAGTGAAGAACAAAACAGAAGAAAAAAGAGGAACGCTTCCTAGTGTAATAAATTCATAAATTGAAATCCACCATCGTGTACACCAATGTACTCACACTCTAAAAAACCACTATGAGTGGTCCACTGAACAGGTGAAGGATTTCAAGACTGCCTTTACTCAGTCAATCCATACAATGGTCATGGGATGCAGCTCACCCTTATATGTGCAGGGACCCCAAACGAAATCCTTAGACAAAAAGAAACAAACAGCCAGAAGGTGTGAAATCCAATATATTATATTCCTCAAATGGAGATAAATAGTGAAATATATATATATACTCACAAGATGTAACCCACCTGTCTATTCCACATAGAACCAGTATTCTCAGTATGCAGGGAACAACTATCTGCCCTGCTCGGAGATACACCTCCCGTTGTGGATAAAATGAATTGAATCCGCTTGTAAATTATCATCAGATTTAATAATGATAAAAATAATCATAAAAACAAATATGTAACAAGCCAAATGATTGCTCAATGCGTTTCTAGGAGCACTGCCTTTTCATACAGGAGCAATCTTGGCTCTAAAACATATAATTTAAGAAATTTGTACCTGTGCAAAGGTCACACAGGGAGGCCTATTGGATTTTTAGGTTACAGACGATGACACCGTGTGGGTTAAACGAACGCACTGAGACTATTTATTAGATTTATCTCATCTGTTTCTGTTTATTTCTTTTATTTCATCTTAGAGATGTTTTCAATCAATAGATATATTGTAATTGAATGTTCCAATTTCACTAAGGTTATTAATTATCACATTTATATAACATATTAATGATTCACATTATATTATTCATAATTCATATTCACATATAAAAATGTATTTATTAAGCTCAGTTGAGTTTCATGTTGGATCGTATTGATGATCTATATTTCTGATGATAAGATCATTAGGTTATTGATTATCTGTTTACATTTATAGAGTATTAGCTCTCTTATTATATGGTAATATTTATATTTATTTCCATCTTTATTATTATATTTTTTTGCGATATATTTTTTCACAATTTTTTTCAGATTTTTTTCATATTATTATATTATTGTTTATTAATTTTATTTTTGTTTATTTATGATTTTTGTTCATATATGTTTTTTGATTGTGTCTTACTCATTTGTTTTTATGTGAGTTTATTGTATTGTAAGAGAATTTTGTATTGTCTTATACTATTTATTTGTATATGTGTTGATGATTCCGCATATATAAATTTTATTTGAATACTGTGTGACTGTTTCTGGGTACGGTACCACTCTTTATTATCTTTGGGTGCGTCCATGTAGTTTATAGTGATGGGTAATTAGTCGGAGCGGACTATGTCTGGCTCGGCACGTCAAATTAGCATTCAGACTCAGTGTGAATTAGATGTCACGTCTTTCCCCTGATGTCATTGTACGGACCAGGTAGTCTGGCTGTACGTTCTTATAGGCTTTATACGATTTTTTTTGTGCATATTCAGGAGCGGTTGTACGTTATGTCTCTTCTCCTCTGATGTCACATAACAGTATTTGAGCATGTGTGCAGTTTATCCAATGGGGAAAAGTTTGGTCTCGCTAATTTTCTCAATATTGGACGTGCTCAGGGAGTATGAAGAGGCGACGTTTGCACAGGTATGAGTTTCTTAAATTATATGTTTTAGAGCCAATATTGCTCCTGATGAAAAGGCAGTGCTCCTAGAAACGTGTTTAGCATTCATTTGGCTTGTTACATATTTGGTTTTATTATTATTTTTATCATTATTAAATCTGATAATAATTTACAAGCGGATTCAATTCATTTTATCCACAATGGGAGGTGTATCTCAGAGCAGGGCGGATAGTTGTTCCCTGCACGCTGAGCATATCAGTTCTATGTGGAATAGACAGGTGGGTTACACCTTGTGAGTTTATATATATTTCACTATTTATCTCCATTTGAGGAATATAGTATATTGGTTTGCTCCCCTTCTGGCTGTTTGTTTCTTTTTGTCCAAGGATTTCGTTTGGGGTCCCTGCATGTATAAGGGTGAGCTGCATCCCATGACCATTGTATGGATTGACTGAGTGAAGGCAGTCTTGAAATCCTTCACCTGTCCAATGGACCACTCATAGGGCTAGATTTAAAGGTAGCCGTTAAACCATCCGCTAAGTAAAAAAGGAACATCGGCCGCAAAGAACACATGGTTTACTGCAGATTCAAAGGTAAGAGTACAAGAATAGCTATCGGGCGTAGGCACTACAAAAACACGTAACACAAAAACCAGCGTCGCACCTGATTTCGCATCACCGTGCGTCCCAAACACCCGTTAAAACACAACTTAAGTCAAAATGTTACATTACGGCTGCCGTTGTCTAGCAACCCTGATAGATGCACAAACAAAATTCAAACCTACAACCAATCCCAAGGCCCCAAAGTATCAAAAATGTTCAAATACACCTATATATACCTCAAAATAATGGTCACACCCTGTCTCTGTTTCGAGTTTCAACAAGCTAGAGCACAGGACCCAGGAGTGGAGGATAGTGTTTAGAGAGAGAGAGAGAAGCATACACAGGAGTAAGGTAGAGGGATCTTGGAGAGGAGAGAATTACATTTAAATAGACACATAGCACACATTTGCACATAGCACATACATCCATACAAACACAAACACATACACATACATACACATAGTCTTTTTTTTTTCATCACACCTTACACATTTTAAACTTTATTTTTACAGTGTGAATCCGTGAGTGAAAGTGTGTGACAGAGAGTGAGTGGGATCGAGTGTGTCTGTGAGGGCGTGTGAGAGTGCCTGGGTGTGAGTGGGTGAATGATGGCCAGGAGAGGAGGACAGGAGAGAGGGATAGGGAGACTAGTGGAGGAGGAGGAGAAAGGTCAGGAGGGGATCCCTCAGCAGAGCAGGGGTGGGAGAGGGAGGTCCGCAGGGCGAAGGGGGAATCGGGCCCACAAGAACAGGCACACAAAGAAGAGGGACAGATCCTGCAGTGGGACGAGGGGTAGTGCCTGGGGACCACCACACACAGGCAGGGGCAGAGCAGGTAGGACACTCCGGGTCTGACTCCTTGCATGCCGGAGCTGAGGGGGACAAGGTCAGGGATCCCCGATATACAGAGGAAGAAAACACGGCCCTCTTGGAGGCTGTGCTGGAGAGGGAGAGTGTCCTCTTCCCGGGGGAGAGACTCCCTGGCCTGGTTGCGAGGAGGAGAGCTGCCTGGAGCCAAATCTGCAGCCGAGTTAATGCTGTGGCCACCTGCAGACGGGATGTGGACTCAATCAAGAAGAGATGGGGCGACTGCAAAAGGCAGGTGAAGAAGAAGATGGGGGATGCCGCCCTGCACGCCCGAGCCACCGGAGGTGGGCCACCTGTCCCCATCACCTTCAGCGCATGGGAGGAGAGGCTGCGGCAGACACTGTCATCTACCCTCATTGAGGGGGTCCCTGGAGGATCAGACACTGGGGATGAGAGGAGCCTCCACACCACTGGTAAGTGCATCACCCCAAAACCACACACCACCTCAAACCACACACCCATCACAAACAAGCACTCACATCCCAACATCTGCCCTTCATTCATCCACACAACTGCACCAACACAGCACCCTGAGGGTTTAAACAGGACGCAAGACAAGGACAAATGTCAAGGTTCAACAAGCCCTAAACCTGTCCAACTCCCTGGTTAACCCTCATGTTGCTGTGCTGATCACACACAATACACACAAACCATGCTCAGAAAAGTGTTGTATGTCAAACATCACAATTGTTGTCGCACAGTGTTACCCATGTTCCCACAGGGAATCCAGCACATAACCCCATGAGTGCTAGAGGGATCATCAATGCATCGATCAACAATGCTTTGGCAACCCCTCCGGTACTCAAAGGGTTAACCAGACAACAAACACATGTCGATAGGTTAACAATTACATGACACATAGGGGACATTCACTAAGCGGTGAAAAAGAGCTGATGTAGAGAATTTGACACTTACATACCCTCACTTTACCAATTACAATGTTAGTCTATGGAGAATATCCAATAACAGGATTCAAGCTGCACAGGCCCCATTGTATGGACTCCATAGAAAACATTGCAGATGGGGAAATGAGATCAGCGGAGAAGTCAGCATCATAATCAGTTCAGCAGGTCCACTTAACCGCTTACTGAATCACCAACAGGATGGATCAGGTCACAAATCACAGTGCCACTGAGAATAACTGCTTGTATGTGCAACACACAGGCCAAAAACGATTACACATAACTAAAGGTGAAAAAGTTGGCCTTGGTGTTGTGTATGCAATCATTTACGCTAACTTGAATTTACATATCTCACATTTGATTCACATATAGATCCTAAGGAGTGCTGATGCCATGGATGGATGGTACACCAGACACTATTTGCAGGATACATATGGGAACCAAATATGAACCATTGAGGTTTGGTCAATAACAGGCCATGAATTATGGATATCTATGATCGAGTCTGGCTGCCTCACACAGAAGGATGGATGGGCTGATCCAGGAAAAAAAAGGCCTCAATCAATGATATCCTTCAATACTGGCTTGATTGTTGCCCCTCAGGATTCAACTTGAACAAACCTCATGGACAGAATCCTGTAATGTACATCAATCCCTGATTGCCACGGTGGTATCTCATGCATCACAATGCAATGCATAGGATACCATCATGACAACCAGAAAGGGACATGTCTAATCTGACAAAATCCAGCACTGTACGGGATGAACTGATAACATAGGGATGAATACTACTTGAATCACACTGCAGATCAATTACAAAAAGATATGTACAGAAAGATAAACGACCAGATATGTATGTGGATATGTCCCTTTCAAATGGGTACAAATATGTCCCAACAAGATGTAAACCCAGAATTCGGTTCAGTACGTGTGATTGTCCTACTGCCCATATATGTGCACCCTCAACAAAATAAGTCATATTGATATCATCATCAGAGTACATATACCTAGTATATTACACCTTACTTGGATGGGTATCAGTGGTATAAATGAAAGTTAGTTTGTGATGGCTGTACATATATAGGCAGTAAGACAATCACATGTACTGAACAGATCTCTGGGTTCATATCTATCAAGGATATGTTTGTACCAATATGAAAGGTACATATACACACATATCAGACCATATTCCTCACTGTGTACCTTGGCATGGCAATGGTTAATTTCACCTTGATGTAACATTGCAGGCATCATAAAGAGATGTGTAGAAAGATGTTACTGTATGTGACAGCTGGAGATGTCAGTCATATGACCACACAGAGGCTCTTCAGCGGACCCAAAATTGAACCAATTGGAGATGGATCCATCATTGACATGGTCCACAGAGCGTGCTTACAAACCAGGAACACTTTGTAGACAATGGCAAAGATGTAGTTATCTCCAAATGGGTCAATTTGGAGTCTGCTGAAGAGCCTCAGTGTGGTCAAATGACTGACATCTCCAGCTGTCACATACAGCAACATCTTTCTAAACATCTCTTTATGATGCCTGCAATGTTACATCAAGGTGAAATTAACCATTGCTATCCCGTTAAAGAGATAGTAATACCTAAAATGTGAAAGGAAAAATACATGTCATAGGATTGATCCACCGGGTAATGCAAGGGTATTCCCACTACTGAAAGGTGTTTCATCCCAAGAGTATAACAGCTCAAAGTTGAATATTCCATGGATAATATCACTGTGGCCTGAAAATGTACTATGCCAATGTTGCCAGACCATCCTCTGGCTAGCTTTGGTCCAGGGAGCATAAATCCACAACGGATGATGTGGCAACAGCGCAAATGTACAATTTCAAGCCACTGGGATGTGGCACCAAAGGAATTCAACTCTGAGCTGCAATACATGTAGAATAAAACACCCTTCACCAGTAGGAGTACCGTTGTTTCACACAGGGGAATAAACCATACAACATATATGTTCCTTTCCAAATTTTGAGTATTAATATCAATTTGACACCATCATGGCTAAATTTACTGATCACACAATCTCAATCCTCCACACAGGTTATGTGCCTCCAGCACTCCAGGAGCCCATGGAGGAGGCCACCTCACCACACCTCTTGGCCAACTGGATGCCCCACCTCTGGCTGCATCACCTCTGCCTGCACCACCTCTGGCTGCACCACCTCTGCCTGCACCACCTCTGGCTACACCACCTCTGCCTGCACCACCTCTGCCTGCACCACCTCTGCCTGCACCACCTCTGGCTACACCACCTCTGCCTGCACCACCATATTACAGTGACTGGATGCACCCCACCACCTCCAGGAGCTAATACCCTCCAGCAGCAGCAGCAGCACCACCACCACCAGGGAGGCAATGGCTGCCCGGTGATGTGGCCACCACACAATACGGGCCATACTCATCCCCGACTGACCTACCCTCCTAGATGGCTTCCCAGCATGGCCCCAGGTATGATCCCAGGTGGGGGCCAAGCACATAACAGTGGCCAAGATTTGACCCTTGGCCACTCGCCTACCAACACCTGGGCCTGCTTGGGGAGCCCCAACACCCTATGCGAAGGGATGTGTTTACCCCACCACCTCCACCAGCACAGACATCGGTGGGCAGCAGTGGGTCCATTGATGTGGTGGGCACATACCCATCTGCAGCACATACAGCACCAGCTGAGGAGGACACAGCACCAGCCGAGGAGGACACAGCACCAGCTGAGGAGGACACAGCACCAGCTGAGGAGGACACAGCAGCAGCAGATTCACCAGGCACAAGCATCACCAGCAGTGAACGGCCCGCGGGGATGGAAGCAGAGTGTATGGCTCTGCAAAGGAAACTATTCCGGTCAAGCCTCTGCACCAATGACAACATCACCAGGAGCCGTAGTGAATCCCGGAGAAACACTAACAGGATAGCGGCAAGGATCCATGCCCTGGAGTCGGAGGTCATGGGGATCAACACTCAACTCCATCAGCTCCACACGGGTGTGATGGACATGCTTGCACAGGTACTGGTGGAGTTGAGAGAGCTGAACCGCAGGGAGGACTTACGGTTAGAGAGGGAAAACCTGCGCTCCACAGAGGGATCCACTGCCCCCACCACCCCCTCTAATGTGACCCCCGAAGCCACACCTAGGGGGCAAAGGGTGACCAGGAGATCATCCAGGTTATCCACTTCTGCCACACAGTCTAAGGCCCCCCCTCCAAGAAAAAAAAATAAAATGCCCAACATGTTACATTTCCTCTGAATAAAGGAACATTGTGCTTTTGAATCCTGTCTGATCTGCTTTGTATTTGGTCATAGATTGGGTGGCAGAGTTGTCTCCAATGCATTGCCAAACAATTCAGTGAACACAACTTCTGCCTAGGTAAGATGTTTGTGGGATGTTACAACATGGGTTCACACACACACACACACACCGTTGTACAAATTCAACTGTAAATACATCCCTGGAGCCATATTACACAACTGTGTTATATGGCAATGTTGTGTGTTGATTTTGTATAACAAAACATACCCCTTAGCACAACATTTGGTACAACATTGAACATTCGTCTACATCATATGTTGTGTTTAACCCTTTGATAGCCAGAGTGGTAGGCAACGCATTGCAAAGAAATGCGTTGGGTACCACTCTGGCACTCAGAGGGTTAAGGGGATAACCAAACAAACGGCTATGTGACTTAGCGGTGAGATAACAAGCAGGACAGATAAATGGGACATGTATCCATATTGTCTTGGATTCACACACTCATTGTGCAACAGACTTACTGGGGAAGCCAATGTTTTTAACCTAGGATTTCAATGTGTAGCACACACATTGATATCCTGGGGTGAGCATTGGGGCCTCCAGTAAGTTGATTTGTTGTTTTTCCTAAGGGTGTAACAGACTTCACCAGTGAAAACACTTGTCCACTTGGTCATGTACTGTGATATGTCAAAGTGGAGCAATATCACAGGACATTGATTATACTGAGCAACACATAAACTGTGGACAGGAATTCACTGTGGAAGTATGTCCCCTTTATCACCTCTTTATCACTCCCACAACACATTAGTGTATCACTGCCACCATCTGTTAGCGTGAATACATCACAGAGTCCACTCACTTGCAAACAAGTGGTGGACTCCTGTGATATGGGTGATGCCTTTCCATTTATGGGGGATACTCTATCCTGAGTGTGGTTACGCATTAACAAACATATGTGTAATCCAATATATCCTCATACAGACACAGATGATTGACTAGTGATGGTTCATCTTTATTGTGTCTCAAAGTACATTAGAATGTACATGTGTTTTCTGTGTGTATTGCCTATATGCATTGAACACTTGTATGAGAACACTAAATGTATTTTGAAACTAAATCATACTACTTGAGTAACACTGCTCTCCTGCTCATGTGTTGTCCACAAGGTTTGACAACTCTGTAGATGAGCATCCTAACTGTACAGGTTATTACACTTGTGAAATTGTGTTTTCTGTGTCTATATGAGAATGTTCAAGTAGAGGTCTGTGTGAACCTCAGGTCAAATACTGCATCACTAACAACATCACCAGAAATAGCAAGGGGTGATCTTTATGAAGGTGTTGTCAAGACATCAATCCAGACACATGGAAGATCTTCAGACCAAGGATGGATCATGTTATGGATGCCTGTGGGACAAGAGGACAGGATTTGGAGCTATACACCTGAACTGATCATCAAGCAACAACAATTTCGACTTTATAATCCCCTCAATCTTCTTAATTACAAGTGAGTACACAAACCATTGCTTGACAATGTGTTGTGTACTCATCTATAACCAATTATGTGGAGAACTAAGGACATGTGCCCCAGCCCTATGGATATGTGACCCTGACATGAATACACACATCAACAAGTGTTCTGAGAGCTCCATGGAAGTAATGAATTTGGGCTGCCACTGTGAACGTGACAGTGGCAGCCCAATGTCATTTGTTCCATGGAACTGTTAGGACATATTAGTTGATGTGTGTATTCATGTCGGGGGCATATATGTCTGCACACTCACAGGTCAGCATGGATTCCCTGGTAATCTGATCTACGTCTCATGACCTCTACATTGTGTGACCATACCACTGTACATCCACCCCTGTGCTGCTTTTCTCAGCTGTAGCACAGTACAGGTCCCATATTGAGTCCAATGGCCCTTTAACCCCTGATGTGACGGAGTATTATCCAATGCATAACATTGGATAACACTCTTTTGCTACAAAGCTAGCATGGTTGCTCTGGCTATGATCATGGCAAATCAAGTTAGCTGCTGTCAATCAAGCCCTGTAAGGCGATGAACATGGGTTATGTGTTGTACCTTGTTTCTCCTGAGGGTGTGCGTGATATCCTTGGGGTCTGTATGTCAACGTGGAGAGTGGAATGGAGGATGGTTTTTGAGTCCACACACACAATTTGCCACGTCCACTGCCAGTGCAGTGCTGTGTCACTGTTCCTGTGGGGTGAGACAGAACAAAATGTGCAGTGTGGTTAGTGTCACAGGACTGATGGGGGACTTGCATGGATTGTTTGCATGCCTGTGTTATACTCACATGTAAAGTGTTCCGTGATGAGCCTGTCTCTGATCTGTGTCCCTCTCAGGGTCTCCTCAACATGGCCGATGTCCATGGGCACTTCCTTTATGGGGGGGTCCTGGATGTGCTCCAGCAGCCTGGTGTCCACTGCGATGTTGTGCAGTATTGCGCACGCCACAATTATGTTGCACACCTTTCCAGGTGCATACTGCAGTGCTCCCCCCGAGTGGTCCAGACATCGGAATCTTGACTTGAGGAGGCCAAAGGTCCGCTCATTGGTATTCCTCGTTCTGCCATGAGCCTGGTTGTACCTTTCCTGGGCATGTGTTCGAGGATTGGCCAGAGGGGTCAGTAGCCAGGACTTGCATCCATAGCCAGCATCACCTGTGTAATGTGAGTGACATGGTGAGACAGGGAACACATGTTGTGTGAATGATGTTTTGTGTGGTGGACGTACTAGCTGTGGGTCAGGAGCATGCTAAGCAGTGTTGTGTGTACGCCTGTGTATGTGATGTGATTTTGTATTGTGAACTCACCCAAAAGCCATCCCCCTGTAAAAGTTCCATTCTCGAAATCTCTGTGGACTGAGGAGTTTTGGAGAATGTATGAATCATGTGAGCTGCCAGGATACTTTGCACAGACATTCATTATCCTCATATGGCTGTCACACACCATCTGCACGTTGATGGAGTGAAAGTTCTTCCTGTTGATGAATAGCTGTGCGTCACGTGCTGGGGCCTTAATCCGGACATGGGTGCAATCTATAGCACCCATGACCCTGGGCATGCCTCCCCTGGCGTAAAAGGCCTGCTTGACGTGTATCCAGTCTATGTCGGTGGTGGGAAAATGTATATAGGTACTGGCCTTGCTTTTGAGGGCTGGCAGGATCTGGGCCAGCACCCTGGAGAATGTGGCCTGTGACATGCCAGATGCGTAACCCTCAGTGGACTGGAAGGCCCCACATGCCATGAAGTGTATGGCACACAGTAGTTTCTGCAGGCCAGTTAGGGCATGGTTGTGGATGTAGATGGGATCCACCTGCTCCTTGATGACCTCATACAAGGCAATGATGCTGTCAGGCCTCAACCTGTAACGATCAATTACCTCATCATCGGTCATTCCAAAGAGGGTGACCCTTGGGCGGTATACCCTGGGCCTTGGTGGTCGTCTATACATCCTCTGCCCTCCAGGTGGGGATGGACTCCTGTGTGGCTGCTGAGCCAGAGCCTCCTCACTTGCAACAGGTGGAGGCTGTTGATCATGCGTGCTTGGAGGTTGCTGATGTTCCCCAGCTCTCTCCCTTGCACGCCTTCTCCGCAGCCTTCGCAACAATATGTAACCCAACATACTGTTTGCTCTGTCTGTCTCTATCTGTCTCTCTCTCTCTCTCTACCTCTCTCTCTCCCTCTCTATCTATCTATCTCTCGCTCTCTCTATCTCTCTCTCCCTCCCTGAGTGGAAAACAAGCCAAGAAAAGCGGGTCTTAACTTTTAGCCGTTAGGTGTGTCTTTTTTTCAGCCGTTTTCAGTACCGCAAGCCTTTGAATAGCTCTGGGGTATGTTTTTCCATGCGTCTAAATGCACGTAAGTGTATCGGCCGTTAGGATTGTGAAACTGCCGTTAGGTGTTCTTTAGACGGATCTTTGAATTGCAACATGACACTTAATGCACCCGTTAGTGATTTTTTTTACTAACGGCTGCCTTTAAATCGAGCCCATAGTGTTTTTTTAGACTGTGATTACGATGGTGTACACGGTGGTGGATTTCAATTTATGCATTTATTACACTAGGAAGCGCCCCTCTTTTTTCTTCTGTTTTGTTCTTCACTAGGTGTCCTTTAAGTTCATCTGTGATCTGCGATTGGTGAATTTGGCAGAATATCCACAGAAGTTATTAATATTAATGATTAATAACCATTATTGACACATTTCCTAGAAATTAATATTTTGTTAAAAAATATATTTTTTTATTAATTTTTTAATTAATATTTTTTCCTGTTCTATTTAGTCAGTAAGCCTCCTAAATTATTTTTTTGTTCCAATACCACACTGCGACAAGAATGGTGTGTTTTAGTATTGTCACATTTCAAGGGGCTTATTCACTAAATGAGGATTTGTTTGCTGGAATACTCTTGGATTGTATTAAGTGTACTTTGCATGCTTTGATTATAGACTTGTGTGCCCTCATAGAGGAGTTACAAACTTTGAAGTGTATAGGTAAGTGCTCATGTTACAGTTATCTGTATTGTCTGTATTGTATAAATGCATATTATTAGGTGTGTACTTGTCTGCTGCTTTAATTATAACCTTGTGTGCCCTCACAGAGGAGTACTAACTTTGAAGTATTTTAATTGTAATCGTTATGTCAAGGTTCTTCAATTTCCAGACGTAATATTTCCAGTGTGGCTAGATTTATTGTGCATATACATATCTCTTTACTGTCAAGACCTTCTATTAAGTGACTTTACCCTTGCGTGCTCGCTATAGAGTGTAACTAACTTTGAAGCCTTGCTTCAGTTATAGCCTTGTGTGTCTTTGTGGAGAGTTACAAACTTTAAGGTCGCATTTTAATTATACCCTTGTGTGCTCTCTATACGGTGTAACTAAAGTTGAAGCCATGCGTCAATTATAGCCTTGTGTGCCTTTGTAGAGATGTAACAAACTTTAAAGTAATATTTCAGTTATAACCTTGTGTACCCTTTCACTGGGATAACTAACTTTGAAGCCTAATAGGAAGTCACCTGAAGTACAGGTTTGTGTGTATATGAGTTTGTTTTCTTGAAAGCCAAAAAACATTCAACAGTTTGTGTGTTCTGTAAATTTCATAGTAAAAACATACGTGTGCCTGCTAACTTGTGTTAAGGTACTTGGTTAAACACGTGTATCTGCTCTGCTGTTCAATTGCTTTAAAGGGATAGTAACCCCCCCGAACAACGTGACGCCAAAAGTGAGCAGTCATGCCAACATACTGAACTCCCTTATTCCCATCTCTCAAACCGTTATGGTTTGAGAGATGTAAGACAAGAAAGACCTCTGCTCCCTCCCCCTTCTCATGCGTCCTCTGTATAGTGGACGTCATGAGATATTGCTTTCGTGACCAGACGGCGGCTCTGCAGGAGCTCTGTCATATAGATATCTCTGTATTATTACTTAATCGGTATGGTCTAAAACTTGTGCCTGGCTTGCAAGCACATGTTGTAGACCATTCTGATTAAGTAATTATACAGAGATCTCTAGATGACAGAACTCCTGCAGAACCGCAGTAAGTCGGATGACCGGATTCTGCCTCTAACAGCTTTACAGCTCGTCGGGCAGAAAGGGGAGGGAACGGAGGTCTTTCTTGTCTTACACCTCTCAAACCATAAATGTTTGAGAGATGGAAATAAGGGAGTTCAGTATGTTGGCATTATTGCTTGCTTTTGACATCACGTTGTTCGGGGGTGTTACTATCCCTTTAATTAGAAACGCTTGTATATTGTTTGCAATACTAACTTTAAAGTATATTCAGATGGAATGGATTCATGGGATGGCAAATTCCTAGCACAAAGTTTGTTGCCCATGAAGGCTGGGGAATCAACAGCTCCATGTTCCTTTGACTGTAGGGTAGGGAAAGGAAACCAACCACACCTAGGTTTAAGCCTTAGTAGACACTGGGGCCTAGGTAACAGTGTTGCAGGGTAACTCTTCCAAACTTGCAGGCCCCATCATTTCACAAACAGGGTCTAGGGGAAGAGTAACTAAGGCAGTACAAACCATCCTATATAATAATTCACTAGAATGTTTGTCACAATTCAGTCATGCGCAACAGAGACTGCCTGCATTCAGGCAGTCTTTACTGCGCATTATTGCATCACGTGAGTGAGGCGACGCAAGACTGCATTGCATGGAGCAGTGAGGTAGCAGCCTTGTAATCCTTTGAGTGCCAGAAGGGTATGCAGAAATGCGTTGTGTTCCCCTCTGACACTCAAAGGGAAATACAAACTGGACACCTGTTGTCATTATCCTGTCCTGTAGTCCAACAAGGGCTGAAAAGGTTGAAGGTTGAAAGAAATCTGACTATAGTCAGGAGTAGTTCATCCTGCAATTTAGTCCTTTTTAACACTCCTATGCTCCTGTATGGTTCTTGGCGAATGACGACTGATTATAGGGGCCTCACAGTAGTCCCCCAATATCATCCCTGTCATTTATGACAGCCAAACAGACACAGGAGTGGCATGATTTCATAGAGGGGGCGGGATAGAACTTTTACACAGGCTCTTATGATTTTGCATGACTGACCAACAGAACACATCTCTATATGCCAGGCTTACATGTAAAGACAATCTATTTGTTAGTTTAAGGTTGACATTTACAGGTAGCCTCCCCAAATCAATGGGAAAGAATTTAAATCAAACTAATAAACCATTTTGAATTTACATGTTCAGGTGGTGGGAAGGATTGGCAGAAGTTAATCTTTCCAATAGGAGGCAATATGCCTCCAGGAACAGAGGTAACCTTAGTGCTCACAGATAAACTGACTGTATTGGAGCACAACAGGGAGTGTAAGTGTGGATGGACGAATGTTGAATGCATCTCTTTCTAGGAATGACCCAAGTAGGTGTCAGCGTTCGGCGGGGTTACGGCGCTTCAGTGCGGGCCGCCGCGACGCAGGTCTCCGTCGATGCCCGCCGAGAGTGCGGAAGTATCAGAGCGGGCCGTCATGACGTCAGACGTCGCCGCGTCATCCATGACGCGCCGGGGGAACTCCTCTATATAAGCAAGCGTCACAGTCTAGTTGACGCTTGGTTATTCGTAGCTCCTTGCTCTTTGCCTTCCAAGCTGTCTCTAGCAATTAAGCTCTCTGACCCTTTGGCTACCCTCCTGACCATCCATAAGAACTCTGCCTGCATTGATCCTTTGGCTACCCTCCTGACCATCCATAAGAACTCTGCTTGCATTGACCCTTTGGCTACCCTCCTGACCATCCATAAGAACTCTGCCTGCATTTGACCTTTGGCTACCCTCCTGACCATCCATAGGACTCTGCCTGCACTGACCTTTGGCTATCCTCCTGGCCATTCCTTTGAACGCTGCCTGCACTGACCTTTGGCTATCCTCCTGACCATCCATTGGAAGCTATCTGCACTGACCTTTGGCTACCCTCCTGACTAGTCTTCTGGCTTTCCGTCCACCTTCTCCTTCCTTTTCCCTATTGAGCCTGTGACTCAGGGGGTCCTCAGTTTCCTGTCTGGGGCTCTCCCTCTGTCTTGGTTCTTAGTTGGGCTCCTCCGGCTATTGGGTTCCTACTCTACTTGAGTTCTTTTCCTCATCTACCACCTCTCTGACTATCTGGCTTTCTGCTAGTTCTTGGTAGGGTAATTGTTTCCCATAGAGTACGGTTCAGCAAGCGTACATACCAACCTTTTTCTCCTTGTATCTATGACAGAATAACCAAGCCACACTATGGAACCTGCAGGGCTGGTTGATGCCTTCTCGGCCTTGAGCAAACAGCTAGCCACCATCACTGACACTGTACAAGACCTACAGGCTAACCAAGCTACACTACAGCACCGTCTGCAGGACTTGCAGACTGCTACTGGACACGGCCCTTCTTCTGTGTCCTCAGGTACCGCCCAACCTGTCATAGCTTCAGATTTGTATGCAGGGGCTCCTGAAACCCATGTTCCATTGCAGGAGAAATTCTCCGGGGACAGAAAGGCCTATCTAGACTTCATTACCTCCTGTGAACTATTGTTCTCCGTTAATCCCAGGTCCTATGCCACAGACTTCGTCAGGGTACGGACCGCTATCTCCCTTCTTTCCGGTGAACCCCGGGCCTGGGCTCTCCACCTGCTCCGGGATGAGAGTCCTGTACTCCGGTCCTGGGCTTCATTCCGTAGGTCTTTGGATTCGCTATATGAAGACCCTCTATGTTCTTCCTCAGCTCAGAGCGCCATTAGAGCTCTTTTCCAGGGCAGACGTCCGGTAGAGGACTACGTGGCGGAGTTCCGTCGTCTCTCTATTGAGACTCAGTGGAATGAGCCTGCGTTGTTGGATCAGTTCCCTCTCGGTCTGTCAGAAAACCTCAAAGATGAACTGGCTCTTATTGGCGTACCTCCCTCTTTGGAAGATTTGATTCTCCTGGTTATCCAACTGGACCGTCGCTTCCGCAAACGTCGTCAGGAGAGGCAGGTCCCCTTGGAGTTACCTTCACAGCACAAACACCGTCTGACACCATACTACACCCCAGTCATTTTCTGCTACTTACAGATACCCTTCTGGACTGCGTTCGCCAAAGCATCATCTACAATGCAAACCCGGAGGGGTCTGAAGATCTAACCCTATCTGGGGGTCTGCTGTTCCGGCACCAAGAAGTCTTCATGCCCAGGCCCTTTCGCCAGGAGGTTCTACAGCTGTTCCACGATCACCCTACAGCAGGACATGGAGGATATGCCAAGACCATGGATAATATACGCCATTATTTCTGGTGGCCCAGTCTGGGGGGAGACGTCCATAACTACGTATCCACCTGTGATACTTGCGCCAGGATGAAAGACAGTCACAACAAACCATCAGGACTACTACATCCCTTACCGGTCCCAGCAGGCCCATGGCAGGATGTCACATTGGACTTTATTTCAGATCTGCCACTGTCCAACCAACAGAACAGCATACTGGTTGTGGTGGACCGTTTCACTAAAATGGCTCATTTCCTACCTACCAAAGGACTACCTTCTGCTGCTCATACCACCACCATATTCTTGAAAGAGGTGTTCCGACTCCATGGAGTACCTTGTCGGTCACCTCAGATCGAGGACCCCAATTTGTCTCTAAGTTTTGGCGTTCCTTCTGCTCCAACTTGTCCATCTCCTGTAACTTGTCTTCAGGATATCACCCAGAGACTAACGTACAAACGGAATGGACCAATCAGACTTTGGAGCAATACCTCCGCTGTTACACTACACATCTCCAGGATGACTGGTGTAGTTTCCTTCCCTTGGCAGAGTTTGCATACAACCATCAAATACACCGCTCCATCCGTTCCTCACCGTTTTATGCCCCCTACGGCTTCCATCCAAGGGCCATCCCCGGGTTGCCCCCGGACCCCGCTGTTCCTGACTCAGCTCTCCGTGTGCAACGATTGCAAGTCTGTCAAAAACTACTGTCCATCTTACTAACGGTGGCACAAAACTCCAACAAACGACAGGCTGATGCCCATCGAGTGCCGAGCCCTATCTACTCAGTGGGTGACAAGGTCTGGTTATCCTCTTCCCATCTTGTCCGACTCAGAAACTGGGTCCCCGGTTTCTTGGTCCATTTGTGGTTACCCGGATCATCAATCCTGTGGCTGTCTGGCTCGCTTTACCCACCTCAGTAAGGGTACACCCTACCTTTTATGTGTCTCAGCTGAAACCATGGAGGCCCAGCCCATTTCCAGGTCGTGACCCTGTCTGGCCTCTGCCTGTGTCTGTTCAGGGGCAGGACGAATATGAAGTACAGAAAATTCTGGACTCCCGCCTCCGAAGAGGTAAACTCAAGTACCTAATACATTGGTCCAGTTACAGCCTGGAGGATAGATCCTGGGAGCCATTGGAGAATGTACACGCATCTTCCCTGCTGCTTTCCTTCCATCGGACTCATCCGTCTCAGCCTCGTCCCCCTTGCGTCCGGAGGCCGCTCATTGGGGGTGGGCTATGTCGGCGTTCGGCGGGGTTTGCGGCGCTTCAGTGCGGGCCGCCGCGACGCAGGTCTCCGTCGGCGCCCACCGAGAGTGCGGAAGTATCAGAGCGGGCCGTCATGACGTCAGACGTCGCCGCGTCATCCATGACGCCCAGGGGGAACTCCTCTATATAACCAAGCGTCACAGTCTAGGTGGTTATTCGTAGCTCCTTGCTCTTTGCCTTCAAAGCGGTCTCTAGCAATTAAGCTCTCTGACCCTTTGGCTACCCTCCTGACCATCCATAAGAACTCTGCCTGCATTGACCCTTTGGCTACCCTCCTGACCATCCATTGAACGCTGCCTGCACTGACCTTTGGCTATCCTCCTGACCATCCATTGGAAGCTATCTGCACTGACCTTTGGCTACCCTCCTGACTAGTCTTCTGGCTTTCCGTCCACCTTCTCCTTCCTTTTCCCTATTGAGCCTGTGACTCAGGGGGTCCTCAGTTTCCTGTCTGGGGCTCTCCCTCTGTCTTGGTTCTTAGTTGGGCTCCTCCTGCTATTGGGTTCTTACTCTACCTGAGTTCTTTCCCTCATCTACCACCTCTCTGACTATCTGGCTTTCTGCTAGTTCTTTGTGGGGTAATTGTTTCCCATAGAGTACGGTTCAGCAAGCGTACATACCAACCTTTTTCTCTTTGTATCTACGACAGTAGGTAAACTGTTTTTCACAAACCTAGGAGAGGTGGCAACCTGGGTACCCCATAAAATCTTGGTATCCTGGGATGAGGATAAACAAGTGCAAGTGGGGTCCAAAGTGTGGATGTTACTGTGATCCACTGATCAACACAGGCAGAAAGGAGAGGTTAATTCAGATGGTCCTGGTAATAATAAAGTTGTATTATTAAATGATGATTCTAAACCTGTCTTCTTTCCCTCAAATAGATTGGTGGACGTCTAGCACCTCTGAACCCATGGTCATCCAACACATTCATGAAACATTTGGCCAGCTATGCAAGAATGGACAACTCCTCTGACTTTTGTATTTGTAGCGTCATCCCCATCAGTGAGGAAGGACGGTACCAGTTCCTTGGGCACACAGAGAAATGAGACAACTCTCTGGACAAAACACTGGACTCTTTTAACAAATTGTCTTATGAGCAGCTACAAATCAGGGCGGTAGCTCTCCAAAACAGCCTAGCCCTTGACTATGTTCTTGCTGTCAAAGGAGGAGTTTGCAAGCTGATAAGAAAATAATGCTGCAGTTAAATTGTGTAAATGGTGAAATCAATTACGATCTATCAAAACTGACATGCAATAATAAACAAACTCCAGTAAACACCAGACACCAGACTATTTGGGTGATTGGGAAGTCAGATAGCTACCTATCCAGTGAATGACTTTAGTGTGGTTTATGGCATGGGATCAAGAGGTGGAATGTTGTGGACACAGGTAAAGTCGCAGCAATTTTGCGACAAAACTGCGTCCATCACATGGTGTAATGTTGCAGCATGTTTTGCAACTATATTTGTGCTTATTTTTTTAGGTTCCCATGTCCTAAAACACACTTAGTTTTCAGAAACATTTCCTTTGTCTCTTTGTCTGTTTTGGTGGGAAAAGGACAAAGAGAAGACTAGCTCCCTTTGCTGCTAGGAAGAAGGGAGGAGGGGTGGTTCAGGGCAGGTAAGGTGGGCTGGTGATGGGCAATGCTTGCAACAATAAAAGAGATTGCCAATGAGAGCTTGGGAGGCATTCTGGAGTGTATCAGTGGCGTGATTGGAGGAGGATGTGACCAGCCAGCCAGCCTGCTGAAGCTCAAAATCCAGCCAGGCTGCCATGTATAGGCCTAGGAAATTTCTTCTTAAACATCAGGCACCAATTTGATCCACCAAGGGAGAGCTGTTCCAGACCAGAGCCTGACCCTGGCATCCAGTGGAAGTGGCCCAGTACATTGCCCAAATTTATCCAGTTCCCCTGACCTGTCTCTTTTCCTGCTGCCTTGTCCTTGTAAGCGTGTCCCAGGATTAGATAAATATAAACTGTATTGCGCTCTCTCTCTGCTTTATTTTTTATACTATATATATTTCCAGGAAAAACACCCTAATAACCAACATATATTGTTTCTCTTATAATTGTTGCATATTGTGTTTTATTTGCACTGCAGGAAGTAATTGTCTAGTTAGTATTATTAGGTGTTTAGCTAGAATATATTTGATAATATACAGTGGATTGTTCTTATTATAATATTATTGTTTGTTATTAAATATTATTGCTTATTGCTAGCATTGGGGTGTTATTGTGTTAATTGCAGTATTGGTCATTAGAACAAACTTCTCTGGGTATACCTAGGGACGTGAGCCACGCATTGCATAAGCACCTTTTTGGGCTGTGACCGAGTAGACTTACGCACATATGTTAATCGGTTGACTAATGGATATTATGCAGTTGCATTTGTTTCCAATTACTGTGCTAGTGTCTGTTAGTGTGAGCATACTGTAGGCCACTCTGTTTGTGCTAGGCCCCAGACAGTGTCTTTGTTCGTAGACTCCATATTGGATTCAGCACATGGTCTGACTCCATCTTGGAAATCTCAAGCCACATGGTCTGATGCCATCTTGGAACTCCCAACAAAGACTCCATTTTGGAAAAAACACATGGTATGTTAGTTTGCAGTTCTTCTCAATCACATTTAGATTTTAACTTTAAAGGGATAGTAATATTTCTTTTTATCTTTATTTTATTTTGTAGGCATTAAAAAAATATGAAGAACGATATATCTTATCTCTCAAACCTTTATGGTTTGAGAGATATTCACAAGCAACGTTTCCCCCTCCCACCCCTTTTACATAGTGTAAGCAATCTCTTCTCAGATGTGGAATGCTGTCCATAGACCAGACAGAAAACAGCAAGGGACAATATTCTTCCTATCAGAACAATGAAAGCCCTGGCCCCCTTGACAAGTTTTTCACCTTTTTCCCTTATCTTAATTGAAGATTGTCCCTCTCTGCAGTCTACCTGGGCACCTCCCTTCTGCTCTGGCTGAGCAGTGTTACATCAGTAAAAGGGGTGGGATGGGGGATACTTTGTCATTGAATGACTCTAGAACTATAACTCTGACAGTATTAAAATAACACTCTCCAAAGTCCAAATACTATGATGATTAATTTGAGCTGCTTTTATTATGAAACATTACTATCCCTTTAACACAGCTGTTATTGTGAAACCCTTTGCACAAAGTAATGCACCCAAAGCCACGTACTGCAACAAGCTGCAAGTCCATCTGGACCAGATGATTTTTTTGATTTGGAATGCTTTTCATGACTAGCTTAATTTTATTGTCCCTGATTGGAGCATCTAACATTTCTCTCTGTTGTTCTGTATAGGCAGATTTGCATTTCTACTAAAGTTCAACTCCTCATCAACATTCTCTACTGGAACTTAATATAAGGATTGATAATAAGTCAACAATTAATGGCTAATTGCCTCATCAGTGAGATATACCTATCCCACTGCAGATTTCATTCTAGGGATTCTAGTGGTACCCTTAAGGTGTCTTAAACGGAGGCCAACAACCAACCAGATATATTAGTCTTTCTAAAAAAACCTGATGTAATATTTCCACTCTTTCCTGTAAAGCTGTCTCATAGAGCTTTATATTCTCTAGATAGCTGTTTTTTTTTGTTTTTGTTTTTTTTTTTTGCTGTCAGATAGATGGGTTTCATAAGTATGATATGAATTGGTGAGCATGGAGTTAAATTCTAACAATATCTGGGTCCGTTTTGATGTTTATTTGCTACAAAAGAAATTACTAGCAAATTAAATGTGTTGTCTGTGTGTGACATTGTTATAATAGTTTTTGTTATTTTAGATAATGTGGTTGGTGAAACAGAGGCATGAGGAGAGGGTAAGTTATGCGTTTCAGAGTGAAGTAATGTAGTGTGGTATGGAGTGTATTTATGTATGTTTAATTAGTGTGTTACACATAAGGCAATGGTTGAAATGTATCAGCACAAAAGACATATCGTGAATAGGGATGGGCAAAACTTTTTGGCTCAAATTAAAATCGGAGAAGATGGCACTTTCTGCTTGGAGAAAAATCTCCAGCGAAAAGTGCAGATTTTCAGCTTTTTCCCTGTTTTTTTTGCCTAGCTCATTCCATTAAAATCAATGGGAACATCAAAGTTACACACAACATAAAACAAATATTATTTTGTTTCCCAAAGGCATAGTATAAAAGGGGCATGAGGATGCCTGTGTTGGTGGGGTGTGGGAAAATAATCAGTTGAACAGGAGATGATTTTTTGGGGGGTTGTTTACTGGGATTGGTGGGCAGTTAATACAAAATAAACTCTTAAATTAAATTAAAAAAACCCCATAAGACATGGTATAAAAGGGGTCTGAGGATACTGCCTGTGTCGGTGGGTGGACTCAGCTGAAAAGGCAAATTGTTTTTGGGGGGGTTTCTTGACTGGTATTGGGGGGATAGTTAATTAAAAAAAAACAGACATTTGTATGTAAAGTGATGGAGACAGGAACCCCCTGACATAAGTTTTCACTTGACTTGATAGTGTATTTTGTAGAGGATGATTTGTTAGATTAGTTGTTAACTAATCAGGAAACATTGATTTGTAGGACTTAGGCTTGTTAGAAACAAACCCTCAAAAACTGTTCATTTTATTTGTAGGACTATTTTTTTTTCAAAGCACAAACCCTGAGCAAAAACAATTTTACTGGCCTAGTGTCAGCAGGTCATGTTGGGCAATGGCCACTGGGCATTGTCAAATGTCCTCCTCTGTCCTGAGTCTGAGTCCATATTTGGGGAATTTGCAACTGCTGTTGCTGCTGCTGCTGCTGCTACTGAAATGTTTAAGCAGCAGGATGATTAGGCAGCTGAAAGGGAATGGGATCAGCAATAGCAGTAACATGATTGATTGATGATGAAGGTGCCACTTGCCAAGACTATCTCCAGTGATGTTCCTGAGGCATTAGCAGAACAATAAGTAGCCCCCAGTCTATGTGGAGAAAAGAAGAAGTTGGCCAATAATTCTTCTCCACCTGCCCCTCCTCCAAAATCATGGGTATGTTGTTATTAGAATACAATTTTTCCCTTGATAGCAGGGACTTGCCTCTCATCAGAAACTGTAATGTGCACAGTGTGTATGATAAATAACATATGGGGGCACAACTGTATCTAAACACCACGGCGCCCAAAGCCAAATACTGCCTTTGTCACTATACCCCTTGTCCAGACCCCGATAAGGACACATGACAGCTGATAGTTTAATAGTAATGATGAACCCTCCCTAACAACATCCTAGCATATTCTGCAGGATGGAATCTCCTCAGATGGTGCTTGATGACCTGGTATCAATTCTCCTCCACCACACTGGCATGTGTGGTCAGCGCACCACACAGTGTGCAAAGGGTAGAGACAAACTGCCATATCCTAACACAGGGCTCAAAATTTCAAGTCCTGAGCTCCTAGCCAGGCCTGAAAAGTTACTCGCCACCAGTTTCCATGCCTAGCCCCACCCATTTCCCCACCTTTAACCCCACCCATATCCCCTTCTTTAACCCCAGCCATCTCAAGTTCTCTTTGATGAAATTACTCTGTTGTTCTATATTTTATTCAGAATAAAATTAACAAAAATATTCAATAACAAACAATGTACGCACATAATTTAAAAGGAAAATAAGTGCATAAGACATCAACAAGTGGAGGCATAAAATATTTGGTTTAACTGAAACTCTTAATAAACATGGTACTGTTGATTTGCCACACTTTGTCTTTATACATAAAGACCACAGTAAGCAACACAATGCTTAATCTTTTAAAGGCCATAGGATGGTCTAACTATAGCACCACTGTAAAAGATCAGGCTGTAGAGGTACTTCTAACAAAAATTCAAGTTTCAGCTGCAATAACTTGCAAATAAAACATCTATCAACAGCTGTAGTTGTAGGATAACTCTGAATTATATTTTTTTCAATATTAAACTTTAAAATTATTTTAAAGCACTGGGCAACTAATAATTTAACCTGATGAGATCAGCCTTGTGGAGTCAAGTTAGAAAGGAAGGTAAAGTGAATCAAAAGGATGCTTTGTACAAAAGAAGCTCGTCATGACCTGCTCTCACCGGCTGCATAAAGCAACACAGAGTGTGGGTCCCAAAGTAGTAGGATGGTTACATTTTCCAGATGCATAAATTCAACTCAAAGGGTTAATGCAAGTGTGCAACAGACCCTCCAACTGTTCAGGGGCTACAGTTTTCGTCATGCTCAGTCAGCGAGCCAGTCAATGCTGATGGAACAGCTGGCTATGCATCATGGGAAATTTAGTCATCTTCTGAATGGGTAATTGGGTGCCAGGGGTGATGATACCAAGGGTGTCTGACTGACCACCATCTACTAACCCCTGTAGCTGCTCTCAGTGTTACTTACTGACTAGTAGACATTGGAACCTGCTTAAATTAGATGTCATTGCAAAGCATCATGACTCTGAGTATCTGTGCCATTAGAGATTCTTCTCTGGTCATGATGCAGTTCCCACTTATTTCTATGCCACTCATTGCTGTTTCCAAGGAACCCCCCAACCCGAGCCCCCCCCCCAGCAGAATTAACCAGACAACTCAAGGAAGACTGCAGCAGACCTGCTGAGCTGAAAAACCTGCTGCAGGGATGCCGTGGAGGCCAGGTGTCATCACAACCACCAGCACACCGCACACCAACAGGCATCTGAGTACAACCCAAATGCCATAACCAAATTATTAATTTATTATGTTTATGTTCTACAGCAACCAAGGCAGTGCCCAGTAATGTTGTTGATTTTTTTTTTCATTACAAGCTGATTAAACTCTGCATTGGATTTCAGTTGTACACCCTTGTGATTTTTTTGTGCATCTATTCATTTGGTGTATTTTTTTTTTAAATTATCATTATGTTCTAGCTTCTCATAACTTGGCGTGATTATTATTTTTGTTTGTTTTTTTATCCTTTCTTTTCACACACCAACACATCCTATATAATAATTCACTAAAACGTGTGTAATGATGCAGTCATGCGCAGTAGACACTGCTGCGTGTGCTGCAGTCATGCACAGTACAGACTGCCCGCGCCGCGGCTGATACAGAGCTGGACATTCCTTCGGAGCGTCCAGCTCTGTATCAGCCACGGCGCGGGCAGTCTCTACTGTGTATGACTGCCCTGTGACTGGGTGGCAATGGCACTGTGGCCCGTGTAACGGGCTCTTCAACTAGTTACACATATATACATAGACACACATACCTATTCATACACATGCATACTCAGACACATACATAAACATACATACAACCAGACACACTTTTGTCTAATTGTTTATTAAGTTGCTTGACTGGTGCCATAAGCTAAGCAGATGATGGGGGGTGTAGGAAAACTCCCCAGGCCGTCACACTCCTGCAAACACCACCCAACCTGGATCCCCCACAATGGTGAGGGGGTACGTACTCCAAGGTCAGACTTTCGGGTGGAGTTGTGACTATTTTACAGACATTAGCCAAGTACGCTATATTTGTAGGAAATGCACACGTTAACCCTTTGACTGCCAGAGGCGAGTCCAGCGGCACTCTGGCACGCAAAGGGTTACACGTGATTACTTCTGTCTGCGGTGATGTTTCAGAATCAGTTTTATGGCATTTGGCACACAGGGCCATAAGTACTAAATTAAAATGGAGCAATTTGTGGTTTAATGCCAGCATCTGCGTGTAACTGCATTGAAAGCTAATGAGCAGCAGTCAGAGCACTTACTCGGGAAGTGGCCAAGCTGGAGTGTGGAGCTTAAAATGCGTGCACTCGTATGTATGGAGCTCATCTGCAGTACAAAAGCAAGCGAAGTCCAAATGTGGCACTGAGGGACGGCAGCTTTTTATGCTTCCTACTTAAAAGTGCCAGCCTAGGCCAAGATATAGCACTGCAAACAAGGTTCTGCAGGGGCATGTCAGGCTGGGACAGGCAACAGCTGATACAGCGCCATCAGCAGCTCCGGAAAGGCGAAGTCACACAGTGCACCTTAGGGCACTGGATCGGCAGAGAAAACCATATGAAACAACTCTTCACATCGGGGCAGAGAGGAGGCACAGTGAAATCAGTGCAGCCCGAAAGTCAAACACTTCACTGTCCACCATCTCACTCACAATGGTTGCTTGGACACAACTACCTAGTGCCTCCCCCAAACCTACCACTCCATCAAAACTGCCCCATTTCCTGTGCTACTGCTTCCTTCCCAACTAGCCCTGACAATCCCCCTCCTCCTGTGTTACACTCTACTCCGCCCCAGGAACGCGGAAATGCAGGGAAAGAGGCCATTTTCATGTAGGGCTTCAATTTCTACTCGCCGTCTCTCAAATTCTCCTCGGCAAATGCGAGGTGGCGAGTGGAAATTTTGAGCCCTGTCCTAACATCAGAAGAGTGGCTATCATTTGGCGGGGTAGGTGATGAACGAGGTGGACTGGCAGAAGATGTAGCTGTTACCCTAGAGGAAGAAGGTGATGTTGATGACAAGCTAGTTGTTTTGTCATCGAACTGCCAGTGTCTGTCTGGGTTTCTTTATTCTTCCTCCTCTTTGATCTCCACCTAGCCTCTTATTGCCTATCTGGAGAGTTAGGGGTACAGTAACAGCGTGCTAGATTTCTGTAATGGCTATTTGGCTTTAACATGTTTGACATAAATGTCATGGTGTCTGTCTTTCATGTGTGATATCAGAGAGGTTGTGCCAAGGTGTGTTCCTTCCTTTCCCCTTCACCCTGGCTTGTCACAAATTTTGCACAGTGCCGTTGGTGATGATGACTGTACTGTGTCTGCCCCAAGAGAAAAATAGTGCCCGGGGGGGGGAGGCAACAGGTGGAGAAGACTGGCCTCTTTCTTCTTGTCCTCCACATTCCCCTTCACTGTCTTTGCTGGCAGTGAATGATGTTGCTGCTGTTGCTGCTATTGCCTCAGAATCAGTACTGCAACTAGGACCAGGAGTATTGCTGGCACTGGCAAGTGGAACCTATCCTAGTCCCACATCACATATTGACCCCATTCCCACTTTGTCCACAGTGATCTGTGGCACACTAGCCTACTCCTCAGCATCCTGCTGCCCTTGCATCTCAGCAGCAGCAGGAATTAGAGCAGTTGCAAATTCCGTAATTTACAAAAGCTTATTGCTAGTGGTGGCGTTGGTGATGCCCATGCTCATCCCTGACTCCCATTCCATCTCAGTTTCTGATAAAAAGGCCATCAATGTCTCTTTCACCCTAGATTCTCTACCATCATCATAACCACCACCACTAGCCTATATTGTTGCTGCTCTATTACAGACATCTCACTGCTACTTGAAGGAGGAGAGAAGCAATGTGACAGAGGGTCCCCTAATGTCACACTTGGCATTTCCTTTTAACCTGAAGAAGAAGGCAGACTAGCAGCAGTAGCAGCAGGCACAGGCTGGTGGTGGTGGTGGTATTAATTTTGAACCTGCTCTCCTCCAACACCAGTTCTGGCCTCTTAAGGATCGTGCTCAACTTGAAGGGAGTGAAGGGAAGGGGACTCCCAGAGCTAGAGGAATGGTGTGGGCTCCCTTGACCACTAGTCTGGAGGATCTCAAATGCTTCCCCTACCACTCCCCTAACACTAATCCCATGGGCTGCTTCACCATCACAGTTACTACTACTTCTAACACCACACACACCAAGTTCAGCCCCAGTGTCTTCCTCCTTCTTAGTAGTAGTAGTACTAGCACTGGTGTGACTGCTTGGGGATGGCAAGTGTGAATTAGGGTCCCCTGCTGTCACACTTGACATCATCTTCTCCTTACTCCCTCCTGAGCATTACAAGATACACTAGCAGCTTCAGCACTGGTGGCAGCAGCTTCAGCACTGATGGCAGCAGCTTCAACAATGGCAGCAGTCAGAGCACTGGTTGCAACAGTGGCAGCAATGTTGGCAGCAGAGGCAGAACGTCTAGCAGCAGGCACAGGCAGCTGACCTGTCCTGCTCTCACTAGTACTACCCTTTTCTCCCTCCCTTGCCTTTTCTCCCTCCCTTCCCATTTCCTTTTCTCCCTCTTTTCCCATTAAATTCCCCAAGATACCTTGGGGTGATTTAGGGGGACTAGACACCATTAGTTCAGTAGTGCTCACTTCCTCCTCCTCAGACTCAGTGGACACATAAGGGTCCTTCCAGCTCCTCCACTGATTATTTTTCAACCTGCTCATAGTAATGGCAGTCACTATGAGCCTCTCCTGCCTCAATTTTGCCAAAATATCACAGCAGAACAGTACTTCACATCTACCTCGCTCTGTAGCTCCTTCTATTGTATTTGATTTCAGCAAATACGTCATGGTTTTTATAGCGAAAAGGCGAAAACAATGTAAATCAATGTGAGGAAACATTCTAGCCATTGAAAAAATGGTGAAAAATTTGGGCCACTGGGCGAAAAATGTGAACATTTTAATTGCTAGTTTTAAAGCAGACTTTCCCTCAAAAAAGCGGACAACAATGTGTTTTTTGAAGAATTTCCCGTGGGAACATGACGAGAGATTTTGCCAATCCCTAATTGTGAGCATAGAGAGCACAGACAGGAGGAGTGCCAAACATTGGTGTGAAGGGGAGGAGACACATCCGTTTAGTGAAAGGCCCAAGTGTCCAGTGAAATGGAATGGGAGGAGAGTCAATGAAGCAAATGAGAGTGTGAGTCAAACGGGCGAACAGAGACACAATGAGGTGAGGGAGAGTGTGAGACGAACAATCAAATGAAGGCACAATGAGGAGCAGGGGAGTGTGAGTTCAACAGAGCACAATGAGGTGAAGGGGAGTGTGATTTGAACAGCTGAACGGTGACACAATGGGGTGAAAGGAAGTGTACGTCAAACAGTTCAACGGAAACACAATTAGGCAAAGGGGAGTGTGAGATGAACAGTTGAATGGAGAACTACTGAGGTTGAATGGAGGCACAATGAGGCAAAGGGGAGTGTGAGTCAAAAAGTCAAATGGAGATAAAATGAGGAGATGGCGAGTGTGAGTCAAAGAGTCAAATGGAGATACAATGAGGTGAAGGGAAGTGTGATTCAAACAGTCAAATGGAGATACAATGAGGTGAAGGGGAGTGTGAGTCAAACAGTCAAATGGAGTCACAATGAGGCAAAGAGGAGTGGAAGTCGAATAGTCAACGGAGATACATTGAGGTGAAGGGAACAGTGAGTTAAACAGTTGAACTGAGACAAAATTAGGTGACTGGGATTGTGTCGAACAGGTTAATGGCGAAAATCATGCCCCATGACATACCAATGGGACAGACAGTACAGAGGAGTCTTGCATAACTTCTGCTTACTGCCAACCCTAAGTGTGTTTGTCTGAGAGGTCCCCACTGTGAGGGTGGTTATTTTCAACATATTGGGCCCACTCAGCCCTCAAGTAATGTTTTGATGAGATTATTGGACATTTTCCAATTATTAGATACATTATGCTGAATCAATTTTACTAACCTAATAGAGGTAGAGATTACTTTATTGTAAATGTCAGCTTGAGAAATCTTTGACAGAAACGGTACACAGGAACGCAGGAACACAGCAACAATGGCGCAGGATCAGGAACACCACGAAAGGGCACCTGACAGGTGCCATAGGCCCAGTATATAAAGGGACACCCTGGGCGGGCCAATCAAGCTCCGCCAATGGAAGAGCACCACCATAGAGAGTGACAAGGAATCACGGGGACCGTGATAGTACCCCTCTCTCAAAGACCCCCACCCCTGGTCAAGACCATATCAACTGATCCCTCCCAATGTGCCCAGCTGCCTTAGATGAGTGGTAAGTCTCGAGTAAACTGGTACGGAAAGGCTCATCCACAAAGCACTTGCCAACTGGGGTTTCAGGAGGTGCCTGTGCTTGAGATGCCAAAATTTGTTCCCCCAGTGGTGAAGTGATACTGGTGCGTACTGTTGCCAGAATCCGATCTGGCTGAATAATAGGTACCGGGGCTTCATCCCTCTCAATGTCCGGGCTAAACTGTCTGGATAGGGTGTCTGCCCTAACATTCTTAGAACCTGGCAAGTAGGACACTATAAAATTAAACCAAGACAGGAATAGTGCCCACCTAGCCTGACGGGAGGACAGCCTTTTAGCCTCTGAGAGATAAATCAAATTTTTTAACACCGGAGTTCTTGTTCCTTCCAATAAGTGTTGCCATTCTTTTAATGCCAGGATGATAGCCAACAATTCCCTATCACCAATCTATTAATGGCTTTGGGCACTAGAGAGCTTTTTGGAAAAGAACCCACAAGGTATCAGATTGCCACCCTCTTTGGGGCGTTGAGAAAGAACTGCCCCTCCCCCAACTTTGGAGGCATCGACCTCCAATGTAAACGGCAGGGTGGGATTGGGGTGGGACAGTATAGGAGCGGAGGCAAAAGCAGATTTAAGTGTCTCAAAGGCCATCTCTGCTGCCTCAGACCATTGAGAGGGATTAGTGCCCTTGTGTGTGAGGTCAGACAGAGGTTTCACAATGGTAGAGAAATTCTGAATAAATTCTCTATAATAATTGTCAAAGCCCAAGAACCGTTGAATAGCTTTTAACCCTTTGGGCCGTGGCTACTGTAGGACTGCTGCCAATTTCTCTTGGTCCATGGCAATGCCATCCTTAGATATTACAAAACCCAGGAAGGGTACTTTGGAACTGTGCAATTCACATTTTTTTAATTTACAGAACACCTTGTGTAACCGGAGCAACACTTCCGACACATCCTGGATGTGTTGAGTTAGGTTGGCAGAGTGTATCAATATATCGTCAAGGTATATGACCACACAGGACTGTAGCATATCACGGAGGATATCATTGATCAACTCTTGAAATATGGCAGGTGCATTACATAATCCAAAAGGCATCATTAAGTATTCATAGTTCCCCGACCTAGTATTGAATGCCGTTTTCCACTCATCTCCAGCCCTGATCCTTATCAGGTTGTAGGTGGCCCGTAGATCGAGTTTAGTAAATATAGAAGAGCCCTTCAACCTGTCAAATAACTCTGTAATGAGTGGTATGGGATACGTATTCTTGGACATGAGCTTATTCAGTCCCCGGTAAACAATACATGGTCGTAATTCGTAATTTTTCTTTTTCACAAAACAAAACCCTACACCTGCCGGAGAGGATGATTTGCGAATGATTCCCCTCTTGAGGGCATCCTCAATGTACTCCTCCATGGCCCTGTTCTCTTCACAGGACAAAGGGTATGTACTGCCCCTAGGAGGCACCACCCCCGAGGGCAAATCAATAGCGCAATCATATGGCCTATGCTGCGGCAATGCACTAGCCTCTCCTTTACTGAATACAAACATAGTATATAACATAGTATATAACATAGTAATTTAGGTTGAAAAAAGACTTGGGTCCATCTAGTTCAACCTTTTCCTATTCCTGTTTACCATCGTTGATCCAAAAGAAGGCAAAAAAATCCCCACTCAATTAGCAATTTAAAATTCTGCCTTGAATGGGGGGAAAAAATTCCTTCTTGATTCCAAATGGCAATCAGATTCCTCCCTGGATCAACAAGCCCCAACTAAATATTCATCCCAATACTAACGTACACAGCCCTCTATGTTATGCTCTTTTAAATAAGTATCAAGGCCCCTTTTAAAGGTATCTAATGTTTTCGATAGCACCATCTCCTCAGGCAGTGAATTCCATACCTTTATTGTCCTTACTGTAAAGAAACCCTTCTGCTGTTGTAGATTAAATCTCCTTTCCTCAAGTCTAAGCGGGTGGCCTCTTGTACTGCGTACTGTTCTGTTAATAAACAGGTCTTTGGAGAGCCCTTTGTATGGGCCCTGAACATATTTATATAGTGTTATCATATCCCCTCTAAGACGCCGTTTCTCTAGAGTGTACAAGTTTAACTTTTCTAGCCTTTCTTCATAACTAAAACTTTCCATTCCCCTTACTAGTTTTGTAGCCCTCCTCTGTACTTTCTCTAGTTCCATAATGTCCTTTTTTAAGAAAGCGCGCCCAGAATTGAACAGCATATTCTAAGTGGGGTCTTACCATGGACCTGTAAAGAGGCATAATTATATCTTCCTCCCTTGAGTCAATACCCCTTTTAATACATGCCAATATCTTATTGGCCTTTGCAGCTGCCAGCTGGCACTGCATGCTACTGCTAAGTCTATTGTCTACCATTACTCCCAAATCCTTTTCATTTGTAGATTTCCCCAGAGAAACACCATTTAAACTATATGTTGCATTTTTATTATTATACCCAAAATGCATAACTTTACACTTCTCTATATTGAATCTCATTTGCCACTTGCCTGCCCAGTTACTCAATTTGTCCAAATCCTCTTGTAATGAAGACACATCCAGTTCAGACTTTATTACCTTACTTAATTTTGTGTCATCGGCAAACATTGATACTTGGCTCCCTATGCCCTCTGGGAGGTCATTAATAAACAAATTAAAAAGAAGAGGACCCAGGACAGATCCCTGTGGTACTCCACTTATCACGTTTTTCCAACTGGAGAACTTGCCATTTACTACCAATCTTTGCATTCTATCTTTCAGCCAATTTCCAATCCACACACAAACATTTTCCCCTAGGCCTATTTCATTCAATTTGAACAGTAACCTCTTGTGTGGAACTGTATCAAATGCCTTGGCAAAGTCTAAATAGATCACATCAACCACCTTGTCCCGCATCTATATTATTACTCACTTTTTCATAAAATGCAATCAAGTTAGTTTGATAAGACCTGTCTTTCACAAAGCCATGTTGGCTATTGCTAATGATATTCCTGGTCCAGCAGAATTCTTGAATATATTCCCTTAGCAACCTTTCAGACAGCTTCCCTACCACAGATGTCAAGCTTACAAGTGTGTAATTTCCTGTCTGTGACTTTGATCCCTTTTTAAATATGGGCACCACATCTGCTTTACGCCAATCCATGGGCACCATATCTGAAATAAAAGAATCCCTGAAAATCAAATATAACGGTCTGTCCAGGGTCTGGCTTAGCTCTTTAAGTACCCGTGGGTGTATACCATCTGGCACCGGAGCTTTGTCTACCTTAACACCATTCAAATGTTTTAACACTTTTTCTTGTGTTAGCCAGTCCCATGCTTGCTGTGACTGTTCTGTAAAAATAGTCTGCAGATTCTTGTCCATTGGGTCTTCCTTGGTAAAAACAGAAGAAAAGAAATTATTTAAAATATCTGCCTTCTCTCTGTCCCCCTTGACCATCTCACCTGTTTCAGATAACAAGGACCCAACATTATCAGACTTTAATTTTTTGCCATTTATGTATTTAAAGAATTTCTTGTTCTCCTTAGCAATATTTTTTTCATTCTCCAGTCTAGCTAATTTAATAGCCTTTTTGCAGGTTTTGTTGACATTTTTGTGTACTGCAAATGCCTCTGCTGATCCCTCAGCTTTGTAATGTTTAAATGCCGTTTTCTTGTTATTTATTTCATGAAGTACTTTACTGGTTAGCCACATGTTATTTTGAATGCATTCCACTTACCTTCTGTGTTTTTTCCTGAAAATATTTTATTCCATTCAACGAGACCAAGGGATGAATTAAATCTGCTAAAGTTGGCCATTTTAAAATTCAGTGTTTTGGTGGGACCCATACTAAATTGCTTTTTTTAATTTATCTCAAATGATACCATGTTATGGTCACTATTCCCAAGTGCTCCCTAACTTGGATGTTAGAGATAAGTTCTTCATTGTCAGTTATTACCAGATCCAGACATGCATTCCCTCTGGTTGAGGTCTGCACTAGTTGAGACAAAAAATTGTCATTCAACAAGTTCAGAAACTTGCTGCTTTTAGCAGAATAAGCTGTTCCATTTTTCCAGTCTATTTCTGGATAATTAAAATCCCCCATCATTAAAGTTCTCCCTATTTGAGAAGCCTTTTCTATTTGCATTAATAGCTTTGATTCCTCAAGGTCACCAATGTTTGGTGGTTTATAACAAATATACATTAATATGTTTTGGGCAATTTTACCCCCAGTGACTATTTCAACCCACAGGGTTTCCAAATGTTCACTACTGTCATCACATATATTTTCCCGCAATTGAGGCAATAATGCTGGTTTGACATACAGACACACCCCACCACCTCTTTTGTTTGACCTATCTTTTCTAAATAACATGTAGCCCTCTAAATTGATTGACCAATCATGTGTATCATCCCACTATGTTTCTGTTATGCCTATCAAGTCATAGTTTTCAATTTCAGCTACCAGCTCCAGTTCCCCTATTTTACCAGTTAAACTTCTGGTATTTGCAAGCATACAATTTATGCCACTGCTATGTTTCATTTGTGATTTAATTTTGATGTGGTTTATAGGCTTCTCCCTATCATCTGTACTAACCTGCCCCCAGATCCTCCCACCTGGTTATTAACTACATCGCCTTCCCTTTCTATACTATCTATCCCAGTATTTATTGGTCCCTCCCCCCCCCTTCCTAGTTTAAACTCTCCTGCAGCCGTCTAGTCATCCTCTCCCCAAGCACTTGAGACCCTCTTGCATTCAGGTGCAATCCATCCCTGCTATAGAGATTGTACCCCAAAGCAAAATCAGCCCAGTGTTCTAAAAACCCAAAGCCCTCCTTCTTACACCAAGACTTCAGCCATGCATTGAGCTCCCTAATCTCCCGCTGTCTCTCTGGCTGTTACGGTTTGTTAGACACTCAGACCAGTAGGTAAAATAAATCAATCTTTTATTGAAAGAAATAAAATGCAAAGGATCGCCCTCTACAGTTGACTGCAACAATTGCAAGCTATTACACAGTACATATAACTTTAATACAATATTCAAAAGGCACCCAACATAGGTACAGATAATAGGGAATAGGACCCTAAAGGGTGTATGGAAACAGTTAGTCAATCTCAGCTGTGGGGTTTGGCACACCCGTGTGGTGTCTAGATAAACTGAGCAAATGTGCACAGCACAAAGTTCATATGAAGATGAGTAGAAGACGTTCAGTGACCAATATAAGTTATAGCAGCACAGTAACCCAAGGTAGCCCCCACGGGCGTTCGTGAATAGACCAGAGAGCCTGCAAGTGCGAGAGTATGTAGCCTCCACGGTCGTGATCGAGACTAGCCCGAGATGCGAAGCTGGCGTGTTAGCCCCCACGGGCGTATCACAGAGGACCACTGTAAGCACAACACGAGCCAAGAGCCCCCGCGGGCGTTTACCTACAGATTGAGCAAGAGCTTGGAGCCTACCCTTGCCACCAATAGCCGCACCGGACATCTCCGTCGTTAACCGTGAGAACAAGAATGCCCAAACGGCCTACCGGGATTTACTACTCTGCAAATATAACCGGGAGTCGCCGTCCAAGTAGCGGCCAACTCAGCAGCAGTAGAATTACAAGGCAACGGTTCTATATAGAGCAAGGAGGTCCGGTCAGTGAGGAGTGGCAGTGCAAGGGTTAATAGGTACGTTTGAATCTCCCAGGCTCGGTATGGTAGCTTAGCTCTGCAACGTGTAAAGGCTCGGTACGAGAGGCACAGCTTCTGCAAGTCGGCAAGGAATTCTGCACAGATGGATGGGTTATCCAGGAGGGTAATGGTCACACTAGCTTGGCACAGCAATGCAGGATTCAGAATGTCGCGGCGGCGACAACCAGCCAGGCAGCCGGGAAGGACTTGAAGCGGGAAGGCAGCCAGCCGAGCCGTAGCACGTAGAGGATTCTCAGACAAGCCGGGTCGTAGCACGTAGAGGATTCTCAGACAAGCCGTGTCGTAGCACGTAGAAGATTCTCAGACGGGCCGGGTCGTAGCACAAAGAGGATTCTCAGACAAGCCGGGTCATACACGATCAGGAACACTGGAGAGTAGTCAGAACAGGCCAAGGTCGGTACACAGGAATCCGGATACAGGAACACAGCAACAGCAAGTCTGGCTCAGAAACACCACGAAAGGGCATCTGACAGATGTAAGCGTCAGGTATAAAAAGGTCACCAAGGGGTGGGCCAAACCAACCGAGCAAATCACAATCTGCCACAGATGAGAGTGACAGACAGACCCCCTCTCCCAGCTGGAGGCTTAGGTTTCTGAGGATATTTAGAGTGGAAGCTGCGCATAAGTCTTGGCGCATGGAGGTCCTTCTGGTCAACCCAAGAGCGCTCCTCCGGGCCATAGCCCTTCCAGTGGACCAAATATTGCAACTTCCCTCTAAAATGCCTAGAATCAATAATGCTCTGAACCTCATATTCCTCTTGCCCCTGGACGTCCACCGGCCCAGGAACTACTGGAGTAGTCGTGTAACGATTGCACACCAGGGGTTTCAACAGAGACACATGGAACACATTGTGAATGTGCATAGACGGTGGAAGTTCCAAAGCATAGGAGACAGGATTAATTTTGCGGATAACTTTAAATGGGCCAATAAACCGGGGAGCCAGCTTATTCGAGGGAACCTGCAGGTTGAGGTTTCTGGAGGAGAGCCATACCCTATCCCCAACCTGGAAGGAGACCGCTGGCAGCCGTCTGCGGTTGGCATATCGCTGCTGTCGCTGGAAGGACTGACTGAGGGCCCTTTGTACCTGTGCCCAGGTGGAACGGAGCTGCTCCATATGCTCATCCAGAGCCGGAATCTGCTGAGACTGGAACGAGTCCGGGAGCAAACCTGGCTGGAACCCATAGTTGATTAAGAACGGGGAGCTCCCGGACGATGAGTTAACTGCACAATTCCTGGCAAACTCCGCCCATGGCAACAGGTCGGCCCAATTGTCATGATGATCAGTAATAAAACAGCGCAAGAACTGTTCCAAACCCTGGTTGGCACGCTCAGCGGCTCCGTTGGTCTGGGGATGGTAGGTGGAGGAAAAGGATAATTGGATGCCCATCATGCCACAGAATGCCCTCCAAAACCTGGACACGAATTGACTCCCACGGTCGGAGACCACCACTCTAGGGACCCCGTGCAAACGAAACACTTCTTTAGCAAAGACCTTAGCCAATTCCTGAGCCGATGGAAGACCCCTGAGTGGCACAAAATGAGCCATTTTAGAGAACCTATCGACCACCATAAGAATAAATGTATACCCCCTCGAGCTAGGCAATTCTCCCAGAAAATCGATAGATATGTGGGACCAGGGCCGGTCTCCATTAGGCACAGGTTGAAGCAAGCCCACTGGGAGATGCCTGGGGGTCTTAGCACGGGCACATGTGGAACAAACGGCAGTAAAAGCGGAACAATCGGCTCTGAGCGTAGGCCACCAGAATAATTGTGAAAGAGACCAAACCAGCTGATCCCTGCCGATGTGCCCGGCTGCCCTAGAAGAATGATAGGTCTCCAATAAACGAGTGCGAAAAGGCTCATCTACGAAACATTTGCCAACTGGAGTCTCAGGTGGGGCCCTCGCTTGAGACCCCAAAATCTCCTCCCCCAGGGGTGAGGTTATACTAGTGCAAATAGTCGCCAATATACGGTCGGGTTGGATAATGGGCACCGGTGCTTCCTCCCTGTCAGTGTCCGACACGAACTGACGAGACAATGCATCTGCCCTCACGTTCTTAGATCCCGGGAGGTACGATACTACAAAGTTAAACCGGGACAAAAAGAGTGCCCACCTGGCCTGCCGAGAAGACAACCTCTTAGCCTCAGAGAGATATGTCAGGTTTTTGTGATCGGTCAGTATCAATACTGGGTTCTTGGTACCTTCCAACAAGTGACGCCACTCCTTTAGTGCCAGAATAACCGCCAATAACTCCCTGTCACCAATCTCATAGTGGCTCTGTGCGCTGGACAATTTCTTAGAAAAGAAACCACAAGGTTTCAAGGTACCACTTCCCACAGGACGCTGGGAGAGTACTGCCCCAACCCCAACCTCAGAAGCGTCAACCTCCAAGGTAAAAGGCAGGGAGGGATTGGGATGGGACAGTACTGGGGCAGACGCAAAGGCAGATTTTAAGGTCTCAAACGCATTTTCAGCGGCCTCGGACCACTGAGAGGGAGTAGCGCCCTTATGTGTCAAATCCGACAAAGGTTTCACAATAGTAGAAAAGTTACGTATGAATTTTCTGTAATAGTTGGCGAATCCTAAAAAGCGCTGAATAGCTTTTAGCCCTTTAGGGCGAGGCCATTGTAATACAGCTGCCAACTTGTCCTGGTCCATAGCGATTCCATCTTTGGAGATCACGAACCCCAAGAATGGTACTTGTGAGACATGGAATTCGCATTTTTCAATTTTACAAAACAGCTTATGCTCCCGGAGTCTCAACAGAACTTGCGTGACATCTTTAATGTGTTGGGAAAGAGTGGCGGAATGAATCAATATGTCATCCAGATATACCACCACACAGGACTGAAGCATGTCACGCAAGATATCATTAATTAGCTCCTGGAATACCGCAGGTGCGTTACATAAGCCAAACGGCATTACCAGATATTCGTAGTGCCCAGTTCTGGCATTAAATGCCGTTTTCCACTCATCACCTTCTCTGATTCTAATCAGATTGTAGGCGGCCCGCAAATCAAGTTTGGTGAAGACAGAGGAGCCCTTCAATCTGTCAAATAACTCGGTGATGAGTGGAATAGGGTATGCGTTCTTGGGCATCAGCTTATTAAGCCCCCGGTAGTCAATACACGGCCTAAGTTCGCCACTTTTCTTCTTTACAAAGAAGAATCCGGCACCAGCAGGAGAAGTAGACTTGCGAATAATTCCCCTGCCAAGGGCATCCATAATGTACTCCTCCATTGCCCTGTTCTCTTCGCATGACAGTGGGTAGGTTCGTCCCCTCGGGGGAATCACACCTGGAGGCAAATCAATAGCGCAATCATAGGGTCGATGTTCGGGCAATGCGCTAGCCTCCCCCTTGCTGAATACGTCACTGAATTCCCCATATTCAACTGGCACAGCAGGAGAGGTACACATAATTTTGACAGGAAGCGATAGACAATTTTCTTTACAGTAATCAGACCAGGACCTAACCTCACATTTTTGAAAAATCAAATTGAGGATTATGTCGAAGCAACCATGGAAACCCCAAAATGACTGCATGGTGAGGTGAACGAATAATTTGAAACTGAACCTCCTCCTTGTGGAGTGCCCCAATTGACATAGAAATAGGAATGGTCTCCATAGTAATAAAGGCAGGTTCCAATGGTCTCCCATCAATGGCCTCTACTGCCAATGGAGATTCTTTCTTGCACAGGGGAATATTGTGTGAAGCCGCAAAGGCTTTGTCCATAAAGTACCCGGCAGCACCCGAGTCCACCAGTGCCAAGGTTTCTGCGCCCTTGTCGGCCCAAAAGAACGTCACCTGGATGGTGGGTTTAGCAATGTTAGAATCTAGGGACTGTTGAACACCACCTAGGGCCTGTCCCCCAAGGTAACCTAGGTGCGTGCGTTTCCCGGCCTCACCGGACAGTTGCGCAAAAGGTGCCCCTGTTTGCCACAATATAAACATAGGCCTTGCTTTTTATGAAAAGACCTTTCCTCTTTGGAGAGTCTAGTGAACCCCAGCTGCATTGGCTCAGCTGCCTCTCCTGGACGCTCAGTAGTAAAGGGTGGAGAGGGCGGGTCAAAGGAGCTGTCCTGCCCATGTTTTCTGGAGGTCGTCCTCCTTGCCAGCCGTCTTTCCCGGATATGAGAATCAATGAGCATTACATAATCAATGAATTTGTCCCGGTCACTAGGTACATCTCGAGCAGCTATCTCATCTTTAATTGGTTCAGAGAGACCCTTAGTGAAAGCTGCTAATAATGCCTCATCGTTCCAGCCCACCTCCGCTGCCAGGGTCCGGAATTCTATTGCGTAATTGCCCAATGTACGATCGCCCTGCTGTATCTCCATTAGCCTTTTGGCAGCGGAGGCCACTCTGCCAGGGACCTCAAACACGCGGCGGAACTTTTTTACGAACTCATAAAAGTTCAGCGTGCAGGGTTTGGCACTCTCCCACAAGGGGTTTGCCCAAGCCAGAGCTTTGCCTGTTAGTAGCGATATCATAAAACCGACCTTGCTTCGGTCGTTAGGAAAAGCCTGGGGCGTTAATTCCAAATAGATCTCTAGCTGGTTAATAAAACCCCTGCAAAGAGAAGGCTCACCATCATATCGCAATGGTAACGGCTGCGGCAGCCGTTAAGCCTCTGACACACGTGGGAGGAGCTAGAGGCGGATTGTCCGGTGTCAAGACTGGGGGGACCACCGGATTCGGATTAGGCTTGTCTAGGTGTACCGTACGCTCAAGTAGGGTTTGTAGAGCCAGTGCCAACTGATCTAGGCGCTGCTCATGGACATCCATTCTCCAGTGCATGTTTTGTGCGTTACTTTCACCCTTACTGTCTGAGGTCATGGCCCTTTCGTACTGTTTCGGTTTGTTAGACACTCAGACCAGTAGGTAAAATAAATCAATCTTTTATTGAAAGAAATAAAATGCAAAGGATCGCCCTCTACAGTTGACTGCAACAATTGCAAGCTATTACACAGTACATATAACTTTAATACAATATTCAAAAGGCACCCAACATAGGTACAGATAATAGGGAATAGGACCCTAAAGGGTGTATGGAAACAGTTAGTCAATCTCAGCTGTGGGGTTTGGCACACCCGTGTGGTGTCTAGATAAACTGAGCAAATGTGCACAGCACAAAGTTCATATGAAGATGAGTAGAAGACGTTCAGTGACCAATATAAGTTATAGCAGCACAGTAACCCAAGGTAGCCCCCACGGGCGTTCGTGAATAGACCAGAGAGCCTGCAAGTGCGAGAGTATGTAGCCTCCACGGTCGTGATCGAGACTAGCCCGAGATGCGAAGCTGGCATGTTAGCCCCCACGGGCGTATCACAGAGGACCACTGTAAGCACAACACGAGCCAAGAGCCCCCGCGGGCATTTACCTACAGATTGAGCAAGAGCTTGGAGCCTACCCTTGCCACCAATAGCCGCACCGGACACCTCCGTCGTTAACTGTGAGACCAAGAACGCCCAAACGGCCTACCGGGATTTACTACTCTGCAAATATAACCGGGAGTCGCCGTCCAAGTAGCGGCCAACTCAGCAGCAGTAGAATTACAAGGCAATGGTTCTATATAGAGCAAGGAGGTCCAGTCAGTGAGGAGCGGCAGTGCAAGGGTTAATAGGTACGTTTGAATCTCCCAGGCTCGGTATGGTAGCTTAGCTCTGCAACGTGTAAAGGCTCGGTACGAGAGACACAGCTTCTGCAAGTCGGCAAGGAACTCTGCACAGATGGATGGGTTATCCAGGAGAGTAATGGTCACACTAGCTTGGCACAGCAATGCAGGATTCAGAATGTCGCGGCGGCGACAACCAGCCAGGCAACCGGGAAGGACTTGAAGCGGGAAGGCAGCCAGCCGAGCCGTAGCACGTAGAGGATTCTCAGACAAGCCGTGTCGTAGCACGTAGAAGATTCTCAGACGGGCCGGGTCGTAGCACAAAGAGGATTCTCAGACAAGCCTGGTCATACACGATCAGGAACACTGGAGAGTAGTCAGAACAGGCCAAGGTCGGTACACAGGAATCCGGATACAGGAACACAGCAACAGCAAGTCTGGCTCAGAAACACCACGAAAGGGCATCTGACAGATGTAAGCGTCAGGTATAAAAAGGTCACCAAGGGGCGGGCCAAACCAACCGAGCAAATCACAATCTGCCACAGATGAGATTGACAGACAGATCACAGGCACTGTGATACTGGCGTAGCGCATGGCACAGGTAGTATCTCTGAGAATACTGCTTTGGAGGTCCAGTTCCTAATCTTACTGCCTAAATCCCTAAAATGACCTTTTAGGACTCGCCACCTTCCTCTTACTTTGTCATTGGTACCAATATGCACCAAGACAGCTGGATCCTCTCCAGCCCCTCCCAATAATCTGTCCACCTTGTCTGCAACATGCCGAACCCGGGCACCCGGGAGACAGCAAACCATTCGGTTGCTGCGATCAGAGCCACAGATTACCCTATCTGTTCTCCTAATAATGGAGTCCCCTACCACCACAACCTGCCTAGGCTTCACTTTCCTCTGGATCCCCTGGGTGCTAGAGGAGTTTTTCTCCCGGCTTTTCTCCTGGCTTCTCCCAGTCTTCTCCAACAATTCCACTTCTGGATTTGCCTCCCCAACATCTTCACTTAAATGAGCAAATTTGTTTGGATGGAAAAACTCCGGACTGGCTGCCCTCTTCCTCTTCGCTCCCTCACTGCAACCTCTTCTAACTGTTACCCAGCTATGTGCCTGGTTCCCTTCTAGCTGATCTCCTCCCTCTTTGCTAGGTGACCCAGCTAGACTCTGCTCAGTTAGCAAGAGACTCCTCTCAAGGTTGTCAATATCTCTCAGTGTTGCAATATGACTCTCTAGAGCTCCAATCTGAGCTTCTAGAAGGGCCACTTGCTCAAACTTGCCACAGCGGTATGGACCCTGGAACGGCTGTTCCAAGCATGCATACATATGGCAAGATGTGCACTTAGTGAGATCTCCAAACTTGCTCATCATGTATGGTGCAAATGTGAGTTCTTACAAAATGTAAACAATTAATTTACCTTTGTTCCTGTAACTCCTGTGTTGCACTAACTCCTGTGTTTCACAAACTCTGCACTTATTCCAGAGCACTTAATAAAGAGCACGCTCTATTTGTGAGCAAGATCTGTGAGTCCTGTACCTAGATTTATACAGGCCTACACAGGGGATTGTTCACAAACCCCACCCTTAATTAATTACACACACTCCCAGAAAAACACAACCTTTTACACTTTAACCCTTTAACCTTCTTACTGCAGGTTAAGATGTAAACACAAAATCACTATATTATAACACTTTTCCAATGTTTTGATGTCCAAACTGTTCACTTAATCCAGAGCACACTGCAATATGTGAGCAAGCTCTGTGAGTCCTGTACCTAGATTTATACAGGTCTACACAGGGGATTGTTCACAAACCCCACCCTTAATTAATTACACACACTTCCAGAAAAACACAACCTTTTACACTTTAACCCTTTAACCTTCTTACTGCAGGTTACGATGTAAACACAAAATCAGTATATTATAACACTTTTCCAATGTTTTGATGTCCAAACTGTTCACTTAATCCAGAGCACACTGCAATATGTGAGTGAATAATTTGTAGAGTGACACAATATCACAGTTGAGTAATGACAAAGTCAGTGGAAAATGGAGGTCCATTAAGAAGGATTTCAGGGACCTAGGATATAAGCTTAAGCAGAGGACCTCTAAATTAGTATTTTCTGAAACACTACCTGTGCCACACGCTACATTAGAAAGGCAACAGGAGATTAGGGAGTTAAATGCGTGGATAAAGAGTTGGTGTAAGCAGGAGGGGTTTGGGTTCCTAGAGCACTGGGCAGTCTTTTCCCTTGGGGGCAATCTTTATAGTAGTGATGGATTGCACCTTAGTGGAAGGGGGGCCACTGTGCTGGGCGATAGGATGGTTAGAGGGCTGGAGGAGACTTTAAACTAGAAAGGGGGGTGGGAGCTGCAACACAGGCTGGGGAAGGTAGTTTAATTGAGGGGATTAGAGAAGGGGCAAGGGGGTGGAATTGGGGAATGGGCTAGTTCATCTAATACAGAGTTGCCATTGTTACAGCCTGATAAAAGACAAATACATTTGACAAAGAACAAAATCTTTAGGAATGGCAAAAAGATAAAATGTATGCATGCAAATGCTAGCAGTCTGGCTGGTAAGATGGGGGAACTAGAAATGATTGTAGTACATGAGCAGTATGATCTGATTGGAGTGTCTGAAACCTGGTTAGATGATACGTATGACTTGGCATTCAATCTAGAGGGTTATTCACTTTTTAGGAGGGACAGTGTTAATAAAAGGAGAGGAGGGGTATGCCTATATGTAAAGCGGGCCTTAAAACCTAGTTTAAGGGAAGATATAAATGAAGGGTCCAATGAAAAGGTAGAGGCGTTGTGGTTTGAAATACATACTGTGGGCACACATAATAAAAAGATATTGGTGGGGATTTGCTACAAGCCACCTAATGTTGGGGAGTTGGAGGAAGCCCAACTTTTACTGCAAATGGAAAAGGCTGCTATGTCAGCAAAGATAATTATAATGGAAGAATTCAACTATCCTGAAATTGACAGGAGCAATATGACTTCAGGCACAACAAAGGGAAATATTTTTCTAAGTATGATAAATGATAATTTTATGTCCCAACTAGTAGAGGAGCCAACTAGAAAAGAGGCCTTGCTTAATCTAGTGCTCTCAAACGATTCTGACATGATAAACAATGTGCAGGTAAGGGAACATGTGGGCAGCAGTGACCACAATATTGTATCCTTTGAAGTTTGTTATGAGAAACCCAATAGCAAGGGTTTAACCAAAACATTCAATTTCAAAAAGGCTAATTTTACGAAGTTAGAAGAAGCTTTAAAGGATATCCAGTGGGATGTAATATTCAAAGATAAAAATGCACAAGAATCATGGAATGTATTTAAAATGCTCTTGGGCAAATATACACGTCAATATATACCATTGGGGAATAAGCACAAATGAATTAAAGCGAAACCAATGTGGCTTAATAATGTGGTTAGCACGGAAATAAGAAATAAAAAACAGGCTTTTAAGGTGTTTAAGTCAAATGGGTCCGATGCATCATTTAAAAAATATAAAGAATGTAATAAAATCTGCAAAACAAGCAATTAAGCTAGCTAAAATAGAAAATTGCAAATGAGAGCAAGAAAAACCCTAAACAATTCTACAAGTATATTAATAACAAAAAAGTTAAGGTTGATATTGGTCCTATTAGGACTTAGACCGGTGTATTGATTAGTGAGGATAAAGCTATGGCTGACACCCTAAATATGTTCTTTGTTTCAGTATATACAAAGGAAGCAGCAATGACAAGCTATGGGCAAACAGACAAAACCATGGAATTTCCTCCAACATCTACATGGCTTACTGAGGACAAGGTCCAAAAGAGACTGGAAAGGGTTATAGTGAATAAAGTGTCTGGACCGGACGGTATACACCCAAGGGTACTTAAGGAACTTAGGGCCTAATTCAGTAAACTAAAGCGGTGCAATTTTGGAGCAGATCAACAGCACCATAGGAGACAAGTGAACAAACCTAATATTACCATTGATTGAAATGGGGTTTTTGAACTCTCGAATGCTAGAGAGGTCTCCAAAGCATTACTTCGCAATGCGTTGGAGACCTCTCTAGCATTCAAGGGGTTAAAAATATAATTTCAATAACAGCAGAGTTTTCATTTGTCCCCTATGGTACTGTTCGTTTGACCCATAATTGCACCACTTTAGTTTGCTGAGTTAGGCCCATAGTTCAGTAACATCAAAACCATTATACTTAATATTTATTGATTCACTTTCATCAGACATAGTGCCCTGTGATTGGAGGAAAGCTGATGTTGTTCCATTGTTTAAAAAAAGAGCAAGATCCAAACCAGGAAATTATAGACCTGTGAGCTTGACTTCCATAGTGGGTAAGATACTTGAAGGGTTATTAACTGACAGTATTCAGAACTATCACCCCCGCCACAATCAAGCGCATGCGGAGAAATCTGCATACACTTGACAATCAACAATTTTCCACCTCCCTGCAGCCTCTTCTCAACCCCATCCTCACACTTACTTGCCCAGACAAAACTACTGCTCTCTACAACAGCACTCTCACTTCAGCCCTTGACATCGCTGCACCTGCAACTCCACGCCACCCACGCACAACCCCACTACAACCCTGGCACACAAGACTAACGCGATACCTCCAAAGGTGCTCACGCACTGCTGAAAGGCACTGGAGGAAATCGCGCTCCACAGCTGACTTCACACACTACAAATTAATTCTCCGTTCGTATAGCTCTGCCCTCTCCCTGGCTAAACAGTCATTCTTCTCCTCTCTAATTTCTAATCTTTCCTCCAACCCCAAACGCCTTTTCTCAACCTTCACATCTCTTCTAAACCCACCAACACAAACACCTTCCACTAACTTCTCTGCCCAAGATCTCGCCAACCACTTCAAGAACAAGACTGAATCTATCAGACATGACATTTCATCACTACCACCCCCACCCAGCCAGCCCAGCCCTGTCGGCTCTCCCACATACACACTAAGCTCCTTCCCACCTGTCACTGAGGATGAAGTCTCCCTTCTCCTCACTCGCTCAAACCTAACCACATGCCCTCTCGACCCAATCCCATCTCAGCTCACCCAAGAACTCTCCCCTCTACTAACTCCAATCCTTACTCACTTATTCAACCTCTCTTTGTCAACCGGCACCTTCCCATCCTCTTTCAAACATGCACTAATCACTCCCATCCTAAAAAAACTCTCCCTGGACCCAAACTCACTGTCAAATTACCGGCCAATTTCCCTACTCCCGTTCGCCTCCAAGCTTCTCGAGTGCCTTGCATATAACCGGCTCACTAAATTCCTCTGCTCCCATTCCCTGCTAGATCCCTTGCAATCCGGATTCCGCCCTCATCACTCCACTGAGACTGCCCTCACTAAAGTGGCCAATGACTTGCTCTCAGCCAAGTCAAAAGGCCACTACTCCCTACTCATTCTTTTGGACCTGTCAGCCGCCTTTGACACAGTTGATCACCCACTCCTCCTCCAAGCCCTCCACTCCCTAGGTCTCTGCGACACTGCACTCTCCTGGTTTTCATCTTATCTCTGCAACCGCTCCTTCAGTCTTTCCTACTCCGGCTCCACTTCCCCACCCCTCCCACTGTCTGTTGGTGTGCCTCAAGGATCAGTACTGGGACCCTTGCTCTTCTCAATCTACACTGCTTCCCTTGGAAAACTAATAAACTCCTTTGGGTTTCACCATCATCTCTATGCTGATGACACCCAAATATATCTTTCCTCCCCAGACCTCTCCCCTTCCCTCCTGTCCCGAGTGTCTGACTGTCTGTCTGCTGTGTCTTCCTGGATGTCCTCCCATCAACTCAAACTTAACCTTGGCAAAATTGAACTAATTCTCTTCCCTCCATCTACAACCAGCCTTATCCCAAATATTACCCTCACCGTTAACAACACTTCCATCACACCAACCCCTACAGCACGCTGCCTGGGGGTCACATTTGACTCTGCCCTATCCTTCATTCCTCACATCCAGTCAATCTCCAACTCATGCCGCCTCCACCTCCGCAACATCTCTAGAATCCGACCCTTTCTCACAGAAGACACTACCAAAATTCTAATCCAAACACTCATCATGTCCCGTCTTGACTACTGTAACTCTTTACTAATTGGCCTGCCTCTCACCCGACTAACCCCGCTACAGTCCATAATGAACTCTGCTGCAAGACTAATCTACCTCACTCATCGCTTCTCTAACACCACACCCCTCTGTCAGTCCCTACACTGGCTCCCATTAGCATACAGAGTAAAATTCAAAACTCTGGTGCTAACTTATAGAGCCCTCACTAACACTGCACCCCCCTATATTTCATCTCTCATTTCCAAATATACTCCCGCCCGCCATCTTCACTCTGCACACGACCTTCTGCTCTCCACAGCTCTTATCACATCCTCCCACTCCCGCCTACAGGACTTCTCCCGTGCTGCACCTGAGCTGTGGAATTCCCTCCCCCGCCCCATCAGACTCTCCCCCAGCCTTCAAATCTTCAGACGCTCCCTGAAGACTCACCTCTTCAGGGAGGCCTATCAACTGCCTCCATAAACATCATCACCAAGATTCACCCCTTGCACGGACTACTGCACTCAACGGCACTTCTCACTCCCACCCACTGACTGGCAGTTCATGTGGCAGGAGGCACTTAAACGCAATAGCACTTACTCCTTCTGTATCAAACCTACCTTCCTCTAGACTGTAAGCTCTCACGAGCAGGGCCCTCTGATCCTCCTGTTCTCCACATCTGATTGTACTATTTAATACCTCTGTATGTCTATTCCCAATTGTACAGCGCTGCGGAATTAGTTGGCGCTATATAAATAAAGATTAATAATAATAATAATAATAATAATAACTATGTGAAGACAAACAATATCATTAGTAGGAATCAGAATGGTTTCATGAAGAACAGATAATGTCACGATAATTTACTTGCATTTTATGAAAGAGTGAGTAGTAATTTGGACAGGGGAATTGCTGTTGATGGAGTATACTTGGATTTTGCAAAAGCCTTTGATACAGTTCCTCACAACAGGTTACTGCATAAATTAAAAGGCTTCGGTTTGGGCAGTATTATCTGTACATGGATTGAAAACTGGTTAAATGATAGATGGCAGAGAGTTGTTGTAAATGGATCTTTTTCGAATTGGTCTAAGGTTATAAGTGGGGTGCTGCAGGGTTCAGTCCTTGGACCAATGCTTTTTAATTTGTTTATTAATGATCTAGAAGTGAGAATTGAAAGTAGCATCTCAATCTTTGCTGATGACACTAAGCTATGTAAGGAAATACATACAGAGCTGGATGTTTTTCACTACAGAAAGATTTATATAAACTAAGTGAATGGTCAGATGTCATTTAATGTAGATAAATGTAAGGTTATGCATTTGGGCTGTAGACACAAACTTGCTACATATACTCTAAATGGGAAACAACTTGGGAAATCCTCATTAGAGAAAGATTTAGGAATACTGATAGAAAATAGACTTCACAGCAGTGTGCAGAGTCACTTAGCTGCTGCAAGAGCAAATACTAGCCTGCATAAAAAGAGGTGTAGAAGCAAGGGATGCTAATATTATCCTACCTCTGTATAAATCCTTAGTTAGGCCTCATCTAGAATATGGAGTACAATTTTGGGCGCCTGTTCTAAAAAAAAGACATTACTGAACTGGAAAAGGTGCAGAGACATGCAACAAAACTGATAAAGGGATTGGAGGATCTGAGTTATAAAGAGAGACTAGCCAAACTGGGTTTGTTTACATTAGAGAAGAGACGTCTATGGGGTGATATGATTACCATTTACAAATACATTCAAGGTCAATACAAAGAACTATGCAATGCATTATTTATGCAAAGAGCTGAGCTAAGAACAAGAGGTCATCCATTAGAACTTGAGGAAAGGCGCTTCTGACTAAAACATAGGCAGGTATTCTTTACAGTAAGGGCGGTAAGGCTATGGAATTCTTTGCGTCGGGATGTTGTGCTTGCAGATAATGCAACTACATTCAAAAAAGCAATGGATGCCTATCTAGCACAGAACAATATTGAGAATTATGACAGATGGCTTCAAAGCAAATAGGATATTGATCTGGGGAACTATTTGACTACCAATTGGAGTCAAGAAGGAATAGTTCCCTCACACACACACACACACATTTGGGACTAGATTGGAAATGGCTCCAGAGGGCTTTTTTTGCCTTCCTCTGGATCAACAGTGTTTTTTTTGGCATGGGCTGAACTTTGGCATGTCTTTTTTCAGCCTTATCTACTATGTTACTATGTTACTATGTGTAGGGACTGGGAGGCCTACGAGCTTACTGCTTCCTCAAGGAAGAAACCTCATGGTTCCAGTGTTAAATGTTAAAATTCAACTTTGGAGTGTGTTTGAATATTTTGCAGTGCGACACTGTATCACGGTTGTGTAGTGACTAGGGGGCCTTCTAGCTTACTGCCGCTGCATGGGAGTATCATCATTGTTCCAGTGAAAAATATAAAAATTCAACTTAGGAGTGTGTTTGAATAATTTGCAGAGTGACACAATATCACAGTTGTGTAGGGACTGGGAGGCCTACTAACTTACTGCCACCAGAAGGAATAATCATCATTGTTCCAGTGTTACATTTTAAAATTCAACTTAGTAGTGTGTTTGAATAATTTGCAGAGTGACACAATATCACAGTTGTGTAGGGACTGGGAGGCCTGAGCTTGAGTAATTTGCAGTGACCATCTTACATTTATGTAGGGACTGGGAGGCCATCTATCTTACTTCCACTGCAACGGAGAACCCTCAGTGTTCCAGTGTTAAATTTTAAAATTCAACTTATGAGTGTGTTTGAATAATTTGCAGTGTGACACTATATCACAGTTGTGTAGGGACGGGGGGCTATCTATCTTATTTCCACAGGAAGGGAGAATCATCATTGTTCCAGTGTTAAATTTAAAAATTCAACTTAGGAGTTTGTTTGAGTAATTTGCAGTGACCATCCTACATTTATGTAGGGACTGGGAGGCCATCTATCTTACTTCCACTGCAACGTAGAACCCTCAGTGTTCCAGGGTTAAATTTTAAAATTCAACTTATGAGTGTGTTTGAATAATTTGCAGTGTGACACTATATCACAGTTGTGTAGGGACTGGGGGCTATCTATCTTATTTCCACAGGAAGGGAGAATCATCATTGTTCCAGTGTTAAATTTAAAAATTCAACTTAGGAGTTTGTTTGAGTAATTTGCAGTGACCATCTTACATTTATGTAGGGACTGGGAGGCCATCTATCTTACTTCCACTGCAACGGAGAACCCTCAGTGTTCCAGTGTTAAATTTTAAAATTCAACTTAGGAGTGTGTTTGAATAATTTGCAGAATGACATAATATCACAGTTGTGTAGGGACTAGGAGGCCTATTAGCTTATTGCTACTGCAAGGGAGTATAATCATTGTCCAGTGTTAAATTTTAAAATTCAACTTAGGAGTGTGTTTGAATAATTTGCAGAGTGACACAATAACACAATTGTGTAGGTACTTGTATGTCTAATAGCTTACTGTCAATGTAAAGGAGAATCATCATTATTCTAGGGTTAAATTTTAAAATTCAAACTAAGGAGTGGGTTTGAATAATTTACAGAGAGACACAATATCACAGTTGTGTAGTGACTAGGAGGCCTACTAGCTAATTGCCACTGCAAGACAAAATCATCATTGTTCCAGTGTTAAATTTTAAAATTCAACTTAGAAGTGTGTTTGAATAATATGCAGAGTGACACAATATCACAGTTGCGTAGTGACTTGAATGTCTACTAGCTTACTGCAACCGCAAGAGAGAATCATCAGTGTTTCAGTGTTAAATTTTAAAATTCAACTTAGGAGTGTATTAGAATAATTTGCAGAGTGACATAATATCACAGATGTGTAGGGACTGGGAAGCCTACTAGCTTAATGTAACCACAAGGGAGAATCATCAGTTTTCCAGGCTTAAGTTTTAAAATTCAACTTAGTAGTGTGTTTGAATAATTTGCAGAGTGACACAATATCACAGTTGTGTAGGGACTCAGAGGCCTACTAGCTTACTGCCACCACCAGAGAGAATCCTCATTGTTCCAGTGTTAAATTTAAAAATTCAACTTCGGAGTTTGTTTGAGTAATTTGCAGTGACCATCTTACATTTATGTAGGGACTGGGAGGCCATCTATCTTACTTCAACTGCAACGGAGAACCCTCAGTGTTCCAATGTTAAATTTTAAATTTCAACTTATGAGTGTGTTTGAATAATTTTCAGTGTGACACAGTATCACAGTTGTGTAGGGACAGGAAGGCCTTCTAGCTTACTGCCACCACAAGGGAGAATCTTAATCATCCCAGTATTATATTTTCAAATTCAACTTAGAAGTGTGTTTGAATAATTTGCAGTGACACAATATCACAGTTGTGTAGGGACTGGGAGGCCTACTAGCTTACTGCCACCTCAAGGTGTGTGCTTCAATAATTTGCAGAGTGCCACAATATCACAGTTTTGTAGGGCCTGGGAGTCCTACTAACTTACTGCCACCCCAAGGGATAATCCTCAGTGTTTCAGAGTTAAATTTTAAAATTCAACTTGAGTGTGTTTGAATACTTTGCAGAGAGACACAATATCACATTGGTGTAGGGACTGGGAGGCCTACTAGCTTACTGCCACTGCAAGGGAGAATCATCTGTGTTCCAGGGTTAAGTTTTTAAATTCAACTTATGAGTGTGTTTGAATAATTTGCAGTGTGACACAATATCACAGTTGTGTAGGGACTGGGGGCTATCTATCTTATTTCCACAGGAAGGGAGAATCATCATTGTTCCAGTGTTAAATTTAAAAATTCAACTTAGGAGTTTGTTTGAGTAATTTGCAGTGACTATCTTACATTTATATAGGGACTGGGAGACCATCTATCTTACTTCCACTGCAACGGAGAACCCTCAGTGTTTCAGTGTTAAATTTTAAAATTCAACTTAGGAGTGTGCTTGAATAATTTGCAGAATGACATAATATCACAGTTGTGTAGGGACAAGGAGGCCTATTAGCTTATTGCTACTGCAAGGGAGTATCATCAGTGTCCAGTGTTAAATTTTAAAATTCAACTTAGGAGTGTGTTTGAATAATTTGCAGAGTGACACAATAACACAATTGTGTAGGTACTTGTATGTCTAATAGCTTACTGTCAATGTAAAGGAGAATCATCATTATTCTAGGGTTAAATTTTAAAATTCAAACTAAGGAGTGGGTTTGAATAATTTACAGAGAGACACAATATCACAGTTGTGTAGTGACTAGGAGGCCTACTAGCTAATTGCCACTGCAAGACAAAATCATCATTGTTCCAGTGTTAAATTTTAAAATTCAACTTAGAAGTGTGTTTGAATAATATGTAGAGTGACACAATATCACAGTTGCGTAGTGACTTGAATGTCTACTAGCTTACTGCCACCACAAGAGAGAATCATCAGTGTTTCAGTGTTAAATTTTAAAATTCAACTTAGGGGTGTATTAGAATAATTTGCAGAGTGACATAATATCACAGATGTGTAGGGACTGAGAAGCCTACTAGCTTAATGTAACCACAAGGGAGAATCATCAGTTTTCCAGGCTTAAGTTTTAAAATTCAACTTAGTAGTGTGTTTGAATAATTTGCAGAGTGACACAATATCACAGTTGTGTAGGGACTCGGAGGCCTACTAGCTTACTGCCACCACAAGAGAGAATCCTCATTGTTCCAGTGTTAAATTTAAAAATTCAACTTCGGAGTTTGTTTGAGTAATTTGCAGTGACCATCTTACATTTATGTAGGGACTGGGAGGCCATCTATCTTACTTCCACTGCAACGGAGAACCCTCAGTGTTCCAGTGTTAAATTTTAAATTTCAACTTATGAGTGTGTTTGAATAATTTTCAGTGTGACACAGTATCACAGTTGTGTAGGGACAGGAAGGCCTTCTAGCTTACTGCCACCGCAAGGGAGAATCATCATCATCCCAGTATTATATTTTCAAATTCAACTTAGGAGTGTGTTTGAATAATTAGCAGTGACACAATATCACAGTTGTGTAGGGACTGGGAGGCCTACTAGCTGACTTCCACCTCAAGGGAGAATCCTCAGTGTTCCATTGTTAAATTTTAAAAGTCAACGTTGGAGTTTGTCTGAAAAATTTTCAGAGTGACACAATATCACAGTTGTGTAGGAACTGTGAGGCCTACTAGCTTACTGCCACCTCAAGGTGTGTGCTTCAATAATTTGCAGAGTGCCACAATATCACAGTTTTGTAGGGCCTGGGAGTCCTACTAACTTACTGCCAGCCCAAGGGATAATCCTCAGTGTTCCAGAGTTAAATTTTAAAATTCAACTTGAGTGTGTTTGAATACTTTGCAGAGAGACACAATATCACATTGGTGTAGGGACTGGAAGGCCCTAGCTTACTGCCACTGCAAGGGAGAATCATCTGTGTTCCAGGGTTAAGTTTTTAAATTCATCTTAGGAGTGTGTTTGAATATTTTGCAGTGTGACATTATATGACAGTTTTGTAGGGACTAGGGGGCCATCTAGCTTATTGCAACTGCAAGGGAGAATCATCATTGTTCCAGTGTTAAATTTTAAAATTCAACTTAGGAGTGTGTTTGAATAATTTGCAGATTGACACAATATCACAGTTGTGTAGGGACTGTGAGGCCTACTAGCTTACTGCCAATGCAATGGAGAATCCTCAGTGTTCCAGTGATAAAATTTACAATTCACCTTAGCTGTGTGTTTGAATAATTTTCAGAGTGATACAATATCACAGTATTGTAGGGACTGGAGTCCTACTAACTTGCTGCCACACCAAGGGATAATCCTCAGTGTTCCAGAGTTAAATGTTAAAATTCAACTTGAGTGTGTTTGAATACTTTGCAGAGTGACACAATAACACAATTGTGTAGGTACTTGAATGTCTAATAGCTTACTGTCAATGCAAAGGAGAATCATCATTATTCTAGTGTTCAATTTTAAAATTCAACTTAGGAGTGTATTAGAATAATTTTCAGAGAGACACAATATCACAGTTGTGTAGTGACTAGGAGGCCTACTAGCTCATTGCCACTGCAAGGGAAAATCATCATTGTTCCAGTGTTAAATTTTAAAATTCAAACTTAGAAGTGTGTTTGAATAATTTGCAGAGTGACACAGTATCACAGATGTGTAGTGACTTGAATGTCTAGTAGCTTACTGCCACTGTAAGAGAGAATCATCATTTTTTCAGTGTTAAATTTTAAAATTCAACTTAGGAGTGTATGAGAATAATTTGCAGAGTGACATAATATCACAGATGTGTAGGGACTGGGAAGCCTACTAGCTTAATGTAAACACAGGGGAGAATCATCAGTTTTCCAGTGTTAAGTTTTAAAATTCAACTTAGGAGTTTTTTTTAGTAATTTGCAGAGTGACACAACATCACAGTTGTGCAGGGACTCATAGGCCTACTAGCTTATTGGCACTGCAAGGGAGAATCATCATTCTTTCTGTGTTAAGTTTTAAAATTCAACTTAGAAGAGTGGTTGAATAATTTGCAGAGTGACATAATATCACAGTTTTGTAGTGACTAGGAGGCCTACTAGCTTATTGCCACTGTAAGGGAGAATCATCTTTGTTCCAGTGTTAAATTTTAAAATTCAACTTAGGAGTTTCTTAGGATAATTTGCAGAGTGACATAATATCACAGTTGTGTAGGGACTGGGATGCCTACTAGCTTAATGTGACCACAAGGGAGAAACCTCAGTATTCCAGGGTTAAATTTTAAAATTCAGGTTAGGAGTTTTTTTTTAATAATTTTCAGAGTGAAACAATATCGTAGATATGTATGGACTGGGAGTCCTTCTAACTTACTGTCACCCCAAAGGATAATCTTCAGTGTTCCAGTGTTAAATTTTAAAATTCAACTTAGGAGTGTGTTGAAATAAATTTGCAGAATGACACAATATCACAGTTGTGTAGGGTCTGGGTGGCCTACTAGCTTACTACCACCGCAAGGGAGTATCATCATTGTTCCAGTGTTACATTTTAAAATTCAACTTAGGACTTTGTTTGAATAATTTGCAGAGTGACAGAATATCCCAGTTGTGTATAGACTGGGAGGCCTGCTAGCTTACTGCCACCGCAAAAGAGAATGCTCAGTGTTCCCATCTTAAATCACTCCATACACATCTTAATTACAAAACAAAGGAACACATATAAAATTGTTCCAATACCCAAAAGCATGGAAATAGGTATAACAATGCAAAGAACACATGCATAGTAATAGGACGTACTGAGTCGACCTGAGGTTTTTATAATTATTCCAACCTTCAATAACCTAAAATTCTAAAATCTAACTGAACTGAACTTCTACTATATCCCTCACCCCCAATTCCTCTCTCCTCCGAGCCCGCAGCCCCCCCCACTCCCATCAGCCAATAATTTCACAGAATCCCTGTACAAATAGGATTCATTCACAGTGTCGTACATCAAGTATATGTCATAACCACCCATACCACACAGAAGAATGATTTCGGTCAGCCATCTCCAAGAAGTTGCACGTCATCAGGTGCCACAGGAGCCTCCGCCCTACTTGTCCACCAGGTCCGCCACCTTCCCCAGATCTTGTCGAACTTAATCGGAGTGCCCCGGTGCAAGTAAATCAATTTATAATGTTGAACGCACTGTAGCACCAGGTTTAACCACGCTCTACAGTTGGGAGCTCTGCTTGACATCCAGTGCAAGGCCACCACCTTTCTCGCCATCACCAAGAGCTCACTCAAGAGAGTCCTGTCATTTGCATCCTCAATCTCATCAGGGAAAACAGACAATATACAGAGCTTTGGAGTCACAGGAACAGGTCTTCCCAGCACCAGGGCCACAATGCGCATTACCTCTGTTCAAAACCCCCTGACTCCAGGACATTCCCAGATCATATGCAAGTATGTACCCTGAACAGTATCACAATGAAGACAACGATCAGAGCCAGAGCCTCTCATTTTAAACAGTCTGACCGATGTGTAGTATATTCTATATAAAATATTCAACTGAATCATTTGATGTCTAGTCGACGTCGCCACCAGAGCTGTCTCTGCCTTAGCCAGATCCCATTCCCAATTTTCCAGTGGACCCACATCCATTTCCCATTTGGTCCTAGAAGGAAACTCCTGATGCCTCATATGAGAATCTAACCACTGGTAGATGAAAGAGAGAGGCCTCGGCGGCTCAAGAGTTATCAATCTAGTAAGAAGCAGAAACGTAGAAATCATTGGGACTCGATCACCCCACTGAGCTCTTAGAGCATGTCTGATACATAGATACGAGTATAAGGATTTCAGTTATTTATCCTGATATAATTGTCCAAGAAAATTAACCCCAAATCTAGCCCACAAGGGACCAAACTCACTACCGGGTAAATGGTGTATCCCTGCAGAGCCCCACAGGGAGGTATCCGGATCCATGGCTATATATCCCAGCAACTTTTTCAACTCCATCCACACCCCATACAGGGCTGTTGCTAAAGGAGTTTGAGCTTTAAAAACAGCGCGTCCACCATGTAAAAACTGGGACAGCCTATAAGCAGGCTGCAATAATAATGCATCTATTTGGGTAGTCTGGTAACGAGGTCGGGGAGAGACAAAGTCTATTGCATACAGACATTGTGCTGCCAAGTAGTACCTATAAAAATCAGGCAAGGCATTTCCCCCCTCCCGTTTTGGTCTCATGAGTGTAGTTAGTTTAAGTCTAGCCCGATTTCCCCACCATATGAATCGCGAAATAATTTTGTCTATTTGTCGGAAATATTTTTTAGGAGTAGGGACTGTCGTATTTTGAAAAATATATAAAAATTTGGCCAAGAAAATAATTTTAATAAGATTCGATCTACCAATAACATTTAAGGGCAGATGAAGCCATGCCATCGTTTTTTCGCTAAAGTATTGGATAGTAGGTACCAAATTCAGCTCTAAAAAGGAGTCCGTCGTAGCTGCCACCCGAATCCCCAGATATGAACACTCAGCCACAGAAGAAAGCGGGATGTCAGTTGGATGAGAGTCCCGCAGACCACCATCAATCGGAATCAAAGAGGACTTAGTCCAATTTATTTGAAACCCAGAGTATGTACCAAAATCATCCACCAACTGCAGCGTGGTCTGCAGGGAGTTCCCATCATCACCCAGAAAGAGAAAGATGTCATCAGCATACAATGCGAGCTTTTCCTCTGTACCCTCTACTCTGAGTCCCCGAATCAGCGTGTTAGCACGAATTAGAACAGCCAGGGGTTCTAAGGCCAAGGCAAACAGGCCAGGTGAAAGTGGGCAGCCCTGTCTAGTGCCACGGTGCAAAGAGAATGGTTGTGAGCTCAGTCCATTCCTCACCATAGAGGCCTTGGGCTTATTATATAAGATATGTATCCATTTAATAAAGGAGGGACCAAACCCAAAACCCCGAACTAAGTGCCAAAGGTATGGCCATTCGACAGAGTCAAAGGCCTTAGATGCATCAAGAGATGCTATCACCCGAGTTCCGGTGTTATCGTGAGGAATTTGCAGGTGCATAAACAACCGTCTAAGATTATGTGACGTCGATTTACCTGGGATAAAGCCAGTTTGATCCTCATGTACAATGGTCCCTAGCACTTTATTCAGTCTGGGTGCCAGGATTTTCGCCACAATCTTTGCATCCGTAGTCAATAGGGAAATGGGCCTGTAAGAGTCACAAATCTCCGGATCCTTTCCTGGCTTGGGTAATACAATAATGGAAGCATTGTTCATTGAATCCGGAAGAAATCCATCATCGATAGCAGCATAAAAGGTATTCAAAAGATGGGGAGCCAAGACATTCGCAAATTCCTTATACCATTTCGCAGGCAGACCATCCACACCCGACGCCTTACCCGCCGGCAAACCATGAATGGCCTCCACTACTTCTCTAAGAAGTATAGGAGCATCTAGCATTTGTTTATGTTCTAAAGAAAGTTGCGGAAGGTCACATTGATCAATAAAGCAGGAAATCTGTGCCTCAGAGCGGGTCAGTCGAGATTCATATAAATGAGAGTAAAAGAGCTCAAATCGCGAGTTGACCATCTGCGGATCTAGAATCAGTACGTCCCCAGGATCTCGGAGTGAAGAAACCGACGGAGTCCCCCTGTGCTGACTGACAAGATGAGCCATTAGCTTACCTGCCTTATCCCCATTTTCAAAAATATTTTGTTTCAAATAAAAAATATGACTGGAATTCAGTTCAGAAAATTTTATAGAATACTGAAGCGAACAAGAAACAAACTTAGCATAAAAAGCCGTATCCCCGCCTTCCACAAACTGTTTTTTCTCCGCTGCAGCATCTGATTCCAATGCCTCCACCTCCCTAGATCTAAGTTTATTTTGCATAGATATAAGAGAAATCAATGAGCCCCTAGCAGCCGCCTTGGCAGCCTCCCAAATAGTGCCCTGAGCAGCTGAGTTAGCATTATTGACAAAATATTCACTGAGATCTTCTCTATGTTTAGACACCAAATACGTATTGGTCAACCATACGGGACTAAATCTCCAGACTCTAGACTCTGCAAGGTCAACAATAGCGGGGAATGGTCAGAAGCCACTCTGGTCAGAAAACAGCAATCCGAAACCCAATTCAAGGTCAATTGGTTAGTAAACACATAATCAATCCTAGATAATGTTTTATATGTGGCCGAGTGGCACGAGAATTCCCAATCCTGTGGATGAAGAGTCCGCCATACATCTATAAACCCCAGGTCACCCATGAGACTGAGGAAGGCATCTCTATGCAATTTGGAGTCAACCGCTGATCCACCCAATCTGTCTAGATCAGGATTGGTAGCTATATTAAAATCACCCATATGGGGGGGCGTTCCTGACTTCCGGTGCTGATGGACGCTTAAGAGAGGAGCTCCTGGGCCCAACTGCCTAAATTCTACTCTATGCCTCGCTATACCGACACCAGAGCTACAGCTGCCCCTTTCTGATCTTCCCCTCCCCCTCTCTATGCCTACCCGCAGGAATAAAATTTCCATCGCAGGGAATTCATCCACTTCCCGTGACGGTCCTTTGGCACCATTCTTGCAGCGGAAATCCTGCCACGTATCTGCGCCCATGGAACCCGCAAATGAACACTCTGCTTCTGAGCACCCTATTACCCTGTCTGCCACGTTGGAAACTATGGCTGCTCCAACAATTCTACCACAAGCCTTCATGGACTCTCTGACTACCAAGGATGATCTCAAATCGTTTGCAGACGACATTAAAGCATCTTTGGCTGCAGCGATATCGGACCTACTCCATGACTTACACTCTCTCACTGTGAGGATGGACGCAGTAGAAGTGGCCAATGTTGACATTTCCAATGCATTCTCTGCATTGGAGCAAAGACTTACCTCCCAACATGAGACAATCCAATCCCTACAATATAGGTTGGATGACCTCGACAATCGCGGCAGGAGAAACAATTTGCGCCTACGCAATATCCCTGAATCTGTCCTTCCTAAGGATGTACACCCTTTCCTGCAGGATTTCTTTGCACACGTTCTTCAACGTCCCGACCGGGACTCTGTTTTACTGGACAGAGCCCATAGGGCACTGCGACCGCGGAATGCGGGCGATCTTCTGAGGGATATATGTTACCTACACTATTATACCGACAAAGAGGTGCTGATTCAAGCCTGCAGAAACAAACCCTCCATTTCCTACAAAGACATGGAAATTCAGGTCTTTCAGGATATCTCACCTCATACTTTGTACCAGAGGCGCCAGTTGAAAACCCTCACTGAGCATCTTCGTTCCCTGGAGATAAAATACAAATGGGGATTTCCATTCAGCCTGTCCACACAATTCAAGGGAATGTCTGCTACGCTGAAAGACCCTGCTAATATCTTGGAGTTCTGCACTGACCTGAACATATCGCCGCCTCCTGCCCCAGTCCACTCCTCACCTGGCCGTCAGCTCTTCCCTCAACTGGAGAAAAACCAGAGCCTTCGCTGGCACTTGGTTGCTGAATCGCCTAAGCGGAAAAAGAGAAGGAACATACTCGATCCTCCTGTTGTTCCACCTCAACCTGCAGTGTAACTCTGCTTTTTGCTGCAACGCTCCTGTGTGACCACTAAATCATCCTGTATTCCAGGGTGTTTGCAACACCTATCTCGTTGGACATTGCTCCTACTTGGTTGCTGTATAGGTAGAAATCTTTTTATTGTTTTATTATTTTAATCTCTCTTTGTTTATGCGAGCCTAATTTTGTGGAAAATTTCACCTGTTAACTCGAACTCTGTGAGCCTAACACTGTGGAATATGTCATATTTTACTTCAAACTTATCAACCATCTACCTTTTTGATGAAGGCATGCCTCTTCCCTGGCTTCCCCGGTGTTCCCAAGCTTTCATCCCATTTTGGGGGGGCAGCATGGGATCCATGGGGCAATCCCGGAATTTCTACCCTATGGCTGTTCCCAGTGTTGTACTTACCTTAGTAGGGGATGGGGTACAGTTAGCATCCTATACCTCTATATGTTGTATTTCATGACTGTCTGTTAAAGTTTGGTGATTTGGTCTGCTTCACAGCCTGTATCCCCTTGCATTGTTGGGGAGCCTGGTTGTCGTCAGGACCAACCCTTGTTATGCTCAATCCTAACTGCAAATGTTGATTGCTGTGTAATTTACACTCCATTTACACTTATTACCTATGTAAGTAAAACTTATTTTAAAATTTACTTTTTTTTCTTTTTTTATGGTATGTGTTGCCAGCATTGTCATTACTCTACATATGCGTGGCTTCCATAGCCCGTTAGTGATTCTCCCTTGTTATTTTGCATCTTTACTTCTCCTTTGCTATTTTTCCCACATGCTTACTCTTCTTTCTCATCTTCCTCGTCCTACTATTCACCACTTTGACATTCTTCCTCTCTTTGTCTCTATTTTTATAGGCTTTTTTTAACTTTTATTGAAATATCAAAAGAGTACAACAAGAAAGGATACAAAGAGATATAGGTAAAGTCTTACATCACTTAGAATATAAGATACATTACATATATTGAACATGTCCAGGGAAGATAGAAAAAAAAAATGAACACATCTGTTAGTTATTATGATTATCTCAATTGGTGAAGAAAACAGAGCTGGCATATAAAGGGATGAAAAAGAAGAGACAGAAATAAAAGAATAGTCGAGGCGGTGAGAGGAAAGATATAAAAGAAAAGATAGAGAGAAAGAGGAAAAGAGAGAAAAGGCACCAATTCGCAAGACACACCCTCAGGGTTTATAACAATTTAGGTACCCAAGCTAGTAAAAATGGGGGTGCAACGTCGTGTCATTCGGAGGGAGGGAGCGAGGGAGGAGAACCGGGGAAGGGCCACGGATCCCCATGGGAAAGACTGAGATGTAAAAATGGAAACAAAGATTGTGAACTATAGATCTAACGGCATCAGTATCTGCCAAACTAGTAAACGTCTAGGCCTGTGTCCAGGAAAACCCAGGCCTAAGGTCTGAAGCAAAGGCAAAGCCAAAGCTAAAGTCAAAGCCAAAGTCGTTAGACCAAGAGGCAATCCCAAACCGCCGGGGACATCAAAGTCCCATCTCTCTTCTGTAAGACATCCAGGGGTCCCAAACTTTATGGAAAACCTCCTTAACATTCATAATGGACGCATGCGTGCGTCCCAAAGAGCATACCTTATCTATCTTATTAAGCCATTCTTCACAGGTTGGGGGGGGTCTCGGACCTCCAAAGTAACGGAATAAGTTGTCTGGCTGTATTTGCCAGAAAAGAGTACAGTCGCAGTTGTGGGTTAGACAGGGGACAGGAGGAAGGAAAGGTCAAAAAGAGCAACGATTCTGGTGAAAATGGAGTATCTATATGAAGAATACTATTGATTTTAGAAACCACCTGATTCCAAAACGGTCTTATAGTAGCACAGTCCCACCAAATGTGAAACATGGATCCTTCAGCGCTCAAACACCTCCAGCATACTGAAGGACATTGAGGAAACATTTTAGCTAGCCTAACAGGCGTATAATACCACCTAGTTAAGAATTTAAAGTTCGCCTCTCTAGTTGAAGTAGCTCGCACTCCTCCTATCAACCTGCGAAATATCCCAGCCCAGACCGACATAGACCAGGTGAGTTGCATCTCAATTTCCCAGAGTCGGAGGAAATGTGGTTTGTTAGTTAAAGGGAGAGGGGTGTTGGAAAGGAGATGGTTCAATTTAGCAAATGTGTGGGAGGATAGCTTGGGATCTCTAAGAAGAGATTCGAAAGCAGTAAGTGGTCTGCTAACAAATCCAGTGGGGCCCAGTGTAGATACATAGTGCGATAATTGTCTGTATTGCCAAGAGTGCGATGGAGGTATGCCATAGTTTCTCACAGGATTTTCAAAAGGAAGGAGACCGGCATCTAAGAACAGGAGATCAAGTGTGTCGATACCTAGTTGTTTCCATATGCGGAAAGGGCCGTTCCCTACACCAGGGGGAAAACCTGGGTTCCCACAGATAGAAAGCAAAGGAGACAGGAAAGATGTAAGATTATGTAAGTGAAACAATTTGTCCCATACAAGCAGTATTCTCCTTAACATGGGATGTTTGGTCAAGAATTGGGGTCGTGATTTAGGCGGCAGCCACAGTAGGTTATAAGAGTTAAAATTTGGGAAGACTGAGGAAAGTGTCAGAACCCAGTCGCGAGGAGCAGGATCTATACAATCAGTAAGACGGACAAGTGAAGAGGCATTGTAAACCCTAAAGATATCCGGTAATGCTACACCCCCTTGATCACACCTCCTAAATAACCACTTGGAACAGATCCTAGGTTTCTTATATTTCCACACAAAATTATTTATAAGGGATTGGAGGCAGGTAAGATGAGAGTGTGAAAATGTAGAGGCAAAGCGTTAAATAAGTATAAAATCTGCGGAAGAGCGATCATTTTTCCTAGGTTCACCCGTCCGAACCAAGAAACAAAAAAGAGCATCCCATACCTTAAACTCCTGTTTAATAGTCAGACAAAGGCGATCAAAGTTCGCTGTAAATGTGGAAGCCACAGTGTGGGAAAGAGTTATGCTTAGATAACTCAACTCCCTTTCTGTCCACCGAAAAGGGAAAGGATTAATCCCAGGCACAAAACTGCCAGGAGGTATACCTATGTTCAAAGCTTCAGACTTGGCATAGTTGATTTTAAAATTAGATATCTTACCATAAGCTGTAAAGAGCAAAATATTGTCTGCATAACAAGCAAGTTTTGATTCACCCGGCCCGAAAAGGACACCATGTATGTCAGGATGTCTCCTAATAGAGCACAGGAGTGGTTCCAAAGAGAGAACAAGAGGATAGGTGAAAGTGGACACCCCTGTCTAGTCCCGTTAGTGATGTTAAAGGGTGATGAGAGGAAGCCATTAATGATAATTCTAGCCATAGGGGAGGTATAGAGACACATAATACAATGCAGCATCCTAGGACCCAGCCCCATATACCTCAACAGGTCTTCAAGAAACACCCAATGCACCCGATCAGATGCTTTTTCAGTGTAAATGGAGATCAGAGCAGTGGGTATCTTACGTTCCCGTACCATATGAAGAAGATTGATGGCCTTAATAGTATTATCCCTGGTCTGTCGACCTGGGACAAATCCAGATTGATCCGTGTGGATGTATGTCAGGAGCAGAGGCTTTAACCTATTGGCCAACAACTTTGCATAAATCTTAAGATCTGTATTGAGAAGGAATATGGGTCTATACTTTGCGCACAGTGTCTTATCTTTACCTGGTTTCGGGATCAGGGAAATATGTGCAAGAAGGCTATCACTAGAGAAATAACCACCTTCTCCAACTGCGTTGAAGGAATCCAAAAGGTGAGAGGCAACAGCATCTGTAAACGTCCTGTAATAGGAGGCTGGAAAGCCATCCGGTCCAGGACATTTACCCCTCGGGGTCTGTTTGAGAACTGTCAAAAGTTCAACTAGTTGGAATGGTGTTTCCAGTGAAGAAATCACCTCCTCGTCAAGACGTTTAAGCCCTGCTCCGTGAAAAAACGATCGGATATCGCTACGCAGATCTGGGCTTGGGACATCTCCAGAGGCTGAAGATAAATTGTATAGCGAGGAGAAATAAGAGAGGAAGGAGTCAGCTATCTTAGGGAACGTTCTGTGAGTAATACCAGATTCAGCTTTAATAGATTCAATATAAGTCGCACGTCTCTTAATTTGAATGATCCTCGCTAGATGCTTACCACATTTATTGCCATGAACATATTGAGCATACCTTTGCCAGTGAAAGGATTTAAGAATCGAAACCCGATATGCAGAGGCGAGGTCTGATTTAGCTTTCAAAAGATCAGCCAAGGCCGCCACCAGATGCAATCTTTTGTGCACAAGCTCTAGGGAATGGACCCGTTCCAAAAGGTCCAATATTTCCTTTTGTCGAAGCCTCTTTTTATAAGCTCCCAATCTGATAAATTCTCCCCTAATCACGCACTTATGGGCTTCCCATAGTGTTATAGGTGATTGAACACTACCTTTATTGAGGGGAAAAAATTCTCGAATAACCCCAGAAATACAATCACGATCTGCCACATCATGTAATAGCATTTCGTTCAGCTTTCAGGATGGAGAGCCCGGCAACCTCACGTCCAAAGAGACATCCATCCAAACCGGACCATGGTCGGACCAGGTGATCAGCTCAATGTCAGCTCTTTGAATTCGATGAGCTAAATATTGTTCAACAAACAGATAATCAATTCTAGTGTAGCGACCATGGACCAGAGAGAAATAGGTATAATTCCTAGAGCGCGGGCCCAGAAGTCTCCACACATCTATCAAGTGATGCGAAGAGAGAAGTGCCTTCCACTTCTCTAGGACTGTGGGAGGTAAAGAAGACATTCCTGAAGAGCAATCCAGTCCAGGGTCAGTAGGGATATTGAAATCTCCTCCTAAAAGAAGGAAGCCATCGTGGAAATCCATAAGAGACGATAATGGCTTAGTTAAGAAGGAAATTTGTCTCTTATCGGGAACATAAATGGAAGCAATAGTGCAGCGTCTCCCAAATAGCAACCCTTTAATAAAAATGTATCTGCCATTATCATCTCTAAGAATCTCCCGATGTTGCCAAGACAGCGACCTATGCAACATGACCGCCACCCCTCCGTGTTTGGTATCTGACTTGTCAGAGGCCAACCAGACGGTCGAAAAGTGTTTATTGGATAAAGTAGGATGAGAAGAGGCCTTAAAATGTGACTCCTGTAGGAGCACTACATGCGCCCCCAACCTGTGAAATTCCCTCAGGGCCAGCAACCTTTTTTCAGGTATGTTAAGACCTTTTGCATTAACTGAGAGGATCCGCAAGGAGGATTCAGCGGAGGCATACATCATAGTGCAAATTGCATTAAGTAAGATCTAAATACCTACGCATCACCCCTGCCCCCCTCACCACCAGACAAGGCAAGCACACAGCGTTTCACAAAAGGTGCCTAAGAAAGAGAAAGAGCAGATAAAAAACAACAGTGTAGAAGGAAAAATAACGTGAACTGATCCATGAGCCAGGAAGGTCATCATGGACAGTAGCTCAATAGCACGTGCGTGACCAGGGTCACACAGGGAGAAATGGAACATGTACCCAACAGGGGCCTAGAGTCCATGCCATATGCAGCTAAAATGACAGTACAAAATAACATAGACGCTTAACAGATAACAGGAAACTTAAAGCAAAAACACTACCAGTTGTATAGATTTAGGAGACCATGTAAGCCTAACATTGAATTTATATGAGTTCTGTCCCACCTCTCGGATCCAAGGCGAGCCACACCTGATATCTTAAGCACTCCCATATAATGCCCTATGAGAAAGGTGAGTTTTGGTGATAGTACAATGTGATTAGGAACCATCTACATCTTACCCCGTTAGCCAAACCAACTGTATCAGCTAGAAAGGTGTGGTGAGGTCCTATGCCAATATGAATTAACGGATACAAACGAACGCAGGTGTAGCAAGAATATCCGAGATGCGGGGCAGAAGCAAAGATAGAGTAAAGATTAACTATAACTGTAGACTTATATAAACCTAGGGGTAATTCCCCCTGGGGTACATCCCTTTAAAGGGTCTGTGGCAGAAAGATCTCTAGCTAAGGTGTATGCATATGATAAAACAATGTGGTAACATAAGCAGAAAACTTAAACATAAGTATTCAAGAGTGTCCAGCAGTCGACATACCGCGTCTGCCACCCCCAGCCCATCAGAGGGCAGGGAGATAAGCAGCAGCGGCAAGCCGCCAGCTCCCAACCACCCCAACCACCCAGTTATATAAGTAACCAACCTCATGTTAAACAAAACGACCACCCCTTCTGTAAACCCCACCCCACAGTACCTATATATATATATATATATATATATATATATATATATATATATATCAGATATCTATATGATATCTATATGATAGGTTGAAGGCCAATTCAGGGGGGTATACACATTAATACATATAGGAAAGCATTAGGTGTACACCAAATGAAATAAAACATAAATAAAGGCCAATGTCAGCCTATGTAACAACACAGGGAAAAACTTAAACCTGAGCAGACTTCAGGTATCGTGGTCAGATATAAAGGAGTGTGTAAGCCAGTTAGGGAGTTGAGGTGAACAATCCTCCACTTTACACAGTTCCAGGGTCGTGAGGCATGGGGCGCAAACTGAAGGGGGTCTTAGGGACCACGACCAATCACCCAAAGTCAGCCAGGAATTTCTACACCAAGTCCTTCATCACCATGCGAATCTAAATTCTTTCAGTCTTGGCCTTTTCGGACCAGGAGCATCAATCGAACGAGACCTCTATTCTTTTGAGGGTGTTGGTTTAGGTGGTCGTAAGCTCCCATCTTGAGCAGCAGGAGACATCTGCGGTGGAGCAATGCCTAGTTCCATACAGAGGTGTGGGATTTCTTCAATAGAATGGGCAGAGATAGGAACACCCTTATGCATAACCGTGATACAGAAGGGGAAGCCCCACCTGTATTTAATATTTAAGTTCCTCAGGTGTTCGGTGAGCAGTTTGAAGCTCCTCCTGAGTTGCAAAGTATAAGGGGATAGATCTTGAAAAAATTGTAATTGGTGTCCCACATACACAATCTCTCCCCTTTCCCTGCTTTTTCGCAGAATGGCCTCTTTATCTTGAAAATGGAGAAGACAACATATAACGTCTCTCGGCGGGTCCGAGTCAGATTTACGCGGGCATAGAGCCCTATGTGCTCTCTCCAAGACAATCCGGTGATCGGAAGGTAGCCCCAGCACATCATGAAAAATAGTAGAAAGTACGTCCGGTAGATCCGCATTCAAAACATTCTCAGGTATACCTCTGATTCTAAGGTTATTTCGTCATCCTCTATTATCTAAATCGTCCATTTTGTAAGTTAAGAGCTGGATTGTGTTGTCTTGTTGCGCAATCATCTGTTCCAAATCATGCTGGCCTTGGAATAAATGTTCCTGATCTTGCTCAAGATGGTGTATACGAGAGCCCAATTGAGCAATATCTTTCCTGAGCTCCGTCACAGCGTCCCTTACCACAGTAGCGATCTCCGAAGCCAGCAGTTTAAGGTCGGCCTTGGTCACCGCCTCCATGGAAGTCATGACCAGACGGAGTGAAAGGTCATCAGAGGCGGCCTGATTCAAGGCCCGATCCTGTGATCCCGCATCTCCCATATCACCCGGTAAAGGAGGAGGGGATATAAGGTGAGCTAATTCCAAACTTCTTTCCAGGGAGACCAGCAAGGCCTCGGCAACTGGTGTCTCCTTCGATGGGAGGACTGGGGAGAGGTTGTGGCATATCGGTAAGAAATTCGTAATCTTGGACGATTTGCGAGGTCCATGGACTTTTTTCTTAGATAGGGGCATGCCTGGGGGAACCCCAAAAAGTCTGACGAGGGTGTAGCACCCAACTTGGTAGTGTGAGGCGTCTGTAATAAGCGAAAAACAGCTGCGTTAGCACGGAGCTAAATCACTAGGCGTCCATCTTGGCTCGCAGTTGCTCCGCCCCCTTTTTAGGCTGCTTTTTCACTCTGCCAATCGGTTGGGCCCACCCTCCTCTTTTCCTGCCCTTTTTTCCCCCCCCCTCCATCATGCTGATACCTGTTCCTCACCAGTTGTTCTCTCTTCTGTATGTTCTTTTCTATTTTCTCTATTGTTCACTTTGCTGCACCTTTCTTGCCCCCTTCCGCTCTTGTTTCATGCGATCTCTCCCTGGCGCTCTCTGTGCTTGTAGCTCACATAGTGGATTATTCTATTCTGATTCTCTTCATTTCTTTTTCTTTCCTGACTATTTTGCTCCTCCTTTATACTTACTCCTCTTTTCCGTTTCTTATCTATGTTTCCCCCTTATCCCCTTTTTGTCACGTCAATTTAATCCCTGGTGTATGTGTCTTGTTCTCATACGGATCCATTTTCCATTAGTTTTGGGACCACCTAGTTTAGCGCTGCTCTTACTCATACGTTTCAATATGACCTTTTGCCTCCGCAAATTTATATTTCTCCAACATGACCATTGGGGACTGATATCCGCAGTCTCTTCTTCTTTTCTTTTCCGCTTTCCATTTTATCTCTTTTTTTATGTCATTATGGCTGGATCTGACTTAAAATGACCTCTTATAACGTCAAAGGCTTCAATAGCCCTCAAAAATGATCCATGATCCATAGGGAGCTGGCTCGTCTCCACTCTCACATAGTCTTCCTCCAGGAAACTCACTGTAGTAAACAAAATCAAGCCAAATTGTCTACTCGACGCTTTCTGCATGTATGGCTAACCTCGGCGATGGAACGGAAACGTGGTGTCACTATACTTCTTAGTGGTAAACTCCCATGGGTATTGTTGGACTCTATGTCTGATCCAAATGGCCGTTTCCTCCTTCTAAAGGGCAAAATAGCAAACTCTGTTTTTACTTTGGCCAACATTTATGCACCTAACTCCTCCCAAGTCCATTTCTTTAGGTCTACTTTGTCCAAACTTGCACAATTCGCAGATGGTGTGCTACTCATCGGAGGTAATTTTAATATAGGTATGGATATCCACTTGGATTTATCTTCTAACAGGCCTTCCCATTCCCCAACCAGTGGTCTCCGTATCCTCCAACTTTTCAGAAACTTGCTCACTATCGATGTGTGGAGAGCTTGCAATCCGCATACTAGGGATTATACATTCTATTCACACCCTTACTCTAGATTGGACTATATTTACTTAAGCCAATCACGCCTTTCATCTGTTAAATCTGTAGATATTGGGAATATAACCCTTTCAGATCATGCTCCAGTATCACTTTTACTGTCTATACGTTCCTCTCCCACCACTCCTCCCCCGTGGTGGCTAGATGATGCCCTCCTCTCGGATGACAATTGCCTCACTAAAGTTAAAGCTGACCTGGATCTTTTCTTTAAGACCAATGTCTCACCTACTGTGTCCTCCACAACTGTTTGGGAGACACATAAATGTTTTGTTCGGGGTACATTCCTATCCTTTCGCAGCTGGAAGAATAAGAAAAAATGGGAACGTCTTGATGCCGTACAAACTTCTATTAAGCATCTGGAATCACTACACAATACATCTTTGTCTCCCTCTATTTTACATAGACTTTCGTCTTTGCGCTCTGAACTCTCCGATTACCTCAGATCTCTTACTCTTAAATCACATATGTGGTATTGTTACCGTCAATATCTCATGGGTAGCAAATGTGGGAAAACTCTTGCCACGCTCATTCGGCGAGATAGGGCTTTGACACATGTCCATTCCATTCGTACTTCCCCTAATTCACAAGTTCATTCACATGAACAAATTGCTGAAGCTTTTCGGGATTACTATTCTTCCCTATACAACATTCACGAGCACGCCCCTCTCCCTCCTTCGAACCTTCTTACTGGATTTTTAGAACAAGTGAACATACCGCGCTTGTCGCCTCAAGGGGTTGCTACACTAGAGCACGCATCACCTCATCAGAATTACTCGCATCTCTAAAAAATACTCCGGTTGGGAAAAGCCCAGGACCGGATGGCTACACCGTACGTTATTATAAATCTTTTATTGACATACTTTCTCCTCATATGCTATCTGCTTTTAATTCTGTCCTAGAGGGCTCTCCTTGGCCTTCTTCCGCTCTCACAGCTCATATCACAGTTCTCCCTAAACCTGACAAGGATCACACCCTCTGTAGCAGTTATAGACCAATCTCACTTTTAAACACGGACTTGAAGCTCTTTGCTAAGATACTTGCAACTAGACTACAGACTTTTCTGCCTGATTTAATTCATGTTGATCAATCCGGTTTCATGCCGAAAAGGGAAGCTAGGGACAACATCACTAAATCTATCATTTTGCTTCAATCCGTCCATCAATTACCAGCTCCATCCTTGTTTCTTTCATTGGATGCGGAAAAGGCCTTTGATCGGGTAAGTTGGAGGTTTCTTGAAGCGGTTCTCTGATGGCTTGGGATTGGACATTGGTTCCTCACTGCCATTCTATCTTTGTACAACTCACCTTTGGCAAGAGTTTCGGTCAATGGCCTTCTTTCCTCTGCTTCCTCTTTATCCAACGGCACTCGCCAGGGTTGTCCCCTTTCACCCCTTCTCTTTGTTCTCACTCTTGAACCCCTACTGGCTCTAATACATAACAATCCCGACATACAGGGGATAGAAGTTGGTTCTGAAGTTTCTAAACTGTCATGTTTCGCTGACGATATGTTAATTTATCTATCATCTCCAGATACTTCCATCCCAGTACTAATGGAACTTCTTAACCAATACAGTTCTATCTCAGGGATGAAGATAAATGAATCTAAATCTGAAGTTCTTCCCATTCACATCCCCCTTCCCATGGAAGGCTGTTTGCATACAAGATATTCCTTTGTTTGGGAATCTTCATCTATCAAATCCCTTGGGATTCATCTCACTGCATACCCTTTGGATCTCTTACCCCGTAATTTGGAGGTTCGTCTACACAATATTCGTTCAGATACCTCTTCTTGGGCCCACATGTTTGTCTCTTGGGTGGGTAGGATTAATTTAGTCAAAATGGTTATTCTGCCTAAGCTATTGTATATTATGCGCTCCCTGCCTCTTCCCATTACTCCCTTATGGTTTCGTCACTTTGGCACTCTCCTTCGTTCCTATATTTGGTCCAAAAAACTACCTAGAGTCCATCGCTCTATTCTGGCACAAAGCCCATCCCAGGGGGGTTTAGGTTTGCCTGACTTACTACGCTACTACCATGCTTCTTCTCTTTTTACGCTTCTTGATCTGTTACATCATCCCCCTTTGAAAGACTGGGCACGACTTCTTCAATCTACAACTCCTTCGGTCTCATTCCGACAATTGCTTTGGTCTAAGTCATCCTCTATACCTTCAACCATGCTTAAACTGCCATTAATACCCCACTTACTCTGACAATGGCGTTTGTGCTCCAAACGCTACTCCCTAGCACCAGCCCCTTCGCCATTATGTTCAATTTTGGGTAACCCAGACTTTCCGCCAGGTTTACACCCGAGCTCCTTCTCGTCTTGGTCTCGCGCAGGACTCGCTGACCTGGACCATTTATTTTCTGATCATGGACCATTTGCTTTTCAGTTTCTCTGTGCTCATTTTGGTTTGCCCAAATCAGAACAATGGAGGTACCTTCCGGTCAAGCACTTTCTCAGTTCTCCTCAGTTACGCTCTTTTCAGCCGAGGCACTTAATTACTTTTGAAAACGTTCTCATTTTGGAACCTCCTCTCATGAAAGGACTATCCAAGCTTTATACTCTTCTGACAACGACTTATGATACATCATCTCGGAGCCTACTTCTCCGTTACAAGGTAGCCTTGGAGTCTGATCTGGTTGTCACTTTGACTGACACTGATTGGTTTTTGTCTTTCAAGCTTAATTGGTCTCTCTTGAGGAGCATGAGATATAGGGAAGTCTCTTACAAACTTTTGACGCGGTGGTATAGGTCTCCCCTTTTTCTCTCCTCTCTAAAACCTATATATTCCTCTTTTTGTTGGAGGTGCGGTGCTCCAAATGCATCTCTCGCCCACATATGGTGGGCCTGCTCTGTTATAAATTCTTTTTGGTTGGCAGTCCATATGAAGATTTGCATACTTACAAACTCCTCTTTCTTATTCTTGCCCCAACTTATGCTGTTAAATATTTTTCCTCCTACCACTCATAGGGCTCGATTCAAATGTTGGTGTTAAAACCATCGTGAAGAAAAAAACTGCCTTCACGCGTTAAGCAAGACCAGGTAACGTGAGATTCAAATCTTCCTTACCCAGAAAGGCTAACGAGAGATAACCAACAAAATACACGTTAACCTTAAACCTGCGTCGCATAGAAAATCTTACCTAAAAACACACAATAAAAATGTTACCTAGCACCACAGCCAATCACAGCACTGCAAAGTATCAAGTTCAGTCAGAAAATCCAAAATCCACTTCGACAGTTCTGAACAGCTTTCTCTGTGCTTCCCTACCCAGCCACTAGGGGAACACAGAGATGGCTTTCAGCACCATGGACAGCTTTGAATGCCATAGGGATGTGCACTGCTCACCCCTGTGGCATTCAAAGGGTTACAGTAAAGAAAACTAGTACACCAAGCACTACACAATGCCCCCTTCCACATCCCCCTTAGTATGTCACTTATATTGCATATATGTGACATACTAACCCCATCCACCTCATGGACTTCCATGTAGTGGACAAATCTGTCTTTTATTCCACAATTAACCCTTTGAGTACCAGAGAGTTAGGAAAACATTGCTTAGCATGTTTCCTACCCCTCTGGTACCCAAAGGGTTAATAGGCAAGGTATGGACCACATACCTTGCCTGTATATGTGTGTGTGTGTGTGTGTGTGTTTTAAACTTGTTTTATTAAAATACTATTATTACACATTAGTTTAAATTAGATCTCATTCATTTTTAATGCCCTACCTCCTGTGTCCCATTGCTATTAGTACTTTTGCTCCACTCTCCTTCAAACGGAGAGTGGAGCAAAAGTACTAATAGCAATGGGACAAAGGAGGTAGAACATTATAAATGGATGAGATCTAAGTTAACCCTTTGAGCGCCAGAGTGGTACGCAATGCATTGCAAAGCAATGCGTTGCATACCACTCTGGCACTCAAAGGGTTAAAATACAACTGAGGGAGCAAGCAGCACTGTGACTGCAGCACTTCCCTCACCTTCATTCATAAGAACTCCCTTTGCTGCGGGTGGCTGTGATGCCCGCCGCATAAGAACAGCCTGTGGACTAGAGAGGCATTGGAGAAAGCGGTGGAGGGGAGAGAGACATAGGAGGAAGCGGGTGGTAGGCTTGTATTTGCTGCCCGCTTCCTCCGATACCTCTCCTCTCACGTTGGAATTGTGCCCAGCTGCCTGGCTTGCCCGTTGTACAATTCGTCCCTTCACACTATGCGTTGTACAATGCGTTGTAAAGACTAGGAGGCCTACTAGCATACTGCCACTGCAAGGAAAAATCCTCAGTTTTCCAGTGCAAACAATATAAAAATTCAACTTAGGAGTATGTTTGAATAATTTGCAGAGTGAACCAATATCACAGTTGTGTAGGGACTGGGAGGCCTACTAGCTTACTGCCACCACAAGGGAGAATCATCACTGTTCCAAGGTTAAATTTTAAAATTCAACTTAGGAGTGTGTTTGAATAAATTTGCAGAATGACACAATATCACAGTTGTGTAGGGTCTGGGTGGCCTACTAGCTTACTGCCACCACAAGGGAGAATCATCATTGTTCCAGTGTTACATTTTAAGATTCAACCTAGGAGTGTGTTTGAATAATTTGCAGAGTGACACAATAAAACAATTGTGTAGGTACTTGAATGTCTAATAGTTTACTGTCAATGTAAAGGAGAATCATCATTATTCTAGTGTTACATTTTAAAATTCAACTTAGGAGTGTGTTTGAATAATTTGCAGAGTGACACAATATCACAGTTGTGTAGTAACTTGAATGTCTACTAGCTTACTACCACCGCAAGAGAGAATCATCAGTGTTTCAGTGTTAAATTTTAAAATTCAACTTAGGAGTGTATTAGAATAATTTGCAGAGTGACATAATATCACAGATGTGTAGGGACTGGGAAGCCTACTAGCTTAATGTAACCACATGGGAGAATCATCAGTTTTCCAGTGTTAAGTTTTTAAATTCAACTTAGGAGTTTTTTTTAGTAATTTGCAGAGTGACACAACATCACAGTTGTGCAGGGACTCATAGGCCTACTATCTTATTGGCACTGCAAGGGAGAATCATCATTCTTTCGGTGTTAAGTTTTAAAATTCAACTTAGAAGTGTGGTTGAATAATTTGCAGAGTGACACAATATCCCAGTTGTGTATAGACTGGGAGGCCTGCTAGCTTACTGCCACCGCAAGAGAGAATGCTCAGTGTTCCCGTGTTAAATTTAAAAATTCAACTTAGGAGTTTGTTTGATGAATTTGCAGTGACCATATCACAGTTTTGTAGGGACTGGGAGGCCATCTATCTTACTGTCACTGCAAGGGAGAACCCTCAGTGTTTCAGCGTTAAATTTTAAAATTCAACTTAGGAGTGTGTTTGAATAATTTGCGGAGTGACACATCACAGTTGTGTAGGGACTTAAATGTTTATTAGCTTACTGCCACCGCTAGGGAGAATCATCATTGTTCCAGTGTTAAATTTTAAAATTCAACTTAGGGGTGTGTTTGAATAAGTTGCAAAGTGACACAATTTCACAGTTGTGTATGGTCTTGGAGGCCCACTAGCTTTTTGCCACAACAAATGAGAATTCTCAGTGTTCCAGTGTTAAATTTTATTATTCAACTTAGGAGTTTGTTTGATTGATTTGCAAAGTGACACAATATAACAGTTGGGTAGGGACTGGGAGGCCATATATCTTACTGCCACAGCAAGGGAGAATCCTCAGTGTTCCAGTGATAAATTTTAAAATTTAACTGAGAAGTTTGAATAATTTGCAGAGTGACACAATATCATATTTGTGTAGGGCCTGGGAGGCCATCTATCTTACTGCCATAGCAAGGGAGAATCCTCAGTGTTCCATTGTAAAATATAAAAATTCAACTTAGGAGTGTGTTTGAATAATTTGCATAGTGACACAATATCACAGTTCTGTAGGTACTGGGAGGCCTACTATCACGGTGTCCGTGATTCTGCCTGAGCGGCATTGTTACTTCCGGGTTTACCCTGGCTGCATTCTTATTTGCTCTGTGTTGTTAGTCCTCCCAGGGCTTGCCTTTAAATACGCCCTCCTGTCATTCTACCGGTGCCCTTTCTTGGTGTACCTGTATCTTGCCACTAGTAGCTCTTGTTCCTGTTACCGTGTATGACCCGGCTTGTCTGACTACGATTAGTTCCTGACTCTCCTGTGATCTGCTTCCGTTGCTGACCTTGGACTGGCTGACTAACTCCTTGTGTACCGAACTGGCTTGGCTGAGTATCTGATTCCATTTCCGACTAAGGACTGGCTGTCTAACTCCTTGTGTACCGAACTGTCTTGGCTGAGTATCTGATTCTGTTACCGACTAAGGACTGGCTGACTACTCTGTTGCACCAATCTGGCTGGACTAATGTCTGGTGGTCCATCTGACTGGCTGCATATTTCGTGTGTGCCAACCTGGTTGAGCTTCTGGTTCCGTCGCTGATGGGACTGGCTGATTACCTCCATGTACCGATCAGGGAGACACCGGTTACGGACCGGTTACGTTACGTGCCTTCCTTTTTCCCACTTGCTGACCGCATAGCGCCTGTTAGGCCTAACAGCTACAACAGTCTCCTGGAGCCTGTGGGAGTCCTATTACTCACCAGTGTCTGTGTTGCCTCCGGTAACCCTTTACTAGAAGGGCCCAGTCTAAACCAGACTTCTGCCTGTGTTGCCTACGCTCACCCTAGTGGTCTAGGGTCCGTTTTCTTCCAGTATCTGGTGTCTGTTGCCTCAGTTAACCCTAGTGTACTAGGGTCTAGTCGCTGCCAGAGTCCTGTCTGTGTTGCCTCCGTTAACCCTAGCATTCTAGGGTCAAGTCGCTGCCAGAGTCCTGTCTGTGTTGCCTCAGTTAACCCTAGCGTTCTAGGGTTCAGTCACTGCCAGAGTCCTGTCTATATTCCCTCCATTTACCCTAAAACACTAGGGTCAGTTCTCTGCCAGAGTCTTGCTTGTGTTGCCTCAGTTCACCCTAGAGGTCTAAGGTCAAGTGCCTACCTGTACTCTATCTGTGCTGCCTCTGACATCCCTAGTCCACTAGGGGAATTGCCCTTCAGTTACCCATCGCTTGTGTCACCTATTGCGGTGTGGGGCTGTTGAGGATATTCTTGTTCCTGAATCTATCTACAAGTTCTGCTTGCAAGTCCAAGTTCTCCGCAGTTATCTTGTATTATTACTACTGTGTATGTTGTCACCCTGACCCGAGTCAGATTTGGAAAGTACTTGGTATGGACCTCATCTGGACCTGAGTGGGGCCATTGTTCATAATTTTCAATAACGCTTTTAACCTTACCTACTAGCTTACTACCACCGCACACCTACTAGCTTACTGCCACCGCAAGGGATAATCATCATTGTTCCAGTGTTAAATTTTAAAAATCAAAGTTAGGAGTGTGTTTGAATAATTTGCAGAGTGACACAATATCACAGTTGTGTAGGGACTGGGAGGCCTACTAGCTTACTGCCACCGCAAGGGAGAATCCTCAGTGTTTCAGTGTTACATTTTAAAAATTCAATTAAGGAGTGTGCTTGAATAATTTGCAGAGTGACACAATATCACAGTCTTGTAAGGACTGGAAGGCCTACTAGCTTACTGCCACTTCAAGGCAGAATCATCATTGTTCCAGTGTTAAATTTTAAAACTCAACTTAGGAGTTTGTTTGAATAATTTGCAGAGTGGCACAATATCACAGTTGTGCAGGACATGTATGTTTATTAGCTTACTGCCACCGCAAGGGAGAATCATCATTCATCCAATGTTAAATTTTAAAATTCAACTTTTGAGTGTGTTTGAATAATTTGCAGAGTAACTCAATTTCACAGTTGTGTAGGGATTGAGAGACCTACTAGCTTACGACCACTGCAACGGAGAATCATCATTGTTCCACTGTAAAATATAAAAATTCAACTTACTAGTGTGTTTAAATAATTTGCAGAGTGACACAATATCTCAGATTGTCACAGTACCTTGCTTCCTGCGCTGCCGCTTCAGCGACACTCGGTGTCTTTCCACGCGTCATCTGCAGGCAAGAGGCTTCAAGCATGCTGCAGGTGTCTGTTTTATGTGTGTTTGTTTCCTGAAGTCTCCTCCTACCCACTTTCTCCCTCTTGCTGCTCCTCCTACCTACTTCCTATGGAGGGGTTTAAAGGGCAGACTGCGTCCTGACTCAGTCTCCCTTACGTTGTTGTTCTTAGGAGTTCATTTTCTAGTATTCCTGATTCCTGGTAATGATCTGGCTTGTCTGTCCATCCATTCTAGTGTTGACCTGTGACTCTGTCTGACTATTCTCCTTGGCGTTCCGATTTGGCTCAGATATCCTTTCTGGTGCAAACCTGTGGCTTTGGCTTACTACCCTCTCTGTGTATGACTTAGGCTTGTCTTACTACCCACTCTGGTGTTGACCTGGGGCTCTATCCACTGCACATCCAGCATACATACGCTCCAGTGGATATCCTATCTGGTACAAACCTGTGGCTCTGGCTGACTACCCGCTCCGTGTATGTCCTAGGCTTGTCTGACTACCCACTCTGGTGTTGACCTGGGGCTCTATCCACTGTACAGCCAGCATTCCATAGCTTCAGTGAATATCCTTTCTGGTGCAAACCTGTGCTCTGGCTGACTACCCGCTCTGTGTATGACTTTGGCTCGTCTGACTATTCTGTCTGGTGCTTAATAGAAGGCTCTGTCTGTTTGCTCAGTTTGTTGGTTTCATTATTCAGACATCCTTCATAGTACTGACCTGGGGCTCTAGCAGACTCCTAGCTACTGACTGCAGACTGAGTCAGTATTTCTTGGGCGTTAACTTTCCACGAGACTGCAGTGGGCTGAGTCTCGGACAGTGTGGTGCAGAGATTGGGAGACTGCTATTCCTGATACAGTGCTCGTCATTTCAATTACCCACTGTGTGTTTATTTATATATTGCATTACTGTCATTATCCTCATAATAAAGGTTCTATTAACTATACAGTCTGACTCCTGGTTTTGCTTGCCAACCGTAACACAGATTTGTAGGGCCAGGGAGGCCTACTATCTTACTGCCACCACAAGGGGTAATCATCATTATTCCAGTGTTAAATTTTAAAATTCAACTTAGGAGTGTTTTTAACCCCTTAAGGACCGGGAAAATCTGAGTTTGATTTGACTTAAGGACCGGAGCAATTTTGACTTTTTTGAATATGTCTTTGTTCAACCATATTTTCTCTTTAATTCCTTTTGTGCACCCACATAAATTATATACTGTTTTTTTAAGCACAAGTAGGGCTTTCTTTTGATACCACAATTATATGAATACCTCATTGTTTAATTTGATTAAAATAGAAAAAAAGAGGAAAAAAATTGAAAAACAACAACATTTTGCTTACATTTTTCTGTCAGGATTTGCATACTATTAGTTAATGAAAAAAAAATACCACTAAATATATTCATTTGCTTCTCCTGAATATAAGAGTACCCCATATGCCTAGTATTTTAGTCCTTTACTCACATTTACAAGGTAAATATTACAAGATGGCTGCCGTTATTTCCAACTTGTGATTTTTCAACAATTGGCATGTGAGCATCATAGCTTAGCTGACGGTGCCAGAACCAAAAATGTCCCACAAAGGTATATGTTTCTGAAAACTACACAACATAAGGTAAATAATCAGGAGAGTTTTGGAGTTTTTCATGCAGCTATTTTTCCAGAAAAAAATTTCAAAATTGTGGTAATATTTTGTTTTTTTTGCAGTTTTCACACTTACATTTCAATACTACTGTTGATATCAAGCACATGATAGGTGAAGATTTTTAAAAATGCATTGTTTAGTGTTCAGCTCCTTCTTCTGAGTATGGCAATACCCCATATGCATAGGTTTCTCAAGGTTTGGGAGAGCTACGGGGCCCAAATTGGAACATGCGCTTTTCCAGTTTCACACTTTGAATTTTCACAGCTTGCATCACTGGTGCCATGTCTCATTTGGGGCTGTGTAACAGTGCTCCACTCTAAGATTTCCCCCCAAAAGTATATATTTTTGGAAAGTAGACACCCCAGGCTTTCATTTTATGTATGTTTTCAATTTTTTTACGCAGCCATTTTACCACCAATTGCTCGTAAATCTTGACATAAGTTAAAAAAACAGCGTTTTTCACACTTGCACTTCAATGTTGATGTGAATTTCAAGCACATGATAGGTGAAGATTTTTAAAAATGCATTGTTTAGTGTTCAGCTCCTTCTTCTGAGTATGGCAATACCCCATATGCATAGGTTTCTCAAGGTTTGGGAGAGCTACGGGGCCCAAATTGGAACATGCGCTTTTCCAGTTTCACACTTTGAATTTTCACAGCTTGCATCACTGGTGCCATGTCTCATTTGGGGCTGTGTAACAGTGCTCCACTCTAAGATTTCCCCCCAAAAGTATATATTTTTGGAAAGTAGACACCCCAGGCTTTCATTTTATGTATGTTTTCAATTTTTTTACGCAGCCATTTTACCACCAATCGCTTGTAAATCTTGACGTAAGTTAAAAAAACAGCGTTTTTCACACTTGCACTTCAATGTTGATGTGAATTTCAAGCACATGATAGGTGAAGATTTTTAAAAATGCATTGTTTAGTGTTCAGCTCCTTCTTCTGAGTACGGCAATACCCCATATGCATAGGTTTCTCAAGGTTTGGGGGAGCTACGGGGCCCAATTTTGAACAAATATTGAATTTTCACATCTTGGTTAACTGATGCCATTACTCATTTTGGGCTATGTTCCAGTGCTGCACTTTAGAATTTCCCCCCAAAAGTGTATATTTTTGGAATGTAGACACCCCCAGCTTTCATTTTAGGTGTGTTTTCAAATTTTTTACACAGCCATTTTACCACCACTTTCTCATAAACTTGACGTAAATAAAAAAAATTCAGCATTTTTCACACTTTGCCTTCAATGTTGATGTGAATTTCAAGCACAGAATAGGTGAAGATTTTATAAACTGAATTGATTAGTGTTCAGCTCCTTCTTCTGAGTACGACAATACCCCATATGCATAGCTTTCTCATGGTTTGGGGGAGCTACGGGGGCCAAATTGGAACATGCGCGTTTCCAGGTTCACACTTTAAATCTTCACAGCTTGCGTTACTGGTGCCATGTCTCATTTGGGGCTGTGTAACAGTGCTCTTTTTTAAGATTTCCCCCCAAAAGTGTATATTTTTGGAAAGTAGACACCCCAGGCTCTCGTTTTAGGTGTGTTTTCCAATTTTATACACAGCCATTTTACCACCAATCCCTCGTAAACCATGACGTAAGTAAAAAAAAAAAACAGCCTTTTTTAACACTTAGGGTTGGCGGCAGTATACTGGGCTGCATACAAATTGGTTTAGGAAACAATTTCACCTAAAATGTCTTCCCCCAAAAACAAAAAAAAAAATGATCATGGGTAAATCCTTCTACATCAATTTGAATCCCTGGGTTGCCTGTGAATTCTGAGATTTGTGGGCATAAATTGATACCCATTCATTAGGATCCAGAGTGGCAGGTGTTGGGGCATTTCTTTGGGCAGGTCTTTTGGCAGGTCTTTGGGCAGATCTTTTGGCAGGTGCTGGGGCAGTTGCCAGGGCAGCTCTTGGGGCAGCACTTGGGGCATTTCTTTGGGTAGGTATTTTGGTAGGTCTTTGTGCAGTTCTTTTGGCAGGTGCTGGGGCAGTTGCCAGAGCAGCTCTTGGGGCAGTGCGTCTTTTCTTGACAGAAGGCCCAGCGTCATCACTAGAGCTGCTCTCACTTTCTGAAAACTGCGCTATGTCAAAATCTGACGCAGTGTCTGTTGCCTCAGAGTCAGACGCCAAAAAGGCGTATGCCTCTTCAACGCTGTACCTGCGCTGCATTTTGCCCACTAAAAAAACTTTTTTTTTTTTTTTCTTATAAACTAAACCTAAATCTAACACTAAAACTTACCCTAGCCTACGTATATCCTGAACCTACCTAACCCAAGTGAACTACCTATCTAAACTGCACTTATTATATATATATATATTTTTTTTTTTTTTTTTTTTGGGGGGGGGTTTGGGGTTTTTTTGGGTTTTTTTTTTTTCTTACGCTATCCCTAAACCTAAATCTAACCCTAAAACTTACCCTAACCTACGTATATCCTGAACCTACCTAACCCTAGTGAACTACCTATCTAAACTGCACTTATTATATATATATATATATATATATATATATTTTTTTTTTTTTTTTGGGGGGGGGTTTTGGGGTTTTTTGGTTTTTTTTTTTCTTACGCTATCCCTAAACCTAAATATAACCCTAAAACTTACCCTAACCTACGTATATCCTGAACCTACCTAACCCAATTGAACTACCTATCTAAACTGCGCTTATTATATATTTTTTTTTTTTTTTTTGGGGGGGGGTTTGGTTTTTTGTTTTTTTTTCCCCTAAACCTAAATCTATCCCTAAAACTTTCCCTAACACACGTCTACACTAAACCTACCCAACTACCTACCAAAATACCTAAACTATATTTACTATTTAAAAAAAAAAAAAAAAAAATGTAAATTTAAAAAATGTAAAAAAAATCTAAAAAAATTCAAGGGGGATGGGGGGTGTCCCACAGATCAGAAAACACTGATCTGCAGCAAATTGATCACTCCAAGAGTGATCAGATGGGGGGGCACTTATTGATCACTGCAGATCAGTGATCAAAGGGTTAAATTTCTTTATTTAAACTTTTTTTTTACTTTTTTTTTTTTACAGTAAGGCTGGAACACCATGTCTCTCTGTCTCTCTCCACCTCAGCAGTATGCAAGGTGGAGTGAGGCAGAGAGATCTGACAGGGACAGTATTTACAAATACTGTCCCTGTCATTCAGGTTTTGCAACATGTGATTCGCTTTTGAAGCGAATCGCATGTTGCAACAATGTTTCTGCCGCTTGTTACTAAGTGTCCCGATACCGGGACACTTAGTAACAAGCGGTTTGAACTCTTCCATCGCTCCGTGCGGCCGCGATGGAAGAGTTTAACCCTTGACGTACCAGGACCGTCAATGGTCGTTGGATCACAATTTACCCTTGACGGTCCTGGTACGTCAAGGGTCGCTAAGGGGTTAATAATTTGCAGAGTGACATAATATCACAGTTGTGTATGGCCTTGGAGGCCTACTAGCTTATTGCCACAACAAGAGAGAATCCTCAGTGTTCCAGTGTTAAATTTTAATATTCAACTTAGGAGTTTGCTTGATTAAATTGCAGAGTGACACAATATCACAGTTGTGCAGGGACTGGGAGGCCATATATCTTACTGCCACAGCAAGGGAGAATCCTCAGTGTTCCAGTGTTAAATTTTAAAATTCAACTTTGAAGTTTGAATAATTTGCAGAGTGACACAATATCACAGTTGTGTAGTGACTGGGAGGCCATCTATCTGTTACAGTTCAGTACACTCAGACACATTAGGTTTAGGTAAGAACGCAATTTTATTGAAGCACACAAGTAATAATGTAACCCTCACGGGTCCAGTAAGTAGCATCAACTGACACAAGACAGGTTACAAGTGGTTACCCACACGGGTCCAGTATGGTACACAACACAATACTGACACTGGTCAGGTACTATCGTGATACAGTGTATGAGTCCGATATTAAAGTGGAGTCACTGGCAGAGTGGCTAGCAATAGCTGAGGTACAATGTCTCCTAATGCAACAGGAGGCAACAATGGCATAGGAGTAATAGAGGCAAAGGTAGCTAGCATGGTTCCACTACGGTGGACGCCCACCGTGGACTACAATAGGCTGGTCAGAGCTCGTTCCAAACGGAGGCCCAACGGAGAGCTCAACACCAATGCTCTTGCTATGCCCCAAAGGGTTAACGTGCTTCAAGTAAAATGGATGGCAACTGTAAGCGCCCAACTGATTTACAGAAACTGTACGCCCAAGGTATTGGAAGCAACCACACTGGTATAGCAAGTGGATATGAGGCAACACCCCTGAAGGGGTTAATAATCGCAATGGTCTGGATAACGGCCACCACAGATAGTGCCCAACTGAACCAAATAATACCAAGCGATGCAGCACGGTGTGAGAGGATACTGGCACACTGAGACTCTGAGCCACCTGGTAGGATCGGACAAGGTACAGTAGTACCGGAGACGTGAAACAGACTCTGAGGGAACCGTGCAACTGTAAGCAGCCGGAACTGACAGAGATAGTCCAGTAAAGCAAGCTGAGAGCAGGAACCACCGCCAAGGGGGTTCGGTAACCAGCACAGGAACTTCAGCCAAGCTGGGTCGGAACAGGAAGCAGGAACGTCAGTGTCGCCGGGTCGGTACACGGAGCAGGAACGTCAGCCAGGCTGGGTCAGAACAGGAAGCAGGAACGTCAGCCAATCCGAATCGGTACACAGAATCAGGAGCAGAGACTAATGGCGTGGTCAGGCAGTCCGGGGTCATACACTGGTATCAGGATCACAGAACTAGCGCTAGGCATCAGGTACACCACGAAAGGGCACTAGCCGAGTGACAGCCCAGGGTATAAAAAGGCTGTCACTAGGAGGAGCAATACAGTGCAGCCAATAGGAGAGCAGCATAATAGAGATGTACAGAATATCACTCAGATCACGGGCGCCGTGATACTATCTTACTGCCACAGCAAGGGAGAATCCTCAGTGTTCCAGTGTAAAATATAAAAATTCAACTTAGGAGTGTGTTTGAATAATTTGCAGAGTGACACAATATCACAGTTGTGTAGGGACTGGGAGGCCTACTAGCTTACTGTCACTTCAAGGCAGAATCATCATTGTTCCAGTGTTAAAAATTTTAAAATTTAACTTAGGAGTGTGTTCGAATAATTTGCAGAGTGACACAATATCACAGTTGTGTAGGACTTGTATGTTTACTAGCTTACTGCCACCGCAATGGAGAATCATCATTGTTCCAGTGTTACATCATTTTAAAATTCAGCTTAGGAGTATGTTTGAATAATTTGCAGAGTGACACAATTTCACAGTTGTGTAGGGATTGAAAGGCCTACTAGCTTACTGCCACCGCAACGGAGAATCATCATTGTTCCATTGTAAAATATATTCTCATAATAAAGGTTCTATTAACTATACCATCTGACTCCTGGTTTTGCTTGTCAACCGTAACACAGATGTGTAGGGCCAGGGAGGCCTACTATGTTACTGCCACCGCAAGGGATAATCATCATTGTTCCAGTGTTAAATTTTAAATTCAACTTAGGAGTGTTTTGAATAATTTGCAGAGTGACATAATATCACAGTTGTGTATGGCCTACGAGCTTATTGCCACAACAAGGGAGAATCCTCAGTGTTCCAGTGTTAAATTTTAATATTCAACTTAGGAGTTTGTTTGACTAATTTTCACAGTTGTGTAGGCACAACAAAAATTGTACCAGTGCACTCAATCCTAGCATACACAGGCTCATATATGAATTCAATACTATTATAGTGATTACACCTGGTGCTGCAGGAGAAGACATGAAACGTAAGAAAATAAGAAGAAAAGATACCCTGCCTAAGTAGCACTCAAAGTGACTGTACACTTATAATATATGAATAATGAGTCTAATACTGGGATAAAACGTAACTTTTAATGATACAAAAATAAATGAGAAAAAGAAAGAAACTGCGAATTACACAAAACTTCTAGATTGGCCGGACAGTAAATGAGATGCAATTGTGTCCACATTATAAGAAAGATACATCCAAAAGATTACTTAAATATATAATATATAGGCTAATAGTCTGACTAATCTACATTGACTATGATCATAAATAGTCAGTGCAATATTAAACACACCCCATGTATATCAAGCTTATAATAAAGCTATCAATAATACATGGGTGCAAGGAAACGCACTGACACCTGGAGAGTCATAAATTAACCTTCTCTCAATAATAGTGACAACACAGATACTAATTGGAAAGAGACGATCAAACAACTAAAGGAGAATCAGATAAGACATACTAGAAGTTGGTGGAGCAGAGTTACTTACCAGAAATATTTGGATGCCTCCATTATACCTAGAGGTCTAAGGGTACATGTTTTGCCCACCTATAGCTTTTCTGATTCCTCTTATACACAAAGATGGGAAGAAGTTTTTAATACTTGTTCCAAATGATATCTTCAGATTTTGATAGACTATGAAACACAAATCATTGATCATTCAGAAGGAGCAATTTAATTGTTGGAAGATAACTTAAAGATTTTGAGAATGTGGAGTCTATTAAGATAGATTTGGAGAAATTAAATAAAGATCTTGATCGTCTGGAATTAGAAATAACTACCAAGAAATAATTTAAATTTGATAGAGATTCTGAGGAATCTAAAACGGGATCCATATATCTGTGGTCACGAAGGAAACCTAGATACATTGAGAAGAAGGACAATCGTGATACCAGTGTGAGCTCTGTTTCTGACAGGGAGCTTGATTCTGATCAACCAACACATGAATATGGTCAATCAACATATGATCATAATCAGTCACATTTTTTGGTCCACAGAGACAGATGCAACAGGATAAACAGAAATATAAAAGACCCACCAGGAGGGGAGGACAGGGAACTAAGGGATCGATCAAGATGGGGATATCGATCGAGGGGGAGGAATCGCAGATTCAGGAGATAGTCTCCAGTTTACAGATAATTAATTTATCTGATCATACGCTTTCCAACTCTCATATTGATGTTCTTAAAAAAGGCTTAACTTTTTCTCCTACCAATAAGTTGAACAATTTTGATATATTGACTTATCTATATAGATTTAATCAGAAAGTATTTTGCCCTAAAAGAGAACGAGGGTGATAATGCAATTATCAGTGAAGTTCAAGATTCAGATCTGGAGGTGTTGTCAGATTTGCGTGATCTGATGATGGAAAGCTCTACCCCCCAACATAAGTTACCACCCAAACCAAGGAAAAAATCAACCTTTACTCCTAACTCCTCCATTTGTCCTGTGACTCATATCTTTGTTGACCTGGTAATGCGTGATATCTTGGTCATACCTGACACGATTATTAACAAAAATTTGAGCTTCATTGAAAATAAAGCACTGCAGGAAATAAAAAAAATGGGACGATGTCAAAGTTAAACCTTCGGACAAGGGGGGCAGTATTGTCTTATGGCCTATTGAAATGTACACTACAGAGGCACACAGACAATTAAATGACACCTCATGTTATAAACAATTGTTTTCTAATCCTACAGTTGATTTCATGATGAATTATAATACATTAATCCAACAAGGCTATGACACAGGTAGCATTACAGCATCAGAATTAGCATTTTTGAAAATAGAGTGTCCTAGGGTATCTACTTTGTACCTGTTACCTAAGGTGTATAAAAATAGAGATACACCACCTGGAAGACCGATTATCTCCAGCAATGGCAGTCTTACAGAACATGCAAGTCAATTTAATGATTATATTCTGAGACCATATGTCATTAGTCTGAATTCATATATTCGTGATACTTGTGATATTCTATCTAAAATTGATTCGCTTCCTATGAGTCCTAATACCTTATTGGCCACTTGTGACGTAGAGTCACTGTATACTTCTATTGATTCTACTTTTGGCTTACAAGCTGTAGAATATTATTTACAACAATCAGCTTCTTTTGATGACAACAGAAGATCATTCATGATAAAGTTATTGTCATTCATTCTTTGCCACAATTACTTTGTATTTCAAGATAAATTTTATCTTCAAATTCATGGCACAGCCATGGGAAGTGCATGTGGCCCTTCGTACGCCAGTTTATATTTAGGTTGGTGGGAAGAAACTATGGTCTTTGTAGAAGATAATTCAGAGTACACTGATCATGTGTTACTCTGGCTGAGGTACATCGATGATTTGTTCATCCTGTGGGATGGACTTGTTGATCTTCTTCAACAATTTGTTAAACACCTCAATAATAATTAGATGCATCTCAAACTTACGTTGGAATTTGATCTATACAAAATTCCTTTTTTGGATATCATGATTTATAGAGGACCAAATGATATGCTTAAAAGTGATTTGTATCATAATGCTATTGCTACCAATAGTTTATTGCATCACAGTAGCCTTCATCCTCCTTCAATCAAACGTAACATCCCAGTGGGTGAATTTTTAAGACTAAAACGAAATTATAGTGATGTCCAGACAAGATCATTAGATTTGGAGAGTCGTCTGATTGAGAGAGGTTATAGTAAAAGCTCTATTAAACGTGCTTATAAGAGAGCTTTATATTCCTCACATCCATATCTTCTTTATAATCAATCTAAAATTGACAGGAAACCTATTACAAGATGCATCACCACTTATAACTGCCATGCACAATCCATTGCTGATATTTTGAGTAAACATTGGCATTTACTTACTTATGATGAGGATTTATCTAAAATTTTACATGATAGGCCATCCATGTGTTGGAAGAGAGCACCCAATTTGAAGGACCATCTTGTGCATAGTTTTTTGACTAAGAAGAAGTCTACTAATTTAAGTGGCTCTCACCCTTGTTGTCATTGCAGAGCGTGCCAACACATGGTTCTCAAAAGATCTGTTGTAGATAGATTTGGTAAAACTTTCTATATTAGAGATTTTATTACTTGCCAAACAAAAGGAGTGGTATATTGCTTACAATGCCCATGTGGTTTATTATATGTAGGCAAAACCTCGTAAGTTAACCACAAGATTAAGAGAACATGCAAATAATATAAATAATGCTGCTAAAGATGTGCTTGTTCCTGGAAAAATAGTTTCAATGGTAGCACTACATTATCTATCATGTCATGAGAGTACATCCCAATTATTACAAGCATGGGGTTTACAAAATATCAGGATGGATATTAGAGGTGGTGACATCAATAAGAAACTTATGCAGTGTGAAAATCAGTGGATTTTCAAATTGAATTCACTGAAACCTCATGGTCTGAATGATGGTTTTCCGTTATATATTCATTTATAGACCAGTGAGCTCTGTACTATATATATAATTTTTCATCTTTTTTTTTAGCTCTCCTCCCTTTTGTTTTCCTTACGGGATTTTCTTGTATTAGAAAACTTAACTTTTTCATGATTAAGGAAATTATATATATGGATTGCATTTTGTGTACATTTATATAGTTATTATTACAAGAATGCAGTTACTTATTACAGTGACTGATATTTTGGATATTATGTTTCTTTTTCTTTAGGTGATTGGCGTAGGTGTTTTGTCAATCATAGTGACTGGATAGGTTCATTACTATGTTTCTCTTTTCTCTTTTATAGGTGATTGGTGTAGGTATTCTGTCAATCATGTGATTGGAGGGACTTTTTCCGGTTTAAATAACTGAGTCTCTTTAGCATTCGAGTGATTCTATGCAGTTAATACCTGAGGGTTCACTGTGATCGTCTGTTATATATAAGCGGCACAGTGCGAATGTGGCCATGCTTTAGTTAGGCTATATGCCTTTTGACTAAGTTTAACCTTTGATTGACCACCATATCTCATGTGTTACATCAATAGCCCTTTTTAAGGCTGGTAATTTTGGGTTCTTAAAAGCCCTTTTTAGGGCTGGTGATCGGAAGGTATATTTTAATTACTGGCAAGCCGGTTTAGTGCCCCGGTATTCTAGACTAGTTAGGGGTACAATAGCCCTTTTCAAGGGCTGGTAATATAATGTTTTTTTTCTAGCTAGTGACAGAGTCTACCCATAATCTATCTAGAGCTTTGTTTTTAGCTCGATAGAAAAATATTTTTTGGGGTATTTCACTTATAATGATCGCTATTAACTATTGGCAAGCCGGTTTAGTTCCCCGGTGAGGTTTACTAGTCATATTAGATTTTTGTTGCTAACAACGAGATGCATATTGTGTATTAATGTTATACACTTGTGTTTTTTACACATTGTGTTTGAGATCTCATTAGATTACTTTTTGGCAATCCGGTTGTGTGTCCCGGTATTTTTGACTAACTACTTTTTTATGAGAGTCACATTTTGTTGATTTATTAGATCTATTTTGTCGTTCATTAATATCAAGGGCCCTTTTTAGGGCTGGTAACCTAGGGGTTAAACAGCCCTTTCAAGGGCTGGTAATAGGACGGTTAATTTATGACTCTCCAGGTGTCAGTGCATTTCCTTGCACCTACGTATTATTGATAGCTTTATTATAAGCTTGATATACATGGGGTGTGTGTAATATTGCACTGACTATGATAAAAGTCAATGTAGATTAGTCAGACTATTAGTCTATATATTATATATTTAAGTAATCTTTTGGATGTATCTTTCTTATAATGTGGACACAATTGCATCTCGTTTACTATCCGGCCGACCTAGAAGTTTTGTGTAATTCGCAGTTTCTTTCTTTTTTTCATTTATTTTTGTATCATTAAAAGTTACGTTTTATCCCAGTATTAGACTCATTATTCATATATTATATGTGTACAGTCAGTTTGAGTGCTACTTAGGCAGGGTATCTTTTCTTCTTATTTTCACAGTTGTGTAGGGACTGGGAGGCCATATATCTTACTGCCACAGCAAGGGAGAATCCTCAGTGTTCCAGTGTTAAATTTTAAAATTCAGCTTAGAAGTTTGAATAATTTGCAGAGTGACACAATATCACAGTTGTGTAGGGACTGGGAGGTCATCTATCTTACTGCCACAGTAAGGGAGAATCCTCAGTGTTCCAGTGTAAAATATAAAAATTCAACTTAGGAGTGTGTTTGAATAATTTGCGGAGTGACACAATATCACAGTTGTGTAGGGACTGGGAGGCCTACTAGCTTACTGCCACCACAATGGATAATCATCATTGTTCCCGAGTTAAATTTTAAGATTCAAAATAGGAATGTGTTTGAATAATTTGCAGAGTGACACAATATCACAGTTGTGTATGGATTGGGAGGCCTACTAGCTTATTGCCACCTCAAGGGAGAATCATCATTCATCCAATGTTAAATTTTAAAACTCAACTTTTGAGTGTGTTTGAATAATTGGCAGAGTGACACAATATCACATTTGCGTAGGGACTGTGAGGCATACTAGCTTACTGACACCCCAAGGAAGAATCATCATATAAAAATTCAACCTACCTATCTGTAATAGATTTGAGTCCTTGTGAAGAACCTGATGTTCCTCGCCCTGGTACCAGCTGCAGTGACCCAGCAACCACCATCACCACCAGAGTGATGTTGCTTTCATGTAGAGCTATCAGCAGCAGTACTAGTCAGACTCAGCAGCAGAAAGCAAAACAAAAAAATAAAAATAAGAAGGGAACTGTAGGTCATTCTACCTCTGCTAGTAGGGTAGAGAGGTCCAGGTCCTCCTCTAAGACCACAAAGCAGCCATCACCTGTGTCTCATCAGCTGTTTGTTGATGATTCCCCCAGAACCACCTGCACAGTGAATAGTGCCACAGGCAGTTTAGTCACCAACTCCACTAAGCCAGATGTATAAACCTGGGGATGCCTATCATTGGTAACAGTATAGGTCGGACACTGCAGTATCAACGTGGGATTTTTATAATGAACATCTGTGTAAGCAGACCAAACAGAATTTATTGCAGTATTTGGATAACATTTTTCCTGCCACCACTGTCACTGCCACTGAGAGCATATGTGTCCCAGAAAATGTTATTGAGGAGTATAGTTTACCATTTCCCAGTAGCCACCAGGCGGAAGAGGGAATTGAGCAGGTTTCCACAAAAGCTGCTGCTGATAATGTTTCTTCCTTTCAAAATCTACAAGAGTTAGAAGAAGAATCTGAGGGATCAAAGTCTCCTAAGCTTGATTTGTCCCCTGAGCTTGATTTTTCCAGTGACCTTGATTATTCCCCTGAGCTTTATTTTTCACCTGCTTCCCATAGTACTCCTCCTGTTTCTCCAGTTACACTTGTGTCTTCTATTGACAACTCAGCATCTGCCTCTCCAGTTCCATTTGAGTCTCCAAGCCAGGTAGTAGCTGCTTGTGTCTCCTCCACCTGTACTGCTGTTACTCCACAATCCTCCTCCAATCCCAGTCCGAACATCCTTGCTGCCATCTTTAGGTCTACTGGTATCCCTGTAACAGTACGTAGAAAGAAAAAAGCAAAGTGAGGTTGCTCCAGCAGGTGAAGATGAAGAAAGTGGCATCTCAGTTTCTTCTTCTCCAACACCTTCCAGAGTCATCCGTCGCTCCAAAGGGACCATTTTGTGGCAATTGGTGATGGCCGGCTAGCCAAATGTAAATTGTGTGGCAGGGAAGTCACCCGTGGGTGGGTGTTGGGTCATCTGATCACCTCTGGAATAAGCCAACACCTGAACAACTACCACAAGTCGGTGTTGACAAGTGCAGAAAGTGGCAGTACTAGTACTGCATATACCAGTGTCACACCCACCACCAGTAGGCAGCAGGTGAAAGGGCAGGGGGATCATGACACATCTGGTTCTAGTAAGACAGCACACAGTCACAGTCCATCCCAAAATCAATACAGGCCACACTGGAAGATTTTGGTGGGTTTCATTTTAAGGGGATGTGCAGACAGCAAGCCAGGAAAATCACATGCCTCATTGCACAACTCATATCCGTTGCTACTTTTAATTTGGTGTATGGGGAGCCCTTCCAGCAACTTATGGAGGCTGTTGCACTCAGATATAAAATTCCATCCCGCACCACATTTAGTAGAACTGCAGTGCCCTCACTGTACCTGTCATGTATTGGTCTTTTGAAGGACCTGCTAAGAAATGCTGGTGGCCAGTCAGTGCACTTTATCACTGACTTATGAAGTGCTCTGAGTGGCCAGCATGGCTTCCTGTCATTGACGGCTCATTGGTGGCAGCCCACTGTGTTGCAAGACACACCTATATCAACAACAAGTTTGGGTGCAGTATCCAAGCAGGCAGGGCACCGCTCTTTCCTCCTCCATGCTGAGGTAATGGATCAGCAGCTTACCTCAAATAAAATTTGCAAAGCACTGCAGAACATGGTGGCGCAGTGGTTAGGGGAGCAGGCACACAGGCGCAAATGGGGTTTGTGGTTACTGATAGTGCAGCTAACATGATCAAGGCTCTCCGGGATGGCAGATTTGTGGGTGTGAGCTGCTCAGTGCATGTCTGTCACAATACCTAGCGGTGGCTACTCGAACAACTCCAGGATAGGATCCTGGAGCAGTTGCCACTGCATTACTGTATTCAGGGGCGGCAGGATATTTTATGGACGCTGACTTCACGGAGAGTCAAGCTATTCCTTTGCAACCTCGATCTTCACCCCTGCCTATTGAGACCATTGATGGGAGGCCCTTACAACCCTTGCATATCACTCAAGAGACGCTTCCCTTAACCCTGCGTGTTGGAGCCTTACACACAGAGACCGTACAATTCCAAATAATACACTTGCCTCACTATGCTATAGTCCTGGGGTTTCCATGGCTTCAGACACACAACCCCAGGATTGATCGGCACAGTTGTGACATAGTGTCATGGGCCCCGAGTTGCGCTGATTCCTGTCTCGCACATCCTACGAGGCTGATGTGTACTTCTCCCCTATTTTGCCTGAGGAGTACAGGGCTTTCCGCTACGTATTTGACAAGGTCCAAGCTGCTGCATTGCCTCCCCACAGGTCCTATGATTGTGCGATTAACCTGATTCCCGGTACTACTCCTCCTAGGGCTTGGGTTTATCCGCTGTCTATGCTAGAGATGAAAATTATTGAGGAGTATGTGGCTGATGCCCTTTACAGAGGTATAATCTGTAAGTCTACCTCCCCCACAGGGGCAGGCTTCTTTTTTATTAAAAAGAAGGATGGGAAACTTCGCCCCTGTATTGACTGTCTTGGGCTGAATAAGTTGGTATCCAAAAATGCCTACCCGATACCGTTGATTACCCAACTTTTTGACAGACTAAAAGGTTCCAAGGTATTTACCAAACTTGACCTGAGGGTTGCATATAATCTTGCGCGTATCAAGGAAGGGGATGAGTGGAAGACAGCTTTTAATGCCCGGAGCGGCCATTATGAATATTTAGTGATGCCCTTCGGGCTGTGCAGTGCGCCTGCTGTCTTCCAGGAATTCATTAATGATGTCTTAAGGGACCTGATGCAAAGTTCTATGGTCGTATATCTGGATGACATTCTAGTCCATTCTCCCACTATGGAGACTCACATTGCCGATGTATCTAATGTCTTACAACTACTGAGAGAAAATGGTCTTTACTGCAAACTTGAGAAATGTGAATTCCATAAAACGCAGATTAACTTCCTAGGCTATGTGATTTCTGCATCTGGGTTCGCGATGGACCCTCAAAAACTTTCCTCCATTTTACAATGGCCGCTCCCGGTAGGCCTGAAGCTTCTCCAACGTTTCCTAGGCTTCGCAAACTGAAAATTCATTAAAAACTTCTCTTCGGTAGTTAAGCCACTTACTGATCCAACCGGCAAAGGGGCTGATGCCTCTAAGTGGTCTTCCAGTGCCATTGAGGTATTCAAAAATCTGAAGGCAGCCTTTACCAAGGCTCCGATACGAGTGCATCCCAACCCTGCCCTTCCCTTCACGTTGGAGGTTGACGCGTCTGAGACGGGAGTAGGCGCCCTGGAGAGGCGCTGCATTCTTGTGGCTATTTCTCCAAAAAGCTATCCAAGGCGGAGAGGTTGTACGATATTGGGGACAGAGAGTTACTTGCTATCATCTTGGCATTTAAGGAGTGGCGTCACCTACTCGAAGGTACCCGTGTGCCGATCCTGATCCTCACGGACCACAAAAACTTGACTTACCTATCTGAGTCCAAAAGATTGTCTGCTCACCAAGCCAGATGAGCACTATTCCTGTCCAGATTCAACTTTGTTGTAGTGTATCTCCCTGGTTCCAAGAACATCAGGACGGATGCCCTATCTCACCAACATTGTCCTGACTCTAGAGAAGAATCTCCTCCCACCCCGATCATTCCAGTTGATCGCATACTTGCATATATCCGTACTAGTATTACTTCACCATTGGGAGAGAAGATTCTATCGGCTCAGGCATCTGAACCTGCAGAGAAACCTAGAGGGAGGTGTTTCGTACCAGCTCAGCTCCGTACCAGACTCCTGGAGACTTATCATACCTCCAGAGCTGCTGGCCATAATGGGAAAGATCAGTTGATATGGTCTATCTCTCATTTATTCTGGTGGTCGAGCTTAAGAAAGGATTGTGCGGCTTTCGTGGCAGCTTGCCAGATCTGTGCTCAAAATAAGTCTTCATGTAGCTTGCCTGTGGGTCTCCTCCAACCCATCCCTAATGGGGAGTGTCCGTGGTCCTATTTGTCTATAGACCTTATGGTGGAACTTCTGGCGTCTTCAGGTTATACGGTTATCCTGATGGTAGTGGACAGATTTTCCAAAATGGCACACTTCATACCTCCTAAGAAGTTGCCCTCTGCTAAAGAGTTGGCTGAGATATTTGCCAGGGAGGTATTCCGCCTACATGGTTTACCGAAAGTGATTGTCTCGGATAGAGGAAATCAGTTCGTGTCCAGATTCTGGAGATGTTTCTGAGCGCAATTGGGGATACAGCTGGCCTTCTCTTTAGCATACCACCCGCAATTCAATGGTGCAGCTGAAAGGTCAAACCAAGCCCTTTAACAATTTCTCCAATGCTACATAAATAACCACCACGACAATTGGGCTGCCTTGTTACCGTGGGCGGAGTTTACCTGAAATTGTGCTATCAATTCTTCATCACAGTTGTCACCGTTTCTGATAAACTATGGGTTCCAGCCCTCTGCTCTCCCTGATACTTTTGAGGCACTAGCAATTCTGGCTCTGGAGGATCATTTGCAGGCTCTCCGTACCTCATGGGTGCAGGTACAAAATACCCTACGTGGTTCTATGCTAAGGCACAAGCGGCAGGCTGACCGAAGGCAACTACCTGCACCTACTTTTCAAGTTGGAGACAGGGTGTGGCTGTCATCCTGGAATCTCAGTCTCCAGGTGCCATGTAGGAAACTGGCTCCTCGCTGCAGTCTTGTCCGCCGGCTTCAGCCACATCATGTTGTCAGTGGAAGCCGAATGTGCTGGCAGCTCGCTCGGAACTGCTTCCGTATCAGGATATTACATATGGGCGCATGTCCAAGGTTTGGACGTGCATTCCATTTAAAGGTACAGTGTACCTTTTTGAGACTCCTCTTCTTCCTGGCCCTTTTCCTTAAAAACTGTCTGGACACCATGTTCAGTCGCCCTTGCATGGTGTCCAGTGCAGTTGGTTTTGTGTCTGGTGCTTAACTAGTTTGTCTGACTACCCGTCCTGGTGCCAACCTTTGGTTTGTCTGTCTACCCGCTTTGTGTATGACCATGGCTAGTCTGACATTCCTTCTGGTGTGGACCTGCGGCTCTGGTAGACTAACTCCTCTATGCATGACCCTTGGCCTGGTTGACTACCCGTTCTGGTGCTGACCTGTGGCTCTGTCCGACTACCCACTCTGTGTATGACCCTGGCTAGTCCGATAACCAATCTGGTGCAGACCTGCGGCTCTGGTTTACGGTTGCGCTGATTCTGGCATCTGATTACCCACTTGGGGGTTACCTGGGGTTGTCCACTGTGCATACAACATACCAATGCTTCACTGGATAACTGATTGGTACCCGTGGTGGCAATGGCAGACTTCTCCTGATTCCAGTTATTATTACTGTGCCTCACAGGTGCGGACCTGTAGCACTGTTTCTATTTCCGTTACATTGTCCATACAGGTGCGGACCTTTAACCGTTCCCTTCTCCAGTACCTAGTCTCTGCAGGTGCGGACCTGTAGTGCTGTTTCCTCCTCTGGTGCATTTCGTATACAGGTGAGGACCTGTAATACTTTCACTGGTATGGACCTGTGGCAGTCTCTCTGTTTGCCTTCGGAACTCCATCTGTACCATTACAGCAACACTTTCCCTCCTGACTTCGTCCATATTGTATGGTGTACTTGCTGTATTGTTGTTCTGTGCATTGTGTATTAATAAAGATTGTGTTACCTTTAGTACTGGTCCAGTTCTCATTCTTGAACCCGTGACAATGTCCTGCATCTAGCGTTAAAGGCTGCTCTTGAGGATGGCAGTAACACTGGAAGGTTGTCAGACAAATTGCTGGCCACTTCCATCGGAGTGTCAAAGATAGACAGCTCCTCAGGGAGGAACAGAAAAAGGCAGACCTCCTATAGCACCGACTTAAACAAGATGTTGGGACCAGGTGGAACTTCACCTTAGATATGTTAGAGTGTATCCTGGAGCAGAAAAAGGCAATTCACGCAATGTCATGTCACCATTTCATTGGCACTAACAGAACACTGGGCAGGACTGACTGGGCCCTGATGAAACAGGTAGTGACAGTCCTTTCCATGCTTTGATGGAAATTTTGAGCAAAGAGAACGCTAACCTGGCAGAAGCTATTCCCCAATTCATGCACCTCTGCTTAAAATTGGACGATTTTGTTGCCCATAGGGAACGCTTGCCTGGTGCTGCTGGTAATATACTTCTGATGTTGCTGCCATTCTCACGAAGCTGAAGAAGGAACTGACTCAGCACATGGAAGAGCGCGTGGACAATTTTCCTGAGTTAATGCTTGCCACAATGTGCGATCCACGAATCAAAGGCAAGATGGCACTTACTTCCAATTCACGCACTGCCTGGATGGAACAATTGATAATGAGGGTGTGTGAGAGGCAAAGGAAAAACAGGATGAAGTCACACGAGGCACCAGTAGCACCTTGTTCCAGTTGGGCAGCTGCTGCTTTTTATTCTGAGGCAATGGACAGATTATGCTTCGGACAAAACAAACAGCTCCCAATCAGTAGAAAAAGTGCTGAGTTTGAAGTGAAGGCTTACCTTGCAGAACCTTCTTTGCCCCCAAGTACAGACCCCTTGACTTTTCGGGATAACAAGAGGGCTGTGTGGCCCACTTTGTCCCTGATAGCCCAGGATTTGCTTTCTTGCCCCCCAACCACTGTCCAGAGTGAGCGGTTATATATATACTTAGTCCCCAGCATTCTCAATTGGTCCCCCAGCTCATGAAGTAAATGACTTTTTTAAAAGTCAACCTGCCAAAGCTGGGTTTGATGCAGATTAGAAAAACAAGAAAGTCTTAACCTAGAATCATCCATCGTACCATAAAACGCTGAGCGCTCCAGCTTACCCAGCTCTAGAACAGTGGTTTGTTGGGCAGAGGACACCCCCCTGACTTGGAGGGATTCAGGGGGAATTTAAAGTGTACATTGTTGTCCCACTATACGGGTTGTTCAGTCTGGCTCTGCGGTATCTATTTACTGATTCCTACCTGCTCCAGTGTTCTGTGGTTTACTGCTGGCTATATGTCCAGTCTTGCTTTCATCCTGAGGCTGCCTTGCACCAGTCTTCCTCAGTTGCTCTATCCATCTACTGACTGAGTCCTGCCTGCTCCAGAGTTCTGTGGTTTACTGATGGCTATATCTCCAGTGTTGCTGTCATCCTGAGTTTGCCTCACATCAGTCATCCTCAGTCACTGTATCCATCTACTGACTGAATCCTGCCTTCTCCAGTGTTCTGCAGTTCTGACTACATCTCCTGTGTTGCTGTTATCCTGAGTCTGCCTCGCACCAGTCATCCTCAGTTTCTGTACCCACACTGAGTCCTGCCTGCTTCTGTGTTCTCCAGTTTGCTGCTCCTTACATCTCCAGTGTTGCTGTCATCTTGAGTCTGCCTCACACGAGTCATCCTCAGTTGCTGTATCCATCTAATGACTGAGTCCTGCCATCTTCAGTGTTCTGCAGTTCTGGCTACATCTCCAGTGTTGCTGTCATCCTGAGTCTGCCTCTTACCAGTCATCCTCAGTTGCTGTATCCACCTACTGAGTCCTGCCTGCTCCTGTGTTCTGCAGTTTGCTGCTGACTACATCTCCAATGTTGCTGTCATCCTGAGTCTGCCTTGCACCAGACAAACTCAGTCACTGTATCCATCTAATGACTTAGGGCTCGATTCAAATGTTGGCATTAAAACCAACGTGAAGAAAAAAACTGCCTTCACTCGTTAAGCAAGACCAGGTAACGTGAGATTCAAATCTTCCTTACCCAGAAAGCCTAACGAGCGATAACCAACAAAATACACGTTAACCTTAAACCTGCGTCGCATAGAAAATCTTACCTAAAAACACACTATAAAAATGTTATCTAGCACCACAGCCAATCACAGCACTGCAAAGTATCAAGTTCAGTCAGAAAATCAAAAACCCACGTCGACAGTTCTGAACAGCTTTCTCTGTGCTTCCCTACCCAGCCACTAGGGGAACACAGAGATGGCTTTCAGCACCATGGACAGCTTTGAATGCCATAGGGATGTGCACTGCTCACCCCTGTGGCATTCAAAGGGTTACAATCAATAAAACTAGTACACCAAGCACTACACAATGCCCCCTTCCACATCCCCCCCCTTAGTATGTCACATACAACGCCTTGTGAAAAGGGACGAATTGCACAAGGTGACGCCAGGCAGCTGGGCACAATGGCAACGCTAGAGGAGAGGTATTGGAGAAAGCGGGCAGCAAATACAAGCCTACCACCCGCTTCCTCCGATGTCTCTGTCCCCTCCTCCCGCTTCCTCCAATAGCTCTGTAGTGCACAGGGTTTTCTTATGCTGCGGGCTTCATACCCACCCGCAGCAATGACAGCTCTTATGAATGAAGCTGAGGGAAGCGCTGCAGTCACAGTGCAGCCTGCTCCCTCAGTTGTATTTTAACCCTTTGAGTGTCAGAGTGGTACGCAACGCATTGCTTTGCAATGCATTGCGTACCACTCTGGCACTCAAAGGGTTAACTTAGATCTCATCCATTCATAATGCCCTACTTACTGTGTCCCTTTGCTTTTAGTACTTTTGCTCCACTCTCAGTTTTAAGAAGAGTGGAGCAAAAGTACTAATAGCAATGGGACACAGGAGGTAGGGGGTTAAAAATGAATGAGATCTAATTTAAACTAATGTCTAATAATAGTATTTTAATAAAAAAAAAGTTTAAAACACACACAAACACACACACACATATATACAGGCAAGGTATGTAGTCCATACCTTGCCTATTAACCCTTTGGGTACCAGAGGGGTAGGAAACATGCTAAGCAATGTTTTCCTACCTCTCTGGTACTCAAAGGGTTAATTGTGGAATAAAAGATTTGTCCACAGATTTGTCCACTACATGGAAGTCCATGAGGTGGATGTGGATGGGGTTAGTATGTCACATATATGCAATATATGTGACATACTAAGGGGGGGGATGTGGAAGGGGGCATTGTGTAGTGCTTGGTGTACTTTTTTATTGATTTTAACCCTTTGAATGCCACAGGGGTGAGCAGTGCACATCCCTATGGCATTTAAAGCTGTCCATGGTGCTGAAAGCCTTCTCTGTGTTCCCCTAGTGGCTGGGTAGGGAAAAGCACAGAGAATGCTGTTCAGAACTGGAGACGTTGGTTTTTTTACTCTGTGTGGTGTGCTGTTCTCCAAAAAAAATAGGCGTTAGATTTCTGGAGAGAAATGTTGCAATTTAACGCGAGTTAGCCCTAACTCCAACATTTGAATAGCTTTTGGCGTCGCTTGTACATTATCCTCTATGGGTGAGATCTTGCTGTTCTTGTGACCGGCGAAGTGTGTTTCAGAACTGGCATCGCTTGTTACTAGTGGAACATTTGCATTGCTCAGTTGACGTTAAAACCAGCGTCTCCAGTTTTTTCTGGCGATTGATTGAGCCCTTAGTCCTGCCTGCTCCAGTATGCTGCAGTTCTGGCTACATCTCCAGTGTTGCTGTCATCCTCAGTTTTGTAGTCTAAAACTATTCTACGAAAAGTCGTCTTGTATGATTTTCATATTGTTATCCGACTGTGCCTCTTTTCGGTGAAAACGGGATGAAGTAAAAGACGATATTGTCCCAACACCGGATCCCAAAGACATTTACCACATGGTGACTACTAAATTCACACTCTAGCAAACAAGTGGAGGCATCAGTAAACTCCTGTCTGTGCCCAGGGCCAATTTACATCTCAGGAGCCTGTAGGCACAGAAATCTGAAGCGCCCCCCCATTGGCCATCTCCAGTGGACACCTCCACAATGCTCCAAATCTCCACATTACCCCCATATCCATATTCCCTCACATTGCCTCACATTACCCCCATCATCTCCCCCCATCAGCTCCAACTTACCCTCACATTACCCCATCAGCTCCAACTTGCCCCCATCAGCTCTAACTTGCCCTCACATTAACCCCATCAGCTCCAACTTGCCCCCATCAGCTCCAAATTGCCCTCACATTACCCCCATCATCTCCACATTGCCCCCATCAACTCCAACTTGCACTCACATTACCCCCATCATCTACAACTTGCACCATCAGCTCCACATTGCCCCGTTTCCTACCTCCCTGGTGGTCCACCGTGAGGAAAAGTCTGTGCCTGCTTCTGCACAGAACTGTAGCTCCTGTTGCTCCCATGCAGTCTTCTCTTTTGGAATGCAGATGTAATCTCCCAGAGCTCTGCATTAATAAAGAGCCACAGAGGGAGCAACAGCAGGATCTCACCGGGAGGCAGGCAGACAGGCAGCGTGTAGGGTGAATGAAAATATATAAAAAAAAAATAAATAATTGATTCCAATGACAGGCGCCCCTCTGTGGGGTGCACCTGTAGGCAGATGCCTATTCTGCCTTATGGCAAATCCGGACCTGCCTCTCCAGGATTCCTTAATTTTGTAGTCTAACACTAATCTAAGAAAAATTAATATGTCTATGAGTACTGCCTGCTCCAGGCTTCCTCAATTTTATATTCTAATTCTAATCTAAGAAAAGTCGTATGTCTATGAGTCCTGCATGCTCCAGGTTCCTCAATTTTGTAGCCTAACACTAATCTAAGAAAAATTAATATGTCTATGAGTACTGCCTGCTCCAGGCTTCCTCAATTTTATATTCTAATTCTAATCTAAGAAAAGTTATATGTCTATGAGTCCTGCCTGCTCCAGGCTTCCTTGGTTCTGTAGTCTAACTCTAATCTGAGTAAAGTTGTATACATTTATTTACTGAGTCCTGCCTGCTCCAAGATTCCTCATTTTTGTAGTCTAACTCTAATCTAAGAAAAGTAGTATGTCTATAAGTCCTGCATGCTCCAGGCTTCCTCAGTTTTGTAGTCTAACTCTAATCTAAGTAAAGCTATATGTCTATGAGTCCTGCCTGCTCCAGGCTTCCTCGGTGTTGTAGTCTATTCTAATCTAAGAAAAGCTGTATATATTTATCTACTGAGTCCTGCCTGCTTCAGGCTTACTCAGTTTTGTAGTCTAACTCTAATCTAAGAAAAGTCATATGTCTATGAGTACTGCCTCTTCCATGCTTCCTCAATTTTGTAGTCTAACTCTAATCTAAGAAAAGTCATATGTCTATGAGCCCTGCCTGCTCCAGACTTCCTCAATTTTGTAATCTAACTCTAATCTAAGAAAATTCATATGTTTATGAGTACTGCCTGCTCCAGGCGTCCTCAATTTGGTAGTCTAACGCTAATCTAAGAAAAGTTTTTTGTTTTAAGTCCTGCCTGCTCCAGGCTTCCTTGGTTCTGTAGTCTAACTCTAATCTGAGAAAAGTCGTATATATTTATTTACTGAGTCCCGCCTGCTCCAAGATGCCTCATTTTTGTAGTCTAACTCTAATCTAGTCCTGCTGCTCCAGGCGTCCTCGGTTGTGTAGTTTAACTGTAATCTAAGAAAAGTCATAAATATTTATCTACTCAGTCCTGACTGCTCCAGCTTCCTCAGTTTTGTAGACTAACTTTAATCTAAGAAAAGTTGTATGTCTATGAGTCCTCCCTGCTCCAGGCTTCCTCGGTTTTGTAGTCAAACTGTAATCTAAGAAAAGTCATATATATTTATCTACTTAGCACTGCCTGCTCCAGGCTTCCTCAATTTTGTAGTCTAACTCTAAGAAAATTTGTATGTCTATGAGTCTTGCCTGCTCCATGCTTCCTCAATTTTGTAGTCTAACTCTAATCTAAGAAAAGTTGTATGTCTTTAAGTCCTGACTGCTCCAGGCTTCCTCAGTTTTGTAGTCTAACTCTAATCTAAGTAAAGTCATATGTCTATGAGTCCTGCCTGCTCCAGGCTTCCTCGGTTTTGTAGTCTAACTGTAATCTAAGAAAACTCATATATATTAACTACTTAGTACTGCCTGCTTCAGGCTTCCTCAATTTTGTAGCCTAACTCTAATCTAAGAAAATTTGTATGTCTATGAGTCTTTCCCGCTCCATGCTTCCTCAATTTTGTAGTCTAACTCTAATTTAAGAAAAGTTGTACTTCTCTGTGTCCTGCCTGCTCCAGCCTTCCTCAATTTTATAGTCTAACTCTTAATCTAAGAAAAGTTGTATGTCTATAAGTCCTGCCTGCTCCATGCTTCCTCAGTTTTGTAGTCTAACTCTAATCTAAGTAAAGTCGTATGTCTATGAGTCCTGCCTGCTCCAGGCTTCCTCAATTTTGTAGTCTAACACTAATCTAAGAAAATTTGTATGTCTCTGAGCCCTGCCTGCTCCAGGCTTCCTCAGTTCTGTAGTCTAACTCTAATCTAAGAAAAGTCATCTGTCTAAGAGCCCTGCCTGCTCCAGGCTTACTCGGTTTTATAGTCTAATTGTAATTTAGGGAAAGTCATACATATTTTTCTACTGGGTCCTTTCTGGTCCAAGCTTCCTCGGTTTTGTAGTAAAACTGTAATCTAAGAAAAGTTGTATATATTTATCTACTGGGTCCTGTCTGCACCAGGATTATTCAGTTTTCTAGTTTAAGCCTAATTTAAGAAAAGTTGTATGTCTATGAGTTCTGCTGCTACAGGCTTCCTAAGTTTTGTAGTCTAACTCTAGTCTAAGAAAAGTCGTATGTCTGTCTACCTTCTGAGTCCTGCGTGCTCCAGTGTTCTGTAGTTTGCTGCTGGCTATGTCTCCAGTGTTGCTATCATGACGAAGGGTTTCCATGATGTCAGATTTGTGGGTGTGAGCTGCATAGCACATCTCCAGTGTGGCTATCATCCTCAGTTTTGTAGCCTAACTCTAATCTAAGAATTTGTACGTCTATGAATCCTGCCTGCTCCAGGCTTCCTCAATTTTGTAGCCTAACTCTAAACTAAGAAAATTCATATGTCTATGAGTACTGCCTGCTACAGGCTTCCTCAATTTTGTAGTCTAACTCTAATATAATAAAAGTCATATGTTTATGAGTCCTGCCTGCTCCAGGTTTCCTCAGTTTTGAAGTCTAACTCTAATCTGAAAAAGTTGTATGTCTATCTATCTACTGAATCCTGCACGCGCAAGTGTTCTGTAGTTTTCTACTGACTACATCTCCAGTGTTGCTAACATGACGAAGGGTTATTGTGATGTCAGATTTGTGGGTGTGTGCTGCTCAGCACATCTCCAGTGTTGATGTCATCCTCAGTTTTGTAGTGTAACTCTAAGAAAAGTTGTATGTCTATGAATCCTGCCTGCTCCAGGCTTCCTCAATTTTGTAGCCAAACTATAATCTAAGAAAAGTTGTATGTCTATTAGTCCTGCTGCTCCAGGCGTCCTCGGTTGTGTAGTTTAACTGTAATCTAAGAAAAGTCATAAATATTTATCTACTCAGTCCTGACTGCTCCAGCTTCCTCAGTTTTGTAGACTAACTTTAATCTAAGAAAAGTCGTATGTCTATGAGTCCTGCCTGCTCCAGGCTTCCTCGGTTTTGTAGTCTACTCTAATCTAAGTAAAGTTGTACATATTTATCTACTGAGTCCTGCCTGCTCCAGGCTTTCTCAGTTTTGTTGCCTAACTCTAATCTAAGAAAAGTCGTATGTCTATCTATCTACTGAGTGCTACCTGCTCCAGGCCTCCTCAATTTTGTTGCCTATATCTAATCTAAGAAAAGTCGTATATCTATGAGTTCTGCCTACTCCAGGCTTCCTCGGTTTTGTAGTCTATTCTAATCTAAGAAAAGTTGTATATATTTATCTACTGAGTACTGCCTGGTCCAGACTTCCTCAATTTTGAAGTCTAAATCTAATCTAAGAAAAGTCATGTGTCTATGAGTCCTGCCTGCTCCAGGTTTCCTCAATTTAGTAGCCTGACTATAATCTAAGAAAATTCATGTCTATGAGTACTGTCTACTCCAGGCTTCCTCAATTTTGTAGTCTAACTCTAATCTAAGAAAAGTTGTATGTGTATGAGTCCTGCCTCCTCCAGGCTTCCTCGGTTCTGTAGTCTAACTCTAATCTAAGAAAAAGTCATATATATTTATCTACTGAGTCCTGCCTGCTCCAGGATTCCTCAGTTTTGTAGTCAAACTCTAATCTAAGTCTTATGTCTATCTACTGAGTCCTGCCTGCTCCAGTCTTCCTCGGTTCTATAGTCAAACTCTAATCTGAGAAAAGTCGTATATATTTATCTACTGAGTCCTGCCTGTTCCAGGCTTCCTCAGTTTTGTAGTCTAACTCTAATCTAAGTAAAGTCGTATGTCTATGAGTCCTACCTGCTCCAGGCTTCCTCTGTGTTGTAATCTAAATGTAATCTAAGAAAAGTCATATATATTTATCTACTGAGCCCTGCCTGGTTCAGACTTCCTCACTTTTGAAGTCTAAATCTAATCTAAGAAAACTCATATGTCTATGAGTCCTGCCTGCTCCAGGATTAATCAATTTTGTAGTCTAACTCTAATCTAAGAAAATTCGTATCTCTATGAGTCCTGCCTGCTCCAGGCTTCCTCAGTATTGTAGTCTAACTCTAATGTAAGTAAAATCGTATGTCTATGAGTCCTGCCTGCACCAGGACTCCTCGGTATTGTAGTCTAAATGTAATCTAAGAAAAGTCATATATTTTTATCAACTGAGTTCTGCCTGCATCAGGCGTCCTCAGTATTGTAGTCTAACTCTAATGTAAGTAAAATCGTATGTCTATCAGTCTACTGAGTCCTGCCTGCTCCAGGCTTCCTCGGTCCTGTAGTCTAACTCTAATCTCAGAAAAGTCGTATATATTTATCTAATGAGTCTTGTCTGCTCCCGGCTTCTTCAATTTTGTAGTCAAACTCTAATCTAAGAAAAGTCATATGTCTATGAGTCCTGCCTGCTCCAGGCTTCCTAGGTTTTATAGTCTAATCTAAGAAAAGTTGTATATATTTATATACAGAGTCCTGCCTGCTCCAGGCTTCCTCAGTTTTGTAGTCTAAATCTAATCTAAGAAAAGTCATGGGGGGGCGTGGTTTGGAAACCAGTCGAGATGGACGCATAAACTCTGAGCTCCTACCCCGAGAAGGGATAATAAGCATTAATTTGGCGACTATTTGCTTCAGAGACCTACGCTACTTGTTCCTTGCAGCCTGTCAGCATGACAAACGGCAAAAAACAGAAGAAACCGAGGGATATGCAATCCTTTTTTAAAAAACAGCAAGAACTGCCGGCTGAGAAACTCTCATACAACATGGCGGGCGCATCTGCTTTCCCGCCGCAGGAGTCCCAGGAGCCACATAAGGCAGACAGCTCAGAGAGCGATTCAGGGGACGACTCTCCTAATGACTCTAGAGATTCTCCCTCAACTCAGAGAGATTTGCAGGATCTTTTAGCATATCTGAAAATTTTCATTAAAACTGAACTACAAGAAGTAAAGCGCGACATGGCCCAAATTGGGGACAGAGTTAGTGCTTTGGAAGTGGATCAAGCTTCGTGGTCTACATTTAAAGATCAAACTATCTCACATATCTCTACACTACATCGTGCTCATCAGGATATGATCATTAAATTGGATGATATGGAAAATAGGAGCAGGAGACAGAATTTACGATTTAGAGGTATTCCTGAAACCGTGGGCCAGGAGGACTTAGTCTCCTTTCTCCAGGGATTCTTCTCCTCCCTTTTGCCTCCGGACAACCCTCACCATTTACCGTTAGACAGGGCTCACAGATCCCTGAAGGCAAAAAGAGCTCCCAATGAAGCCCCAAGGGACGTGATAGTCCGATTCCAAAACTATAGAGATAAAGAAGAAGTTACCCGAGCGACGAAGAACAAATCTCCCATTCCCTATAATGGGTTACAGATCTCCATTTTCCAGGATCTCTCTCCTATGACCCTAAGATGGCGACGGGAGCTGAGGCCCATTACTGCGGTGCTACTCCAACAGCAGATAAAGTACAGGTGGGGATTCCCCCTCTCCTTATCGGTCACTAAAGACGCTCGACACATACCCTACGATATTGCGATGACTGCAAACCCTTCCTGGTGGCCCTAAGTGTCTCGGTTCCTGAGGATGATTGACATCGGTCACTAAGAAGAGAAGAGTTCCTGGCTCTCCTCCATTCGCTTCAGTGGTAGCGAAGCATGCCCGTCAGTCTCCTAGTTGAAGGACTTTATATGCTACACTTATTTAATTCAGGTCTGCGATTGTTATGCAGGACTGGTCAGGTTTGATCTTGCTTTATCTAGACTCCATTTTATGTAGGTTCTCTTATGATCACTCCATATGTTCTAGTTTGTATATGTTACATAGCTGCTGGCCGCTGCCTTATTCAAGTGATGTGTTTAAATGTCGGTAATGTTTGATTATAAAAAACTAATTATCTGCTATGTTGATTTATTTTAATGTTCACACTACTTACCTCTAACCAGTGTTATCTACGAGCCATGCCTAGTGCTCTTATAGGATAAGGCTTTACGTTAGACCTGGTTACTAGCGGTCACTCATTAATCTTCTTGTTTGTTTCCCTTTACCCTTCTGGTCCCTATCAGAATCAGGCCTATCTCCGCAGAGACCTCTTTGTCATAGTTGCTCCTGATGGGGGACGGTGGGTGCCAATGTACTATAATTTTTGATACATACATTCAGATCGGCTGCGGCCCTGGGGTTCCCCACCGTCCTCTGTCCTAGGATGAGGGATTTGTCAACAGGTCTTCGTTCTAGATGGAAGGGATGGGAGGAAATTCTCCTTTATTTTCATAGTTTTATTCTCTCTTATAGATGTCCCCTTTCGGTGATGGGACGATGTGTTCCTATGTGGGAAACGTTGCACCTTAGTAGAGAGCTCACTTGCTATGCTTCTCTTAATCTGTCCCGATTTACCTTGAGGGGATATCTTTTCATGGAGATGGGGGGTGTCTGGTCTATTGGGTGGCTCTGGTGGCGGGGATCTGGTGGGGTTTTTGGCCCTTTGGGGAACACTCCGCGGGGCCGGGGCTCCTGCTGGGTCTCCGCCGCCTCGTGCCAGATGGAGCACTTAGTGAGGTGGCATATCAAATCTCAATAGCCAACTTAGAGTCCTTATTTGATTGGTGGGCAATTCTTTTTATACTTTTCGGGTTCTCGGGAGTACAGACACAAATTACTTCACCCTCCATGTCCCCTAATCTGGGGTAATAATTAACAACATTTCATGGTCTCTCAGACCAGGCACTGGAATATTTCTATTAAAAGTTCAGTTATATGTTTTGTTTTAATGTATTCTGCCTATAGGCCCTTTTGGAATATACGTACTTTGGCGCCTTTCTGCAATAATTCATGTTCCCTCCTCGGGAGTGGGTGGAGTCTCAGGCTGGTGTTTCCCTTCCGAGTTGTCATCCTACATGACATCTTTGAGTTGATTCCCGGAGTGGGAGCCTTCCCCCTGCTCTTCTGTATATTGGTATTCGGAGGGTGGGTATCTACCCGTTTTCCCCTCTGAAATGAGCCTTCTATTCTTTTTTTCTCTCCTCTTTCCCTTTTACTTCCTATTTTCTCTTTTATGCTTTTCTTGCTTCCTCTCTATTTTCTTCTCTTCTTATCCTTTACTTCTATCCCTGCGGATGACAATATAGAGTCTGCACTTGCCTATGCTTCCTATTTCCTCATCCCATATGTCCAAGAGCAGGATCTGGTTGTCATTTCCTTATGACTCATTCTCCTAGTCACTCCTTGAGAGTTATTTCACATAATGTCAGGGGTTTGAATTCCCCCAATAAGCGTTCACTGGTCTTAAGGGAAATGCAACGATTGAAAGAGGATGTACTTTTACTGCAAGAGACTCACTTTAAAAGATTGGATACCCCCCTTTTACGCAGCAGATTTTTCCCAACAGCTTACCTTGGTTCCAATTCAGTTAAGAAAAACGGAGTTGCAATTTTGATTCATAAAAACCTTTCCTTTCAGCACAAGTCCACCCTCACTGACAAAGAGGACAGATTCTTATTTATTAAAGGTACGGTGGATGGTTGCCTATACACTTTCGCTTCGGTGTATGCTCCCAATACCAATCAAGGCTCTTTCATTGCCAATGCCTTAGAATCCTTGTCTTCATTCCAAGAGGGGGTACTGATATTGGGAGGGGATTTCAATCTCCCTTTAGTTCCAACAATAGACTGCTCTTCAGGTACATCCTCTTATACGCAATCTACTATTCGACGCTTTAGTAAATCGCAGCACTCTTTTCAACTAGTTGATACTTGGCGACTTCTCAATCCTACAGCCAAAGACTATTCGTTCTATTCTCATTCCCATGACCATTATTCCAGAATTGACTATATCTTTGTCCCTCATTCTATTATCCCATCTATTTTAGGGGCCAAGATAGGAAATATTACGTGGTCAGATCATGCCCCTGTTGTGGTGTCCCTTCGTAGGCTCTCTCCATTCAAACCATTTACGCTTTGGAGATTAGATGAATATTTACTTCAGCATCCAGACTCAGTGTCTAAATTGGCTGAATCTTTACGCAACTACATAGCTGACAATTGTATAGGTGAGATATCCCCTCTCACCGTATGGGAGGCACATAAATGTGTTATGCGGGGGGAAATAATCAAATTAGCTTCTGCTCGAAGAAAGGCGGCTACCCAGGAGATAGATATATTAATCAAAGAGATTCATACCTTGGAGGCTGCGCATAAAGCTTCACAAGTGACTGCTTCTTTATCTACACTGTCATCTTTGCGCTCAAAATTGACTTTGATCTTACAAGATAAGGTAGAAGCACCTTTTTTAGAATTCGTCAAACTCATTTTGAACATGGTAATAAACCCGGTCGCCTTTTAGCAAGACAATTAAGATCACGGATTCAGACTCAATACATCCCCTCTATTAGAACATCAGATGGTTCGGTTTTACATTCCTCTCCGGACATAGCAGCTTCATTTCGATCCTTTTATTCTTCCTTGTATAACATATCTGCTTCCTCTCCGTATCCTCTAGACCATCATCAGTTGATAGAACAGTATCTTCAGGAAGCGCAACTCCCGTCCCTCCATTAGGATGCACGTAACTCTCTAGAATCCCCGATTACTGAGCAAGAAGTGTTAGATGCCATTCACCTTCTCCCAGTGGGTAAAAGCCCGGGACCGGACGGGTTTTCCCAAGCATATTATAGAATCTTCGATACCCTCCTTACCCCTCTCCTTACAAAAGCCCTTTCATCTTTGCCTGACACTATTATGTCGCACCCATTGATGGCCGAGGCTCATATCACGGTAATACCTAAGCCAGGTAAGGATCCCCTCCTCTGTCATAACTATCGCCCCATATCGCTTTTGAATCTAGACTTGAAACTTTACGCTAAAATTTTGGCGAATAGATTGAAGGCCTTTTTACCGAACCTTATCCATCTCGATCAAGTTGGGTTTGTTCCGAAGCATGAAGCTCGAGATAATACCCGCAAACTTCTCAATATTATTCATCACATTGATAACTTTGAAATACCATCTCTTTTCTTGACGGTAGACGCGGAAAAAGCTTTTGACCGGGTAAACTGGCATTTCATGATCAGGTCATTACATTACTTTGGATTCGGTCCTAAATTTCTGGCATATGTTAGTGCTCTGTTCAAGAACCCTATGGCCAAGGTCAAAGTAAAAGGTACCCTCTCCCATTCATTCTCTATATTAAATGGCACTCGACAAGGATGCCCGCTGTCCCCTCTTCTGTTTATTCTAACAATGGAGGCCATCGCTCAACATATTCGTAAGAATTCTCAGATCACAGGTATCCTGATGCCGTCTTCCTCTATACCTGTTAAACTCTCAATGTTTGCAGACGACGTGCTCCTCTCTACGACGGATCCGGAGACGGCTCTCCCAGCTTTCTTGTCCGAACTTCATAAATTCTCCACTGTCTCTGATTTTAAAGTTAATGTGTCCAAATCCTCTGCACTAGCCCTGAACTTTTCACACTCTCTCTTCGTTAACCTACAGTCCACATACCCTCTGCAGTGGTCTAAGAAATCAATTGAGTATCTGGGAATCGTACTTACTCCTAGTATTTCTCAAGTGTTTTCCTCCAATTATCCAAAGTTGCTCAGAGCTATTAGAGCTGATTTTGCCAAATGGAAATCTCTTTTTATTTCTTGGATAGGGAAAATTAATGTAATAAAAATGTGTATTCTCCCGAGATTCTTGTATCTATTCCAGACTCTTCCAGTTCGGATACCTACCTCTTACTGGCTAGACATTAATAGACTTCTTTCAAACTTCTTGTGGGGTGATAAACGCCCAAGGATTAACTCTCATACTCTTCATAGGAGATACGAAGATGGAGGTTTGGGGATTCCGAATCTCCGTCGTTATTACTTAGCTTCTATCTTATCTTCTATACCGGATTGGAATGCACATTTAACCAATAAAGCATGGGTCTTAATGGAGAGCAAACAGGTCCCGACATATGACCCCCTCTGGGAAACCCTGTTACCCAAGACTAGTAGGACTTATCGTTCGGTGTTCAATCCAATTGTGAATAATGTTATTTCATGCTGGTCTTCCAGTCAGATTTCACCTCATCTGATTCAGCTGCCTTCTCCCTGCTCCCCTCTTATTTATACTCGCGAAACCAAATACACGCTTTTGTCCTCCCAGTTCCCCAATTGGACTAAGGTTAAGGACATTAGTTGGGCAGATGTTTCCTCAGGAGGGGAGTTAAGAGATTTTCAGGAGCTGAAGGAGGCTTTGGCTCTGCCTCATAGGGAAATATGGAATTATATCCGTATTAAAGGTTTAGTAGCGTCACTACGACTACGCTATCAGCTCGATAGACCCCTCACCCCTTTTGAGGAGCTCCTAGCGAATTGTTCTAGGCAACGGGCATTCTTGGGCAGAATATACCGAATTCTCTCGGAATATGACTGTCTATCAAAACCTAATTATGCCCTAGCATGGGAAACTGATCTAGGTCAATCACTACCGATAGCTGAATGGAGGGGAATCTGGTGGCGGACTCAGAGATCCTCTATCTCAGCACAAATGGTTGAGATGAATTATAAATTGCTCTTACGTTGGTACTATACCCCTCATAAGCAACATAGTATTAACTCTAGCATTTCCAAGATCTGCTGGAGATGTAAATCTCACACGGAAACTCTGCTGCACATTTGGTGGATTTGTCCGGCTATTGCTAAATTTTGGAAGGATTGCTTACAACTTATTAATAAATGCCTGGAATTATCTCTCCCCTGTGACCCTTGGTCCATTCTTTTATACAGAAACCTTCCAGCAATACCTAAGGTGAAGAAATTCTTCTTCTACACTATGTTAAATGCAGCCAAGGCGCTCATTCCTCTGCACTGGAAGTCGGATACTCCACCTCCAGTGTCCGTTTGGTTTAAAAAAGTTGAGGATCAACTCCTATTTTTAAGAATAGCGTGGAAACACAAACATTTAGATCTGGACCAATTTAACCAATTGCTTTTGGCTTTTCTTACCCTTGACTACCAATAAACGGGAAATGGTGGACTGTGTTGCCCGGTGGATCGACGTGGACCCGGGCTCGTATCCGCAGCATTCCTTGGGATAATCTCTCACTTCCTTCTCCCCCCTCCTTCTCCCTCCGCTTGGCTCTTTATTCTTTTCTTTCCAACTTTGCCTTCCACCTCTCTAGACTTTCTTTTTCCACTCACTTTGCTTCTTTCTTCTCTCTGTTTCAGTTAATTTAAAAGGGAGATCTTTCACGGGATAAATGTCACTTCTTTTTTTTTCATATTATTCTGCTTCTCTGTTTATTCATTATTGTATCTGCTTCAAGTGTTTGCTTTTCTGACAACATGGTGTATGATACTGTAATTGTTACCTTCATGTGCTTTGTTATTGTCCCGGGATGGTTCTTCAATAAAAATCTTTTCATACTAAAAAAGGTCATATATATTTATCTACTGAGTTCTGCCTGCCCCAGGCTTCCTCAGTTTTGTAGTCATACTCTAATCTAAGAAAAGTTGTATGTCTATCTACTGAGTCCTGCTTGCTCCAGTCTTCCTCGGTTCTGTAGTCTAACTCTAATCTGAGAAAAGTTGTATATATTTATCTACTGAGTCCTGCCTGCTCCAGGCTTCCTCAGTTTTGTAGTCTAAAACTAATCTAAGAATAGTCATATGTCTATGAGTCCTGCCTGCTCCAGGATTCCTCAATTTTGTAGCCTAACTCTAATCTAAGAAAAGTGGAATCTCTATGGGCTAGATTTAAATGTAGCCGATAAACCATCCGCTAAGTAAAAAAGGCACATCGGCCACAAAGAACACATGGTTTACAGCAGATTTCAAAGGTAAGAGTACAAGAATAGCTATCGGGCGTAGGCACAACAAAAACACGTAACACAAAAACCAGCGTCACACCTGATTTCGCATTACCGTGCGTCCCAAACACCCATTAAAACACAACTTAAGTCAAAATGTAACATTACAGCTGCCGTTGTCTAGCAACCCTGATAGATGCACAAACAAAATTCAAACCTACAGCCAATCCCAAGGCCCCAAAGTATCAAAAATGTTCAAATACACCTATATATACCTCAAAATAACGGTCACACCCTGTCTGTGTTTCGAGTTTCAGCAATCTAGATCACAGGACCCAGGAATGGAGGATAGTGTTTAGAGAGAGAGAGAGAGAGAGAGAAGCATACAGAGGAGTAAGGTAGAAGGATCTTGGAGAGGAGAGAATTACATTTAAATAGACACATAGCACACTTTTGCACATAGCACATACATTCATACAAACACAAACACATACACACACATACACATAGTCTTTTTTTTTCATCACACGTTACACATTTTAAACTTTATTTTTACAGTGTGAATCCGTGAGTGAAAGTGTGTGACAGAGAGTGAGTGGGATCGAGTGTGTCTGTGAGGGCGCGTGAGAGTGCCTGGGTGTGAGTGGGTGAATGATGGCCAGGAGAGAGGGATGGGTAGAGTAGTGGAGGAGGAGAAGGAAGGTCAGGAGAGTATCCCTCAGCAGAGCAGGGGTGGGAGAGAGAGATCCGCAGGGCGGAGGGGGACCAGGCCCACAAGAGCAGGCACACAAAGGAGAGGGACAGAACCTGCAGTGGGACGAGGTGTAGTTCCTGGGGACAACCACACACAGGCAGGGGCAGAGCAGGCAGGACACTCTGGTTCTGACTCCTCGCATGCCGGAGCTGAGGGGGACAGGGTCAGGGATCCCCGATATACCGAGGAAGAAAACACGGCCCTCGTGGAGGCTGTGCTGGAGAGGGAGAGTGTCCTCCTCCCGGGGGAGAGACTCCCTGGCCTGGCTGCGAGGAGGAGAGCTGCCTGGAGCCAAATCTGCAGCCGAGTTAATGCTGTGGCCACCTGCAGACGGGATGTGGACTCAATCAAGAAGAGATGGGGCGACTGCAAAAGGCAGGTGAAGAAGAAGATGGGGGATGCCGCCCTGCATGCCCGAGCCACCGGAGGTGGGCCACCTGTCCCCATCACCTTCAGGGCATGGGAGGAGAGGCTGCGGCAGACACTGTCTTCTACCTTCATTGAGGGGGTCCATGGAGGATCAGACACTGCGGATGACAGGAGCCTCCACATCACCGGTAAGTGCATCACCCCAAAACCACACACCACCTCAAATCACACACCCATCACAAACAAACACACTCACATCCCAACATCTGCCCTTCATTCATCGAAACAACTGCACCAACACAGCACCCTGAGAGTTTAAACAGGACGCAAGACAAGGACAAATGTCAAGGTTCAACAAGGCCAAAACCTGTCCAACTCCCTGGATAACCCTCATGTTGATGTGCTGATCACACACAATACACACAAAACATGCTCAGACAAGTGTTGTATGTCAAACATCACAATTGTTGTCACACAATGTTAACCATGTTCCCACAGGGAATCCAGTACATAACCCCATGAGTGCTAGAGGGATTATCAATACATCGATCAACAATGCTTTGCCAACCTCTCCGGTACTCAAAGGGTTAACCAGACAACAAACACATGTCGATAGGTTAACAATTACATGACACATAGGGGACATTCACTAAGCGGTGAGAAAGAGCTGATGTAGAGAATTTGACACTTATATACCCTCACTTTACCAATTACAATGTTAGTCTATGGAGAATATCCAATAACATGAATCAAGCTGCACAGGCCCCATAGTATGGACTCCATAGAAAACATTGCAGATGGGGAAATGAGATCAGCGGAGAAGTCAGCATCATAATCAGTTCATCAGGTCTACTTAACCGCTTACTGAATCACCAAAAAGATGGATCAGGTTACAAATCACAATGCCACTGAGAATAACTGCTTGTATGTGCAACACACAGGCCAAAATCGATTACACATAACTAAAGGTGAAAAAGTTGGCCTTGGTGTTGTGTATGCAATCATTTACTCTAACTTGAATTTACATATCTCACATTTGATTCACATACGGATCCTCAGGAGTGCTGATGCCATGGATGGATGGTACACCAGACACTATTTGCAGGATACATATGGGAACCAAGTATGAACCATTGAGGTTTGGTCAATAACAGGCCATGAATTATGGATATCTATGATTGGGTCTGGCTGACTCACACAGAAGGATGGATGGGCTGATCCAGGAAAAAAAAAGGCCTCAATGAATGATATTCTTCAATACTGGCTTGATTGTTGCCCCTCAGGATTCAACTTGAACAGACCTCATGGACAGAATCCTGTAATGTACATCAATCCCTGATTGCCATGGTGGTATCCCATGCATCACAATGCAATGCATAGGATACCATCATGACAACCATAGAGTGACATGTAAAATCTGACAAAATCCAGCACTGTACGGGATAAACTGATAACATAGGGATGAATACCACTTGAATCACACTGCAGATCAATTACAAAAAGATATGTACAGAAAGAAAAATGACCAGATATGTATGTGGATATGTCCCTTTCAAATGGGTACAAATATGTCCCAACAAGATGTGAACCCAGAGTTCGGTTCAGTACGTGTGATTGTCCTACTGCCCATATATGTGCACCCTTAACAAACTAACTCATATTGATATCATCATCAGAGTACACATACCTAGTATATTACACCTTCCTTGGATGGGTATCAGTGGTATCAATGAAACTTAGTTTGTGATGGCTGCACATATATAGGCAGTAAGACAATCACATGTACTGAACAGCTCTCTGGGTTCATATCTATCAAGGATATGTTTGTACCAATATGAAAGGTACATATACACACATATCAGACCATATTCCTCACTGAGTACCTTGGCATGGCAATGGTTAATTTCACCTTGATGCAACATTGCAGGCATCATTAAAAGATGTTTAGAAAGATGTTGCTGTGTGTGACAGCTGGAGATGTAAGTCATTTGACCACACGGAGGCTCTTCAGCGGACCCAAAATTGAACCAATTGGAGATGGATCCATCATTGACATGGTCCACGGAGCATATTTACAAACCAGGAACACTTTGTAGACAATGCCAAAGATGTAGTTATCTCCAAATGGGTCAATTTTGAGTCCGCTGAAGAGCCTCCGTGTGGCCAAATGACTGACATCTCCAGCTGTCACATACAGCAACATCTTTCTAAACATCTCTTAATGATGCCTACAATGTTACATCGAGGTGAAATTAACCATTGCTATCCCGTTAAAGAGATAGTAATACCTAAAATGTGAAAGGAAAAATATATATCAAGCAAAGGGTATTCCCACTGCTGAAAGGTGTTTCATCCCAAGAGTATAACAGCTCAAAGTTGAAAATGTACTATGCCAATGTTGCAAGACCATCCTCTGGCCAGATTTGGTCCAGGGAGCATAAATCCACAAAGGATGATGTGGCAACAGCGCAAATGTACAATTTCAGGCCACTGGGATGTGGCACCAAAGGAATTCAACTCTGAGCTGCGCTACATGTAGAATAAAACACCCTTCACCAGTAGGAGTATCATTGTTTCACACAGGGGGATAAACCCTGCAACATATATGTCCCTTTCCACATTTCAAGTATTAATGTCAATTTGACACCATCATGGCTAAGTTTACTGATCACACAATCTCAATCCTCCACACAGGTTATGTGCCTCCAGCACTCCAGGAGCCCATGGAGGAGGCCACCTCACCACACAGTGAGGAGTATATGGAGGAGGGGACCAGCCAGTGGGCACCATACCCAACTACATCCACACCTCTTGCCCAACTGGATGCCCCACCTCTGGCTGCACCACCTCTGCCTGCCCCACCTCTGGCTGCACCACCTCTGCCTGCCCCACCTCTGGCTGCCCCACCTCTGGCTGCACCACCTCTGGCTACACCACCTCTGTCTGCACCAGCTCTGGCTACACCACCTCTGCCTGCACCACCATATTACAGTGACTGGATGCACCCCACCACCTCCAGGAGCTATTACCCTCCAGCAGCAGCAGTACCACCACCACCACCAGGGAGGCAATGGCTGCCCGCTGATGTGGCCACCACCCAATACGGGCCATACTCATCCTCGATTGACCTACCCTCCTGGATGGCTCCCCAGCATGGCCCCAGGTATGAACCCCGGTGGGGGTCAAACCTTGGCCACTCGACTACAAACACCTGGGCCTGCTTGGGGAGCCCCAACACCCTATGCGAAGGGACGTCTTTACCCCACCACCTCCACCAGCACAGACATCGGTGGGCAGCAGTGGGTCCATTGATGTGGTGGGCACATACCCATCTCCAGCACATACAGCACCAGCTGAGGAGGACACAGCAGCAGCTGAGGAGGACACAGCACCATCTGAGGAGGACACAGCAGCAGCTGAGGGGGACACAGCAGCAGCAGATTCACCAGGCACAAGCATCACCAGCAGTGAACGCCCCGCGGGGATGGAAGCAGAGTGTATGGCTCTGCAAAGGAGACTACTCCGGTCAAGCCTCTGCACCAATGACAACATCACCAGGAGCCGTAGGGAATCCCGGAGAAACACTAACAGGATAGAGGCAAGGATCCATGCCCTGGAGTCGGAGGTCATGAGGATCAACACTCAACTCCATCAGCTCCACACGGGGGTGATGGACATGCTTGCACAGGTACTGGTGGAGTTGAGAGAGCTGAACCGCAGGGAGAACTTACGGTTAGAGAGGGAGAACCTGCGTTCCACAGAGGGATCGACTGCCCCCACCACCCCCTCTAATGTGACCCCCGAAGCCACACCTAGAGGGCAAAGGGTGACCAGGAGATCATCCAGGTTATCCACTTCTGCCACACAGTCTAAGCCCCCCCCCAAGAAAAAAAAATAAAATGCCCAACATGTTACATTTCCCCTGACTAAAGGAACATTGTGCTTTTGAATCCTGTCTGATCTGCTTTGTATTTGGTCATAGATTGGGTGACAGAGTTGTCTCCAATGCATTGCCAAACAATGCAGTGAACACAACTTCTGCTTAGGTAAGATGTTTGTGGGATGTTACAACATGGGTTCACACACACACATACACACACACACACCGTTGTACAAATTCAACTGGAAATACATCCCTGGAGCCATATTACACAGCTGTGTTATATGGCGATGTTGTGTGTTGATTTTGAAAAACAAAACATACCCCTTAGCACAAAAATTGGTACAACATTGAACATTCGTCTACATCAAATGTTGTGTTTAATCCTTTGATAGCCAGAGTGGTAGGCAACGCATTGCAAAGAAATGCTTTGGGTACCACTCTGGCACTCAGAGTGTTAAGGGGATAACCAAACAAACAGATAAATGGGACATGCATCAATATTGTCTTGGATTCAAACACTCATTGTGCAACTGACTTACTGGGGAACCCAATATTTTTAACCTAGGATTTCAATGTGTAGCACACACATTGATATCCTGGGGTGAGCATTGGGGCCTCCAGTAAGTTGAGTTGTTTTTTTCCTAAGGGTGTAACAGACTTCACCAGTGATAACACATGTCCACTTGGTCTGGTTGTTCGTTGATGTAGCCCATGTACTGAGATATGTCAAAGTGGAGCAATATCTCAGAACATTGATTATACTGAGCAACACAGAAACTGTGGACTGGAATTCACGGTGGAAGTATGTCCCCTGTATCACCTCTTTATCACTCCCACAACACATTAGTGTATCACTGCCACAATCTGTTTGCATGAATACATCACAGAGTCCACTCAATGGCAAACAAGTGGTGGACTCCTGTGATATGGGTGATGCCTTTCCATGTATGGGGGATACTCTATCCTGAGTGTGGTTACGCATTAACAAATGTGTAATCCAATATATCCTCATACAGACACAGATGATTGACTAGTGATGGTTCATCTTTATTGTTTCTCAAAGTACATTAGAACGTACATGTGTTTTCTGTGTGTATTGCCTATATGCATTGAACACTTGTATGAGAACACTAAATGTACTTTGAAACTAAATTGTACTACTTTAGTAACACTGCTGTCCTGCTCATGTGTTGTCCACAAGGTTTGACAACTCTGTAGATGAGCATCCTAACTGTACAGGTTATTACACTTGTGAATTTGTGTTTTCTGTGTCTATGTGAGAATGTTCCATTAGAGGTTGCTGTGAACCTCAGGTCAAACATTGCATCACCAACAACATCACCAGAAATAGCAAGGGGTGATCTTCATGAAGGTGTTGTCACGACATCAATCCAGTCACATGGAAGATCTTCAGTTCAAGGATGGATCATGTCATGGATGCCTGTGGGACAAGAGGACAGGATTTGGAGCAATAGACCTGAACTGATCATCAAGCAACAACAATTTCGACTTCATAATCCCCTCAATTTTCTTAATTACAGGTGAGTACACAAACCATTGCTTGTTAATGTGTTGTGTACTCATCTGTAACCAATTATGTGGAGAACTAAAGACATGTGCACCAGTCCTATGGATATGTGCCCCTGACATGAATACACACATCAACAAGTGTTCTGAGAGCTCCATGGAAGTAATGAATTTGGGTGCCACTGTGAAAGTGACATTGGCAGCCCAATTTCATTTGTTCCATGGAACTATTAGGACATATTTGTTGATGTGTGTATTCATATCATGGGCACATATGTCAGTCTACTGAGTCCTGCCTGCTTCAGGCTTCCTCGGTTCTGTGGTCTAACTCTAATCTCAGAAAAGTTGTATATATTTATCTAATGAGTCCTGTCTGCTCCCGGCTTCCTTAATTTTCTAGTCAAACTCTAATCTAAGAAAAGTCGTATGTCTATCTATCTACTGAGTCCTGCCTGCTCCAGGCTTCCTTGGTTTGGTAGTCTAACTCTAATCTGAGAAAAGTAATATATATTTATCTACTGAGTCCTGCCTGCTCCAGGCTTCCTCAGTTTTGTAGTCTAATTCTACTCTAAAAAAAGTTGTATGTCTATGAGTACTGCCTACTCCAGGCTTCCTCGGTATTGTAGCCTAAATGTAATCTAAGAAAAGTCATATATATATTTATCTTCTGAGTCCTGCCTGCTCCAGACTTCCTCAGTTTTATAGTCAAACTCTAATCTAAGAAAAGTCGTATGTCTATCTATCTCCTGAGTCCTGCCTGCTCCAGTCTTCCTTGGTTCTGTAGTCTAACTCTAATCTGAGAAAAGTAGTATATATTTATCTACTGAGTCCTGCCTGCTCCAGGCTTCCTCAGTTTTGTAGTCTAACTCTAATCTAAGTAAAGTCTTATGTCTATGAGCCTGCCTGCTCCAGTCTTCCTCTGTATTGTAGTCTAAATGTAATCTAAAAAAGTCATATAAATTTATCTACGGAGTCCTGCCTTCTCCAGGCTTCCTCAGTTTTGTAGTCTAACTCTAATCTAAGAAAAGTCATATGTCTATTAGTCCTGCCTGCTCCAGACTTCCTCAGTTTTGTAGTTTAATCTAAGTAAAGCCGTATGTCTATGAGTCCTGCCTGCTCCAGGCTTCCTCTGTGTTGTAGTCTAAATATAAACTAAGAAAGGTCATATATATTTATCTACTGAATCCTGCCTGCTCCAGGCTTCCTCAGTCTTGTAGTCTAACTCTAATCTAAGAAAAGTCATATGTCTATGATTCCTGCCTGCTCCAGGATTCCTCAATTTTGTAGTCTAAATCTAATCTAAGAAAATTCAGATCTCTATGAATCCTGCCTGCTCCAGGCTTCCTCAGTATTGTAGTCTAACTCTAATCTAAGTAAAATTGTTTGTCTATGAGTCCTGTCTGCACCCGGCTTCCTCGGTATTATAGTCTAAATGTAAACTAAGAAAAGTCATATATTTTTATCAACTGAGTCCTGAGTCCTGCCTGCATCAGGCATCCTCAGTATTGTAGTCAAACTCTAGTCTATGAAAAGTCATTTGTCTATCAGTCTACTGAGTCCTGCCTGCTCCAGGCTTCCTCGGTTCTGCAGTCTAACTCTAATCTCAGAAAAGTTGTATATATTTATCTAATGAGTCCTGTCTGCTCCCGGCTTCCTCAGTTTTGTAGCCAAACTCTAATGTAAGAAAAGTCGTATGTCTATGAGTCCTGCCTGCTCCAGTCTTCCTCTGTATTGTAGTCTAAATGTAATCTAAGAAAAGTCATATATATTTTTGTACTGAGTCCTGCCTTCTCCAGGCTTCCTCAGTTTTGTAGTCTAACTCTAATCTAAGAAAAGTCATATGTCTATTAGTCCTGCCTGCTCCAGACTTCCTCAATTTTGTAGTTTAACTCTAATCTAAGAAAATTAATATGTGTATGAGTCCTGCCTGATCCAGGCTTCCTCGGTGTTGTAGTCTAACTCTAATCTAAGAAAATTCGTATGTCAATGTGTCCTGCCTGCTCCAGCCTTCCTCAGTTTTGTAGTCTATCTCTAATCTAAGTAAAGTCATATGTCTATGAGTCCTGACTGCACCAGGCTTCCTCTGTATTGTAGTCTAAATGTAATCTAAGAAAAGTCATATATATTTATCTACTGAGACCTGCTTGCTCCAGGCTTCCTCAGTATTGTCGTCAAACTCTAATCTAAGAAAAGTAATATGTCTATTAGTCTACTGAGTCTTGCCTGCTCCAGGCTTCCTCGTTTCTGTAGTCTAACTCTAATCTGAGAAAAGTTGGTATATATTTATCTACTGAGTCATGTCTGCTCCCGGAGTCCTCAATTTTGTATTCTAACGCTAATCTAACAAAATTCATATGTCTGTGAGTCCTGCCTGCTCCAGGCTTCCTCGGTTTTGTAGTCTAACTCTAGTCTAAGAAAAGTCATATCTCTATGAGTACTGCCTTCTTCAGGCATCCTCAGTTTTGCAGTCTAACTCTAATCTAAGTAAAGTCATCTGTCTATGAGTCCTGCCTGCACCAGGCTTCCTCGGTATTGTAGTCTAAATGTAATCTAAGAAAAGTCATATATATTTATCTACTGAGTTCAGCCTGCTCCAGGCTTCCTCAGTTTTGTAGTTAAACTCTAAGCTAAGAAAAGTCGTATGTCTATTTATCTACTGAGTCCTGCCTGCTCCAGGCTTCCTCGGTTCGGTAGTCTAATTCTAATCTGAGAAAAATAGTATATATTTATCTACTGAGTCCTGCCTGCTCCAAACTGCTTCAATTTTATAGCCTGACTCTAAACTAAGAAAATTCATATGTCTATGATTACTTCCTGCTCCAGGCTTCCTCAGTTTTATAGTCTAACTCTAATTTAAAAAAAGTTGTATGTCTTTAAGTCCTGCCTGCTTCAGGGTTCCTCGGTATTGTAGTTTAAATGTAATCTAAGAAAAGTCATATATATTTATCTTTTGAGTCCTGCCTGCTCCAGGCTTCCTATCACGGCGCCCGTGATCAGGCGACATTCTGTCTCTCTTGTGTTGCTGCTGTCCTATTGGCTGCGCTGTGCGGCTCCTCCCATTGACAGCCTTCTTATGCCCTGGGCTGTCACTTTGCTGTTTCCCTTTCCTGGTGTACCTGATGCCTAGCGCTAGTTTTGCTATTCTGATACCAGTGTATGACCCCGGACTGCCTGACCACACCATTGTCTCCGTTCCTCGTTCTGTGTACCGATTCAGATTGGCTGATGTTCCTGCTTCCTGTTTTGACCCAGCCTGGCTGACGTTCCTGCTACGTGTACCTACCCGGCGAGATCGACGTTCCTGCTCCCTGTACCGACCCGGTGAGACTGATGTTCCTGTTCCGTGTACCGACCCGGCATGGCTGCCGTTCCTGTGCTGTGTACCAAATTGGCTTGGCAGTGGTTCCTGCTTCCTGCGTGCCCAGCTGGGCAAACCTCAGGCAGTTCCGGCTGCTTACTACTTGCATGGTTCTCTCAATAGTGTGACTCTTTGCTCAGGTATGCCGGTACCTTGCTGAATCCTCAGGTGGTTTAGAGTCTCAGTGTGCCAGTATTCTTTCACACCGTGCTGTGATCGCTTGGTCTTCACTTGGGTTCAGTAGGGTGCATCCCGTGGTTGCCGTTATCCAGACCTTTGCGATCACTAACCCCTTCGGGGGTGGTGCCTTGTTACCTACTTGCTACACCAGTGTGGTTTGGGTCCCTTACTTTGTGCGTACCGATCCCATAGGTCCGTTGGGCACTTCGAGTTGCCATCCATTTTATCTAGATGCACATTAACCCTTTGTGGGTAGCAAGAGCGTTGGTGTTGACAGCTCCGAAGGGCCTCCAGTTTGGCACGAGCTCTGACCAGCCTTGTGTAGTCCACGGTGGGCGTCCACCTTTGTATACCTGTGCAGGTGCTCCTTGCCTGTCTGCCATTGCAGTCCTGTCATTGTCGCCTCCTGCTGCCTTCTGCGACATTTGACCTCTGCTATTTCTGGCCACACAGCCAGTGGCTTCACTGTACATATTGGACTCTCATACACTGTATCAAGATAATTACCTGACCTGTGTCAGTATTGTGTTTGTGTACCATACTGGACCCGTGTGGGTTAACCTACTTGTAGCCTGTCCTGTGTAAGTTTTACTGCTATTTACTGGACCCCTGAGGTTTACATTATTCCTTGTGTGTCTGAGTGTACTGAACCGTGACAGTAAGAAAGGGCCATGACATCAGACGGTAACGGTGACGGTAATGCACAGAGTATCCATTGGAGGATGGATCTCCATGAACAGCGGTTAGATCAGCTGGCTCTGGCTGTTCAAACGATTCTTGAGCGCACGGCACACTTGGGCAAACCAGTTCCGGCCCCGGTGGTCCCCCCGTTCTGACACCGGGAGCACAGTCTGGTACGCTGACTAACGCTAACAGATGGCTGACGGCTACAGCTCCATTACCCCTCAGGTACAATGGCGAACCTACCCTGTGTAGAAGGTTCATTAATCAGTTGGAAATCTTTCTAGAATTAACCCCTCATGTATTTCCCAGTGATCACAGCAAAGTGGGGTTCATGATTTCCTTGCTGACGGGCAGAGCGCTGGCATAGGCAAACCCTTTGTGGGAGTCTGCTAAACCATGTACTCAGAATTTCTCTGAGTTTGTAAGGGCATTTCATAGAGTCTTTGAGGTTCCTGGGAGAACCGCCTCTGCTGCAAAAAAATTGATGGAAATCCAACAAGGGTCGCGCACAGTTGCTGATTATGCTATTGAATTTCGCACCCTAGCAGCAGAGGTGGGCTGGAACAATGAAACGCTGGTGGCAGCATTTGCACAGGGCCTCTGTGAACGATTGAAGGACGAGACAGGAGCACGGGAACTGCCAATGGATCTCGATGAATTGATTGACTTTTCAATTTTGATGGATTCCCATATTAGGGAGTGTATGCAACCAAAGACCGGAAGCAGAGGGCCAGAGAAATGGGTTCTGCAAGACCAAATTTCCCACCCATACCTCCCTCACCTCCTATACCTCCGGCTCAAGCTGGTGAGAATAGTGAACCAATGCAACTGGGATTCACTAGGTTATCTAAAGAGGAGAGGGCGCATCGCCGCAGACAAGGTCTTTGCTTAAATTGTGGCCAGGCTGGCCATTTGCTGCTTTCTTGCCCGACCCGGCCGGGAAACGAATGCACCTAGGGTACCTTGGGGGACAGGCCCTAGGTGGTGTTAAGCAGTCCCTGGACCCAACTAGTCAAAAGCCCACCATACAGGTCATTGTTACCTGGGCCGACCTAGCCATGGAAACCTTGGCACTTGTTGATTCCGGTGAGGCCGGATATTTTATGGACGAGTCATTTGCTGCCTCTCGTAATATTCCTCTTGTGGTGAAAGACTCTCCTTTAACTATTGAAGCCACTGATGGGAGACCTTTGGTACCTGCCCAGATTACTATGGAGACAATCCCCTTAAAGTTGCGTATTGGGGCTTTGCATTCTGAGTCGCAAAGTTTTCAGATTATTCGTTCTCCGCACTATGCTCTCATATTGGGGTTTCCTTGGTTGCATATGCACAACCCCAGGTTTAATTGGCAAACTTGTGAAATTACAGCCTGGTCAGAGTTTTGCAATGAACATTGTATCTCCCACCCTACAAGGATCATGTGTACCTCTCTCTCGGTGCCAGTTGAATATAGTCAATTCAGTGACGTGTTCAGTAAGGGAGAGGCCAGTGCTTTGCCACCTCACAGGGCCTGTGACTGTGTTATTGATCTGCCTCCTGGTGCCGTTCCTCCTCGGGGTTGTGCTTACCCGTGGTCTTGCGAGGAGAATCAGACTATGGAGGAATATATTGCTGATGCCCTGAATAGGGGTATTATCAGAAAGTCATCCTCGCCCACGGGGGCAGGATTCTTTTTCATAAAAAAGAAAAGTGGTGAACTACGCCCCTGTATTGATTATAGGGGTTTGAATAAACTTATGCCTAAGAATGCTTATCCCATACCACTCATCACTGAACTGTTTGATCGTTTGAAGGGTTCTTCTGTCTTTGCTAAACTTGATTTACGGGCCGCCTATAATTTGGTAAGGATAAGGGCCGGTGATGAGTGGAAACAGCATTCAATACCAGGTCAGGCCATTATGAATAGCTGGTAATGCTGTTTGGGCTGTGTAACGCAGCAGCAGTATTTTAAGAGTTTATTAATGACATCCTTCGCGACATGTTACAGTCCTGTGTAGTTGTTTACCTTGACGATATTCTCATTCCTTCGTCTAGCCTGTCGCAACACATTAAGGATGTCACTGACATTTTGCTAAAGCTCCGTGAGAATAAACTCTTCTGTAAAATCGACAAATGCGAATTCCACAAGACCTCGGTACCATTCCTGGGTTTTGTTATTTTCAGGGATGGCATCGCTATGGATAGGGACAAGTTGGCAGCAGTCCTTCAGTGGCCACGTCCAAAGGGGCTCAAGGCTATCCAGCGCTTTCTCGGTTTTGCTAATTATTATAGGAAATTTATCAGAAACTTTTCTACTATTGTAAAACCCCTGTCTGACTTGACACACAAGGGTGCTGATCCCTCTCAGTGGTCCCAAGAAGCCGAACAAGCCTTCATGACTCTTAAGTCTGCATTTGCCTCTGCTACTGTGCTGTCCCACCCTAAGCCCTCCCTACCGTTTGCCTTGGAGGTCGATGCCTCAGAATCCGGGGTAGGAGCAGTACTGTCACAGCGCCTGGACCCTGGGAGTGTGTAAAGGCCCTGTGGTTTCTTCTCAAAAAAATTGACTAGCGCACAAAGTCACTATGAGATTGGTGACAGGGAATTGTTGGCAATCATTTTGGCCCTCAAGGAATGGCGGCATCTGCTAGAGGGTACCCGAACTCCAGTGCTAATCCTGACTGATCATAAGAATCTAATGTACCTTTCTGAGGCCAAGAGATTGTCCTCACGTCAGGCTAGGTGGGCCTTACTTCTGTCAAGTTTTAACTTTATTGTGTCTTATCTGCCTGGGTCCAAGAATGTCAGGGCAGATGCGCTGTCCAGGCAATTTAATCCTGACACTGAGAAGGAAGAGGTTCCAGTACCAATTATCCAGCCAGATCATATACCTGCTACATTGCGAACCAGTATTACTTCTCCCCTGGGGGCAGAGATTCTTGCTAATCAGTCTAATGCTCCTCCTGAGACCCCAGTGGGTAAATGTTTCATAGCTGAGCCTCTCCGTACCCATCTCTTTGAGACTTATCACGCTTCCAAGGCTGCCGGGCATGTTGGCAGAAATCAATTGATTTGGTCTCTCTCGCAGTTGTTCTGGTGGCCTTCTTTGTGTGCTGACTGCAAAGCATTTAACGCAGCTTGTTCTACTTGTGCCCGTGCCAAGTCCCCTACACACCTTCTGGTGGGTTTGCTACAACCAGTACCCAATGGAGAACATCCGTGGTCTCATATCTCTATCGACTTTTTGGGGGAATTACCAGTGTCTAGGGGATATTCATTTATTCTGATGATAGATTTTCCAAAATGGCACATTTCGTGCGTCTGCCCAGTCTTTCTTCTGCCCAGGAGTTGGCAAGGGTGTTTGCCAAGGAAGTGTTCCGATTGCATGGGGTACCCAGTGTATTGGTATCCGACAGTGGGAGCCAATTTGTGTCAAGATTCTGGAAGGCATTCTGTGCACAGATGGGCATACAGTTATCTTTTTCTGTGTATCACCCCCAGACCAACGGAGCCGCTGAGCGTGCCAATCAGGGTTTGGAGCAATTTTTGCGCTGTTTTGTGTCTGACCATCATGATAATTGGGCCGACCTGTTGCCTTGGGTTGAGTTTGCCAGGAATTGTGCGGTTAATTCGTCGTCTGGGAGCTCCCCGTTTCTCATCAATTATGGGTTTCAACCTTGTCTGCTCCCGGTCTCTTTTCAGACGCAGCAAATTCCAGATCTGGAGGAGCATATGGAGCAACTCCATTCCATGTGGCACAGGTACAGAGGACCCTCAATTCCTCGTTCCAGCGGTATCAGCGCCAAGCTAATCTCAGACGGCTGCCAGCGGTCTCTTTCCAAGTTGGGGACAGGGTCTGGCTCTCCTCGAAGAATCTTAACCTTCAGACCCCTTGCAACAAGTTGGCTCCCCGGTTCTGTGGGCCGTTCAAAGTTATTCGTAAAATTAACCCCGTGTCTTATGCTCTGGACCTTCCGGCTTCTATGCGTATTTACAATGTGTTCCACGTGTCATTATTGAAACCTCTGATCTGTAATCGTTATGCTACTACTCCTGTGGCACCAGGGCCTGTTCAAGTTCAAGGCCAAAAGGAAAATGAGGTGCAAATATTATTGATTCACGCAGATTCAGAGGGAAATTGCAGTACTTGGTCCACTGGAAGGGCTATGGTCCTGAGGAGCATTCGTGGGTAGATTCTAAGGACCTTCATGTCCCCAGATTACAGCGCAATTTCCATGCCAAGTATCCCCATAAGCCAGGTCCCTCTTCTCGGAGGGGGATCTTTGAGAGGAGGGTACTATCACGGCACCTGTGATCAGGCGACATTCTGTCTATCTTGTGTTGCTGATGTCCTATTGGCTGCGCTGTGCTTCCAGTGACAGCCTTCATATGCCCTGGACTGTCACTTTGCTGTTGCCCTTTCGTGGTGTACCTGATGCATAGCACTAATTTTGCTATTCTGATACCAGTGTATGACCCCGGACTGCCTGACCACACCATTGTCTCCGTTCCTCATTCTGTGTACCGATTCGGATTGGCTGACGTTCCTGCTTCCTGTTCTGACCCCGGCCTGGCTGACGTTCCTGCTACGTGTACCTACCCGGCGAGATCGACGTTCCTGCTCCCTGTACTGACCCGGCGAGACTGACATTCCTGTTCCATGTACCGACCCGGCTTGGCTGACGTTCTTGTGCTGTGTACCGAATCGGCTTGGCGCTGGTTCCTGCTTCCTGCGTGCCCAGCTGGGCAAACCTCAGGCAGTTCCGACTGCTTACTACTGTGTCTCTTTGCTCCGGTACTCCGGTACCTTGCTCAATCCTCAGGTGGCTCAGAGTCTCCAGGCTAAATTTAAATGCAGCCGTTAGTAAAAAAAAAATCACTAACGGGTGCGTTAAGTTTCATGTAGCATGCATTGAGATGCATGGAACAACATTCCCCAGAGCCATTCAAAGGCTTGCGGTACTGTTAATGGCTGAAAAAAAGACACACCTAATGGGAAAAAGTTAAGACCCACTTTTCTTAGACGTTAGACACTTAACGGGCAAAACAAAACACCCGTTACATAGGAAAATACACAAAATGCCTACCGCACAGCATGTAAATGGAAAAATTAACCCATGCAATGCCAAAGAATCACAAAACCATGGACACACAACACAAATCACTGTCACACACAACAACAAGCAACACCACAGGGACAAGGACCCCCAAAAAAACACCAACACAACATGGCACGGAATAATGGGGGTTATCACACAAAGCGGACACCTGCAAATACAAGCTCACCTGTGCAACATCAACACGCGACCTGCACCCCACAACTACACATACGCAAATGGCAGACACATAACAAGCACAACACACCACATCTTATAACACACACACACCTGCAAACACTTACCTGGACAAAAACAACTCTCCATTGATCAGCAATCACCTCATCAACACACCTACACAATGCCCTATCAAGTACTTAAAGGGACAACTCTCCACACTCACTTGTGGCTTGTTTTCCACTCAGGAAGGGAGAGAGAGAGAGATAGAGAGAGATTGAGAGCTCAATCAGTATGTTGGGTTACATATTGTTGCGAAGACTGCGGAGAAGGCGTGCAAGGGAGAGAGCTAGGGAACATCAGCAACCCCCAGGCACGCCTGATCAACAGCCTTCACCTGTTGCAAGTGAGGAGGCTCTGGCTTAGCAGCCACACAGGAGTCCATCCCCACCTGGAGGGCAGCACCTGCCTGCACATGCACAGCTGCAGCAACAGGATGCTCCACAGCAGTAGAGGATGTATAGATGACCACCAAGGCCCACGGTATACTGCCCAAGGGTCACCCTCTTTGGAATGACCGATGATGAGGTCATTGATCGCTACAGGTTGAGGTCTGATGGCATCATTGCCTTGTATGAGGTCATCAAAGATCAGGTGGATCCCATCTACATCCACAACAATTCCTTATCTGGCCTGCAAAAACTACTGTGTGCCATACACTTCATGACAAGTGGGGCCTTCCAGTCCACTGAGGGTTACGCATCTGGCATGTCAGAGTCCACATTCTCCAGGGTGCTGGCCCAGGTCCTACCAGCCCTCAAAAGCAAGGCCAGTACTTATATACATTTCCCCACCACCGACATGGACTGGATACACGTCAAGCAGGTCTTTTACGCAAGGGAAGGCATGACCAGGGTCATGGGTGCTATAGATTGCACCCATGTCCGTTTTAAAGCCCCAGCACGTAACTCACAGCTATTCATCAACAGGAAAAACTTCTGCTCCATCAACATGCAGATGGTGTGTGACAGCCATATGAGGATAATGAATGTCTGTGCAAAGTATCCTGGCAGCTCACATGATTCATACATTGTACGAAACTCCTCAGTCCACAGAGATTTTGAGAATGGAACCTTTACAGGGGGATGGCTTTTACAAAATCACACCACATCCACAGGCATACACACAACGCTGCTCAGCATGCTCCTGACCCACAGCTACTACGTCCACCACACAAAACATCATTCACACAACGTGTGCTCCCTGTCTCACCATGTCACTCACATTACACAGGTGATGCTGGCTATGGATGCAAGTCCTGGCTACTGACCCCTGTGGCCAATCCCCAAACACATGCCCAGGAAAGGTACAACCAGGCTCATGGCAGAACGAGGAATGCCAATGAGCAGACCTTTGGCCTCCTCAAGTCAAGATTTAGATGTCTGGACCACTCGGGGGGAGCACTGCAGTATGCACCTGCAAAGGTGTGTGACATAATTGTGGTGTGCTCAATACTACACAACATCGCAGTGGACACCAGGCTGGATCACATCCAGGATGTGGAGGAGACCTTGAGAGGGGAGCAGATCACGCTCATCACGGAACACTTTACCTGTGAGTATAACACAGGCATGCAAACAATCCATGTAAGTCCCCCATCAGTCCTGTGACACTAACCACACTGCACATTATGTTCTGTCTCACCCCACAGGAACATTGACACAGCACTGTACTGGCAGCAGCATGGCCCCAAACGTCAACCATACCATGGACGTGGCAAATTGTGTGTGTGGATTCAAAAACCATCCTCCATTCCACTCTCCACGTTGACATACAGACCCCAAGGATATCACGCACACCCCCAGGAGAAACAAGTACAACATATAACCCATGCTCATCACCTTACAGGGCTTGACTGATAGCAACTAACTTGATATGCCATGATCATAGCCTGAGCAAACATGCTAGCCCAGTAGCGAAAGAGTATTATCCAATGCTATGCATTGGATAATACTCCGGCACATCAGGGTATAAGGGCCATTGTACTCAATATGGGACCTGTATTGTGTTAGAGCTGAAAAGAGCAGCAGAGGGGTGGATGTACAGTGGTATTGTCACACAACGTAGAGGTCATGAAACGTAGATCAGATTACCAGGGACTCCATGCTGACCTGTGAGTGTGCAGACATATGTGCCCCCGACATGAATACACACATCAACAAATATGTCCTAATAGTTCCATGGAACAAATGACATTGGGCTGCCACTGTCACTTTCACAGTGGCAGCCCAATGTCATTACTTCTATGGAGCTCTCAGAACACTTGTTGATGTGTGTATACATGTCAGGGTCACATATCCATAGGGCTTGTGCACATGTCCTTAGTTCTCCACATAATTGGTTACAGATGAGTACACAACACATTGTCAAGCAATGGTTTGTGTTCTCACCTGTAATTGAGAAAATTGAGGGGATTAAGAAGTCAAAGTTGTTGTTGCTTGATGATCAGTTCAGGTCTACTGCTCCAAATCCTGTCCTCTTGTCCCACAGGCATCCATAACATGATCCATCCTTGAAGTGAAAATCTTCCATATGACTGAATTGATGTATTGACCACACCTTTATGAAGATCACCCCTTGGTGTTTCTGGTGATGTTGTTGGTGATGCAATGTTTGACCTGAGGTTCACACAAACCTCTACTGGAACATTCTCATATAGACACAGAAAACACAAATACTCGAGTGTTATAACCTGTACAGTTAGGATGCTCATTTACAGAGTTGTCAAACCTTGTGGACAACACATGAGCAGTGCAGCAGTGTTACTAAAGTAGTATGATTTAGTTTCAAAGTACATTTAGTGTTCTCATACAAGTGTTCAATGCATATAGGCAATACACACAGAAAACACATGTACGTTCTAATGTACTTTGAGACATAATAAAGATGAACCATCACTATTCAATCTGTGTCTGTATGAAGATATATTTGATTACACATTTGTCAATGCATAACCACAGCCAGGATAGAGTATCCCCCATACATGGAAAGGCATCACCCACATCACAGGAGTCCACCACTTGTTTGCCAGTGAGTGGACTCTGTGATGTATTCATGCAAACAGATGATGGTGGCAGTGATACACTAATTTGTTGTGGGAGTGATAAAGAGGTGATACAGGGGACATACTTCCACAACGAATTCCCTGTCCACAATATCTGTGTTGCTCAGTATAATCAATGTTCTGAGATTTTGCTCCACTTTGACATATCTCAGTACATGGGCTACATCAACGAACAACCAGACTAAGTGGACATGTGTTATCACTGGTGAAGTCTGTTACACCCTTAGGGAAACAACAACTCAACTTACTCGATACCCCAATGCTCACCCCAGGATAACAATGTGTGTGCTACACATTGAAATCCTAGGTTAAAAACATTGGCTTCCCCAGTAAGTCAGTTGCACAATGAGTGTTTGAATCCAAAACAATATTGATGCATGTCCCATTTATCTGTCCTGCTTGTTATGTCCCCGCTAAGTCACATAGCTGTTGTTTGGTTATCCCATTAACCCTCTGAGTGCCAGAGTGGTCCCCAACACATTTCTTTGCAATGTGTTGCCTACCACTCTGGCTATCAAAGGGTTAAACACAACATAGGATGTAGACGAATGTTCAATGTTGTACTATTTGTTGTGCTAAGGGTTATGTTCTGTTGTTCAAATTCAACACACAACATTGCCATATAACACAGTGGTGTAATATGGCTCCAGGGATGTATTTCCAGTTGAAATTGTACAACGGTGTGTGTGTGTGTGTGAACCCATGTTGTAGCATCCCACAAACATTTCACCCTGGCAGAGGTTGTGTTCACTGCATTGTATGGCAATGTGTTGGAGACAACCCTGTCACCCAATCCATAACTGAAGACACAGCAGATCAGACAGGAATCCAAAAAAAAAAGGTTTCTTTATTGAGTGGAAAGTTAACAGGTTGGGCCTTTCATTTTTTTCTTTTTTGGGTGGGGGCCTTAGGCTGGGTGCCAGAGGTGGATGCCCTTGTTGATCGTCTGGTAACCCTCTGCCCCCTAGGTGTAGCTTCAGGGGTAACACTGGAGGGGGTGGTGGTTGCAGTAGACCCCTCTGTGGAACGCAAGTTCTCCCTCTCCATCCTCAGGCTCTCCCTGCAGTTGATCTCCCTCAACTCCAACTACCTGTGTCAACATGTCCATTAGACCAGTTCTGAGCTGGTGGAGTTGTGTGTTCCCCCTGGCCACCTCCAACTCCAGGGCATGGATTCTGGTCTCCAATCGGGCTATGTTCCTCCTGAATTTCCTCCTGCTCCTGGTGATGTTGCTATCTGTACTCCTGCCCGACCGGAGTAGTCTCCTCTGAAGGGCCATACACTCCGCCTCCATCCCTGTGAGGCATGCAGTGCTGCAGGTGGATGTGCCCGGTGTCCCTGTTCACGGTGCCCGTGATTGCTGCCTTTCTTTGTCAGTTACCTGAAGGGGGCTCTCCATTGGCTGTCTGCCTTCAGCCCGCTCTGCATTGCCTATTTAGACTGAGCTTGGGCACCCTTTGGTTGCCCTTTCATGTTGTCTCTATGCTGCCTGCACTTGCATTGAGTTCCTGAGCTTCCTGGGCCATTTCTCTGTTCCTGTTCGTCTGTGATCGCCAGAGTTCCTGCTCACCAGTTCCCCGGTTCCTGCATCCGTTCCAGATCTGGTTGAGGTTGCTGTTCCTGCTGCTGTTTCCTGCCACCGTTCCTGATACGGTTGTCTGCCCGTAGATTTGTTTCCTGTCCATCCTCGTCTGGGTTCCTGCTCCTGGATCGCCTGCAGTCTGCTTGTCTCCTTCAGTCGCCTGGCGACATTTTCATTCACTTGTTCCTCTCTCCAGTATGCGGATACTGGTTCGCTCCACATACAACCGGCTGCTGTCGCACCGGTAGAAATCTTGGTTATTCCAGTACGTGGGTACTGGTTCGCTCCACATACAACCGGATGCCGTTGCACCGGTAGATATATTAGTTTATCCAGTACGCGGGTACTGGTTTGCTCCATTACCAACCGGCTGCTGTTGCACCGGTAGTGATCTTGGTTTATCCAGTACGCGGGTACTGGTTCGCTCCATTGCCAACCAGCTGCTCTGCACCGATAGAGATCTTGGTTTCTACAGGACGAGGGTACTGGTTCGCTCCACATTACCGTGTACTGTCTCACCGGTAGAGAGCTGGGTTACTCCAGTACGCGGGTACTGGTTCGCTTCACGTATATACCAGTTGCTCATTGTCATCTATAGCACTGGTGCTGGTTGTGTTATTCCAGTACACGGGTACTGGTTCGCTCCATGTTTACCGGCTACTCTGTTCAGTCCTAGACAGCTCCGGAGATCCTCCTGTTATTCCAGTACGTGGGTATTGGTTTGCTCCATGTAACCGGTTGCTGTTCAGTCCTAGACAGCACCAGTTGATTGGTTGTTTTCCCCAGTACGCGGGTACTGGTTCACTCCTTGTATTCATCGGCTGCTTGTTGCAATATCTATCTGCACTGGTCGAGACTGTGTCTCTGCTGCACTTATACTGGTTTGCTTGAGCACTACTGACTATCTTGTGGGCCTCAGTCAATCCTCCTAGGTGACTGGTCTATCCACCTAGCCAGTCACCGAGGCCTTAGCTGCTGCCATCCTGTCCCGCAGTCCAGGCTGCCTTGCCTGGTATAATGGTAAGGCCAGTAGAACCTATTCCTCTGGTTACCAACTTTGGGTTGCCTTACCCGGTATTGGCAAGGCCGGTAAAGCCTCCATCCTTGCTGTCTCAGTCCCAAGGCTGCCTTGCCCGGTATATTGGCAGGGCCGGTAGAGCCTACACTATTTGTTGTACCAGTCTCCTGGCTGCCTTGCCTGGTATATTGGCAAGGCCGGTAGAGCCAATCTTTTTCGCTGTACCAGTCTCCAGGCTGCCTTGCCCGGTATATTGGCAAGGCCGGTAGAGCCTACACCATTCGTTGTCCTAGCCTCCTGGCTTTCTTGCCCGGTATATTGGTAAGGCCGGTAGAACCTTGTCCATCTCGTGCCACCTAGGTTGCCTTACCCGGTATTGGCAAGGCCGGTAGAGCGTGCTTCTCATTCTTTGTACATATACTAATGCTACTTTGTAAATCGCTATGTTATATGTGTATGCTACCCAATAGGGTTATCTTAAACTTTTCAATAAAGTTGTGTTTTTACCTAACTCCGGAGAACGATACCATGCCCCCAGGGTCTGCAGTTAAGGGGTTAACCACTTCCGCTCCTTTGCCACTCAGATATGATGTTGATCCTAACCTGTGCAGAGGGTTTATCAACCAACTTGAAATATTTATGGAATTGATTGTGCATGCTTTTCCCAGTGACCGCAGTAAAGTTGGGTTTATGATATCCCTGCTGACAGGTAGAGCCCTGGCATGGGCCAATCCCTTGTGGGAGAGTGCGAAACCCTGCACAAAGAGTTTCAGGGAATTTGTGCAGTCGTTTCGGAGAGTGTTCGAGCTTTCTGGTAGAACCACCTCTGCTGATAAACGCCTTATGGAGATACAGCAGGGCAGGCGTACTGTAGGAGATTATGCCATCGAATTCTGCACCTTGGCAGCAGAGGCAGGTTGGAACAATGAGGTGTTTTTGGCAGCCTTCGCTCAAGGTTTGAACGACCAGATTAAAGATGAAATTGCAGCTAAAGATTTACCTATGGACCTAGATGATTATATTGAGTATGTTATCCTAATTGATACTCGGATCCGTGAAAGAGTGATGGCTAAAGATCGAAGGCTAAGGTAAAAAATAACGGATCTAGCAGTACAATTTGCCCATCCCTCCCTTGGCATCTAAGCTTAATGAACAGTTACGGGAATCAGGTGACCCTACGCAATTGGGCTTCACCAGACTATCCAGGGAGGAGAGAACGTATTGCAGAAGGCAGGGATTGTGCTTATACTGTGGCAAAAGTGGGCACCTGCTAATATCCTGTCCTGTACGTCCGGGAAACGAACACACCTAGGGTACCTTGGGGGACAGGCTCTAGGTGGTGTTCAATCGTCCCCAAGTTTGGGCACACTGAAACCTACCATTCAGGTGGTACTTTCATGGGCAAAATGCTCAGTGGAGGTTTTGGCCCTGGTTGATTCCGGAGCAGCTGGATTCTTTATGGATAATACCTTTGCTGGATTGCATGGGGATCCGCGGATTGAGAGAGAATCTCCTCTCGCTATTGAAGCTATTTACGGTAGACCCTTAGAACCTGCACAGGTTACCTTTGAAACAATGCCATTATCTATGACCATTGGGGCACTTCACAAGGAGGAACAACAGTTCCAGCTTATCAATTCTCCACACTACTCAGTCATTCTGGGATTTCCTTGGTTACAACTTCATAATCCACAGTTTGACTGGCAAAAGTGTGAAATCTCTGCTTGGTCTCAGTATTGTATAGAGCATTGCGTATCCCACCCGGTTAAGATCTTGTGTACCTCCCCTTCACTTCCAGACGAGTAACAACAGTTCAGTGACGTATTCAGTAAGTGAGAAGCTGGCACCCTACCCCAGCACAGATCTTATGACTGCAGTATTGATTTGCCTCCGGGGTTGGTGCCCCCTAGGGGACGCACGTATCCATTGTCATGTGATGAGAACCAAGCTATGGAGGAATACATTTCTGATGCCCTTAAGAGAGGGATCATAAGGAAATCCACCTCTCCAGCCGGGGCTGGATTCTTTTTTGTAAAAAAGAAAAATGGCGAACTGAGACCATGCATTGATTATCGTGGCCTAAACAAACTTATGTCTAAAAATGCTTATACGATACCACTCATCACCGAGTTATTTGACGGGCTAAAGGGTTCCTCAATCTTTACTAAACTGGACTTGCGAGCTGCTTATAACTTGATTCGGATCAGAGCTGGTGATGAGTGGAAAACTGCCTTTAACACTAGATCTGGGCACTATGAATATCTAGTCATGCCGTTTGGTCTCTGTAACGCACCCACAGTATTTCAAGAATTAATCAATGATATCCTCAGAGATATGTTGCAGTCCTGTGTGGTTGTCTACTTGGACAACCTACTCATTCATTCTGGAAATATGTCACAACACATTAAAGACGTCTCTGAGGTGTTGCTCCGCCTACATAAAAACAAATTATTTTGCAAATTGGAAAAATGCGAATTTCACAAAACCAGTGTACCATTCTTGGGGTTTGTTATTGGCAAAGAAGGCATTGCTATGGATAAGGAGAAACTAGCGGCAGTTTTGCAATGGCCACGGCCCAAGGGCCTAAAAGCTATTCAGCGATTTCTGGGTTTCGCTAATTATTATAAGAAGTTTATTAAGAACTTCTCTACAATTGTTAAACCATTGTCTGACCTTACACACAAGGGTGCTAACCCATCTCAATGGTCGGTGGCTGCAGAGGATGCCTTTGAGAAATTGAAATCCACTTTTGTTAATGCTCCTGTGTTATCCCACCCCAACCCATCTCTCCCGTTCACATTGGAGGTTGATGCCTCAGAGATTGGGGTTGGGGCAGTACTTTCTCAACGATCTGTTAAAGGAGGAATTCTCAGACCTTGTGGGTTTTTCTCCAAAAAGTTGTCCAGGGCTCAAAGTCATTACGAGATAGGTGACAGAGAATTACTAGCCATTATTCTTGCCCTGAAGGAATGGCGTCACCTACTAGAGGGCACAAAAAATCCAGTCTTAATTCTGACTGACCACAAAAACTTGACCTATCTCTCTGAGGCTAAAAGACTGTCCTCACACCAGGCCAGGTGGGCATTGTTCCTCTCTCTTACTTGCCGGGGTCTAAGGATGTTAGGGCTGACGCCCTGTCAAGACAATTTGAGCCCGAGACTGACAGAGACGAGGTGTCAGCACCTATTATTCAGCCTGACTGGATATTGGCTACACTACGTACTAGTATCACTTCACCAATAGAGGAAGAGATATTGGCCTCCCAGGCTTCTGCTCCCTCAGAAACCCCAGTGGGCAAGTGTTTTGTTGATGTGCCATTCCGCACTCGATTGCTTGAGACATATCATTCCTCTAAAGCTGCAGGACATATTGGCAGAGATCAATTGTTATGGTCTTTATCACAGGTCTTCTCGTGGCCTTCTATGAGGGCAGATTGTGCTGATTTTACGAATGCCTGTGCCACCTGTGCCCGTGCTAAGACCCCTAGACACCTCCTGGTGGGCCTACTCCAGCCGGTACCTAATGGTGAATGCCCCTGGTCCCACGTTTCCATTGATTTCATGAGAGAACTGCCAGTGTCTAGAGGGTATTCCTTTATACTGATGGTGGTGGACAGGTTTTCTAAAATGACTCATTTCGTGCCCCTCCATGGCCTTCCCTCTGCTAAAGAATTGGCGGTGGTATTCGCCAAGGAAGTATTTTGGTTGCATGGAGTACCCAGAGTGCTGGCGTCCGACCGGGGGAGCCAGTTTGTATCCAGATTTTGGAGGGCATTTTGTGAACAGATGGGCATACAACTGTCCTTTTCCTCTGCTTACCACCCCCAGACCTATGGGGCCACTGAGCGTGCCAATCAAGGATTGGAGCAATTCTTGCGCTGTTTCTTTACTGACCATCATGATAATTGGGCTGACCTGTTGCCCTGGGCAGAGTTCGCCAGGAACTGTGCGGTTGACTCCTCATCCGGGAGCTCCTCGTTTCTGATTAATTATGGGTTCCAGCCTTGTTTGCTCCCAGGTTCCTTTCAGTTGCAGCAGATTCCAGCTCTGGATGAGCATATCGAGCAACTCTGTTCCACATGGGCACAGGTTCAGAGAGCACTCAGTCAGTCCTTCCAGCTCCATCAGCACCATGCTAATCGTAGAGGGTTACCAGCTGTTTCCTTTCAGGTTGGGGACAGAGTGTGGCTTTCCTCCAGAAATCTTAAACTTCAAGTCCCGTCTAATAAATTGGCTTCTCGATTCATTGGTCCTTATAGGGTGATTCGCAAGATTAACCCTGTCTCGTATGCTTTGGACATTCCTGCGTCCATGCATATTCATAATGTGTTCCATGTCTCTCTCCTCAAACCTCTGGTATGCAACCGTTATACTACCAACCCTGTGGTGCCAGGGCCTATAGAGGACGAAGGTCAGGAGGAGTATGAAGTTCAGAGTACATTGATTCACGCAGACTTAGAGGAAAAGTGCAGTATTTGGTGCATTGGAAGGGTTATGGTCCTGAAGAACGATCCTGGGTAGATAGTAAGGACCTTAATGTGCCCAAATTACTGCAAATTTTCCATTCTAAGTACCCTCAGAAACCAAGACCCTCTTCAAGGAGAGGGGGTCTTTGAGAGGGGGGTACTAACACGGTGCCCGTGATTGCCGCTTTTCTTTGTCAGTTACTTGAAGGGGGCTCTCCATTGGCTGTCTGTCTTCAGCCCGCCCTGCATTGCCTATTTAGACTGAGCTTGGGCACCCTTTGGTTGCCCTTTCGTGTTGTCTCTATGCTGCTTGCACTTGCATTGAGTTCCTGAGCTTCCTGGGCCGTTTCTCTGTTCCTGCTCGTCTGTGATCGCCAGAGTTGCTGCTCACCAGTTCCCCGGTTCCTGCATCTGTTCCAGGTCCGGTTGAGGTTGCTGTTCCTGCTGCTGTTTCCTGCCACAGTTGCTGATCCGGTTGTCTGCCCGTAGATCTGTTTCCTGTCCATCCTCAGCTGGGTTCCTGCTCCTGGATCGCCTGCAGTCTGCTTGTCTCTTTCAGTCACCTGGCGACATTTTCATTCACTTGTTCCTCTCTCTCCAGTACGCGGGTACTGGTTCGCTCCACATACAACCGGCTGCCGTTGCACCGGTACAGATTTTGGTTATCGCAGTACGCGGGTACTGGTTCTCTCCACATACAACCCACTGCTGTCGCACCGGTAGAGATCCTGGTTATTCCAGTACGCGGGTACTGGTTCGCTCCACATACAACCGGCTGCTGTTGCACCAGTAGAGATCTTGGTTATTCCAGTACGCGGGTACTGGTTCGCTCCACATACAACCGGCTGCTGTTGCACCGGTAGATATATTAGTTTATCCAGTACGCGGGTACTGGTTCGCTCCATTACCAACCGGCTGCTGTTACACCGGTAGTGATCTTGGTTTATCCAGTACGCGGGTACTGGTTCGCTCCATTGCCAACTGGCTGCTCTGCACCGATAGAGATCTTGGTTTCTACAGTATGCGGGTACTGGTTCGCTCCACATTACCGGGTACTGTCTCACCGGTAGAGATCTTGGTTACTCCAGTACGCGGGTACTGGTTCGCTTCACGTATATACCGGTTGCTCATTGTCATCTATAGCACTGGTGCTGGTTGTGTTATTCCAGTACACGGGTACTGGTTCGCTCCGTGTTTACCGGCTACTGTTCAGTCCTAGACAGCTCCGGAGATCCTCCTGTCATTCCAGTATGCGGGTATTGGTTTGATCCATGTAACCGGTTGCTGTTCAGTCCTAGACAGCACCAGTTGATTGGTTGTTTTCCCCAGTACGCGGGTACTGGTTCACTCCTTGTATTCACCGGCTGCTTGTTGCAATATCAATCTGCACTGGTCGAGACTGTGTCTCTGCTGCACTTATACTGGTTTGCTTGAGCACTACTGACTATCCTGTGGGCCTCAGTCAATCCTCCTAGATGACTGGTCTATCCACCTAGCCAGTCACCGAGGCCTTAACTGCTGCCATCCTGTCCAGCAGTCCAGGCTGCCTTGCCCGGTATATTGGTAAGGCCGGAAGAACCTATTCCTCTGGTTATCAACTTTGGTTTGCCTTACCCGGTATTGGCAAGGCCTGTAAAGCCTCCATCCTTGCTGTCTCAGTCCCAAGGCTGCCTTGCCCGGTATATTGGCAGGGCCGGTAGAGCCTACACTATTCGTTGTACCAGTCTCCTGGCTGCCTTGCCCAGTATATTGGCAAGGCCGGTAGAGCCAATCTTATTCCCTGTACCAGTCTCCAGGCTGCCTTGCCGGTATATTGGCAAGGCCGGTAGAGCCTACACCATTCGTTGTCCTAGCCTCCTGGCTACTTTGCCCAGTATACTGGTAAGGCCAGTAGAACCTTGTCCATCTCGTGCCACCTAGGTTGCCTTACCTGGTATTGGCAAGGCCGGTAGAGCCTGCTTCTCATTCTTTGTACCTATACTAATGCTACTTTGTAAATCGCTATGTTATATATGTATGCTACCCAATAGGGTTATCTTAAACTTTTCAATAAAGTTGTGTTTTTACCTAACTCTGTGCCTGAGAATCTTAACAAACCGTGACACCCTGGTGCTGCTGTTTCTTCTGTTGCTGAGGATGCTGTTTCCTCTGCTGCTGAAGGTGCTCTTTCCTCTGCTGATGATGGAGCTGCTGTTTCCTCTGCTGCTGGAGGTGCTGTTTCCTCTGCTGCTCCTGGAGGTGCTGTTTCCTCTGCTGTTGCTGGAGGTGCTGTGGCTGCTGTGACAGCTGTTGGAGTGGCTGGTGCAGATGATGGGCATATGCCCACCACATCAAGTGATTCTGAGCTGCCCAATGATGTGTGTGCTGGTGGAGGTGTGAATATGTCCCTGGGTAGGGGGCGCTGGGGCTCGCCAATCAGGCCCAGGTGTGGGTAGTCCAGTGGCCAAGTGTTATATGGTGGCCACTGATAGGTGTTTGGACCCCACCTGGGATCATACCTTCGGGCATGCTGTGGAGCCATCCAGGAGGGTGGGTTGATCTGGGAGGCATATGGCCCATATTGGGTGGTGGCCACTGTCCCTGGCAGCCATTGCCTCCCTGGCTGTGGTGGTGCTGCTGTTGGAGGGTAGTAGCTGGTTGAGGTGGCTAGATACGTCCACCTTTCTTCCTGTTGCATCCAGCCACTGTACTGGGGAGGTGCAGCTTGGAGGGGCGCAGCCTGTAGTGGTCCAGCTTGGAGGGGTGCAGCATGTGGTGGTCCAGCTTGGAGGGATGCAGCCTCTGGTGGTGCAGAAGGTGGTGGTGCAACCTGTGTTGGAGGGGATGGGGATGGTGGGTACGGTGAACACCGGCTGGTCCCCTCATCTGTGTACTCCTCACCGGGGGTGACATAGCCTCCTCCACTGGCTCCTGCTGGGCTTGAGGGCCGTAAGCTGTGTGGAGAAATAAAATTCTGTGATTAGTGACCTTAGCCATATGTTTGTGGAGACAGTTATATTTTGATATGTGGTGAAGAAAATATATGTATTTGGGTTAATCCCCCTGGGTAAACAAAGGTACTCCCACTGATGAAAGGTGTTGTTTGAGTTATTACGGGTGAAGGTTACATTTTGAGGTGCAATATCACAGTGGCCCGAAATAGTACAGTGGGGCTGTTGCAACACCCTCCCATGTAGATATCTGGTCCCTGTATCAGAGCTGTTCATATGATTGTGTAGTAACAGCACCACTGTACAATTTCAGGCCACTGCGATATTGCCCCTGACATATCCATGTCTGAGCTGTGATACCTTTTGAATCAACACTAGTGATGATCGAGCACCCCAATGCTCTGGTGTTCGGGTGCTCTGGCCGAGCACCCCCGGAGGCTCGAGTGCTCGGCCGAGCACCCGAGCCCCATTGAAGTCAATGGGAGGACTCGAGCATTACACCAGGCACCCCCTGCTCTGATGAGGGGAGGGTGCCTGGTCCATAGGAAAAGGGCAGAAAATGATGGAAACACCACAGAAATGGTTCAGGGACAGCATAGGGAGGATGTCTGGATGCATCTTGGACTCCAACATCGCTGCTGGGAACGATCTTTCGCCCGTAGTACGCCATTTTTACAGACTGACCGTAAAACACACAAAAAGGAAGATAAAAACGACTTTAGGCGAAAAATTGTTACCAAACAGTATTTGCTGTATATTTACTTGTATATCATCTGCAAATTCTGCAAAAATTTCATCGATTTTTCTGAACTGGGGCCATGATTAAGAGGGAAACGTGCGCAGAGGCAAATTCTGCACAAAATTTCCTCAATTTTTCTGAACTGGGGCCATGATTAAGAGGGAAACGTGCGCAGAGGCAAATTCTGCACAAAATTTCATCGATTTTTCTGAACTGGGGCCATGATTAAGAGGGAAACGTGCGCAGAGGCAAATTCTGCACAAAATTTCCTCGATTTTTCTGAACTGGGGCCATGATTAAGAGGGAAACGTGCGCAGAGGCAAATTCTGCAAAAAATTTCATAGATTTTTCTGAACTGGGGCCATGATTAAGAGGGAAACGTGCGCTGAGCCGACCATCTAAAACATTATGGGTGAGGGTCTGCTGCGGAGCTGACCATCCTAAACATTATATGCGAAGGCCCGCTAGTGAGCTGACGCTATAAAACATTATATGAGAGGGCCCGCTAGAGAGCTGACCCAATAAAACATTATATAAGAAGTCCCGCTGGTGAGCTGACCTATACAAAAAGTTGTCAAACAGGGTCCGCTGGTGAGCTGGCCCTATATAAAAATTATATCACAGGGCCCGCTGGTGAGCTGGCCCTATATAAAAATTATATCACAGGGTATATGGAAGAGAGTCAACCATATACCCGTTCCTTGGGTGGAAGGGGTGAATGGGAATACAGAGTATTCCCATCATTGTAAATAACATATATAAAGTGACTTTATGTTCCCCCGGGGCTTTCCTCCAGTGGAGTGGAGAAGTCAGGGGAAATCCAGGCCTTGTTCATTTTTATAAGTGTCAACCTATCAGCATTTTCGGTGGAAAGGCGGATACGCTTATCTGTTATGATGCCACCAGCAGCACTAAATACCCGCTCAGACAGAACGCTGGCGGCAGGGCAGGCCAGCACCTCCAAGACGTAGAGTGCCAGTTCATACCACGTGTCCAGCTTGGACACCCAGTAGTTGTAAGGCACAGAGGGATCATTGAGGACGCTGACACGGTCTGCTACGTACTCCTTCACCATCTTCCAAAACTTTTCCCTCCTTGTGACACTAGGCTGCGCATCAGGGTGAGGGTGCTGGCGGGGTGTCATGAAGGTGTCCCACGCCTTGGAGAGTGTTGCCCTGCCTTTGTCGGAACTGCTGTGTGCTCCCCTTTTCTCCCCTTCTCGGTTGGCCAAGGTAGCACGTACTCTGCCGCCAGCGTTGTCAGATGGAAAATTTTGGAGCAATTTTTCAACAAGAACCTTCTGGTATTGCACCATTTTGCTTGTCCTCTCCACCGGAGGAATGAGAGATGAGAAATTCTCTTTGTAGCAGGGGTCCAGAAGGGTGAACACCCAGTAATCCGTGTTGTCTAAAATGCGTATAACGCGTGGGTCACGGGAAAGGCAGCCTAACATAAAGTCAGCCATGTGTGCCAGAGTACCAACAGGCAAGATTTCGCTGTCCTCACCAGGAGGATGACTCTCAATCTCCTCATCCTCTTCCTCCTCTTCTGCCCACCCACTCTGAAGAGATGGAACTAAAGTTCCATGGCTACCCTCTGTAGTGGAGGCAACCGTGTCTTCCTCCTCCTCCTCCTCCTCCTCCACCTCCTCCAATTGTCGCTGAGAAGACGAAGTGAGGGTGCTCTGGCTATCACCTTGTGTAAGCTCTTCCTCCCGCATTTCCACCTCTTCCACATGCAAAGCGTCGGTTTTAATTGTGAGCAGCGAGCGTTTCAGTAGACACAGAAGTGGGATGGTTACACTGATAATAGCGTTATCGCCGCTCACCATCTGTGTCGATTCCTCAAAATTGCGTAAAACCTCACAGAGGTCTGACATCCATTCCCACTCCTCACTTCTGATTAGAGGAAGTTGAACGGAGAGGCGACGACCGTGTAACAGCTGGTACTCCACTATTGCCCTCTGCTGCTCACAAAGCCGGGCCAACATGTGGAAGGTGGAGTTCCAGCGCATGCTCACGTCACACAGCAGCCGGTGAGCTGGCAATTGTAAGTGCTGCTGCAGCTTCAACAGGCCGGCTGAAGCTGTTGATGACTTACGGAAATGTGCACACACGCGGCGCACCTTGGTCAACAGATCATGCAAATTGGGGTAGGTTTTTAGAAATCGCTGAACCACTAAATTAAATACATGCGCTAGGCATGGTACGTGTGTGAGCTTGCCGAGCTCCAAAGCCGCCACCAAGTTACGCCCATTATCACACACAACCATGCCTGGTTGCAGGTTGAGTGGCGAGAGCCACTGCTCGGTCTGGTGACTAATCCCCTGCAACAGCTCTGAGGCCGTGTGCTGTTTGTCCCCAAGGCAGATCAGCTTCAGCACGGCCTGTTGACGCTTCCCCACTGCAGTGCTACACTGCTTCCAGCTACCGGCTGATGGGTGAGTGGCGCTGCGTGCAGAGAATTCGGAGGTGGAAACGGAGGAGGAGGAGCCAATAACGTAGGTGCTGGCGGAAACCCTGATGGAGGTAGGGCCCGCAATCCTCGGCGTGGGTAGCACCTGTGCCATCCCAGGGTCCGAGTCGCTCCCAGCCTCCACGACATTCACCCAGTGTGCCGTCAGGGAAATGTAGCGTCCCTGGCCACAAGCACTTGTCCATGTGTCAGTCGTTAAGTGGACCTTCCCAGTAACTGCGTTGGTCAGGGCACGGGTGATGTTACGGGACACATGGTGGTGTAAGGCGGGGACGGCACACCGGGAAAAGTAGTGGCGGCTGGGGACTGCGTACCGAGGGACAGCTGCTGCTATCAGGCTGCGGAAGGACTCAGTCTCCACAAGCCTAAATGGCAGCATTTCGATGGCCAGTAATCTGGAAAGGTGTGAGGTTAGTGCTATGGCCTGTGGGTGGGTGGCTGGGTATTTTCGCTTGCGCTCAAATGCCTGGGGTAACAACATATGGATGCTGCGCTGGGACAGGGAAGTGGATGTGGTCGCTGATGGTGCTTCAGATGGTACAGGTGCAGGGCGGGAGGTATGCGGGCCTGCGCCTTCGACAGGCGATTGGCCGGCACCGAAAACAGGGGAAGAGGAGGCAGTGGTGTGGCCTGCAGACACAGATTGGCGATCCGGGCGTTCCTCCCACTTATTACGGTGCTTGTATGCCATGTGTCGGATCCTGCTGGTGGTGGTGAGGTTTCTAGTGTTCATGCCTCGGCTCATTCTGATGTGGCACAGGTTGCAAACTACAATTTTTTTGTCGTCCGCACTTTCCTTAAAAAAACGCCATACCGCGGAACACCTAGCCCTTGGCAAGGGAGATTTACGCAAGGGGGTGCTCCGTGGAACATTTGCGGGCCGGTTTGTTGCAGTCCGCCTTCTTTCTTTAGCCACACCACTGCCTCTTCCAGCCTGTTGCGGTGCTGCAGATGGCTCACCCTCAGGACTCCTGTCATCGCTCGGCTCTCCACCTTCCCAGGTGGGGTCAGTCACCTCATCGTCCACCAAGTCCTCCTCCACTTCCTCACTCTGATCATCCTCCTCATTTCTTGATCCCACCACATACTCAGTCATTGACAACTATGTATCATCCTCCTCATCAAGGTCTTGAGACAGTAATAGTGGTTGATTTGAATGCAACTGTGTCTCATCATCATCATCCACTTCCTTTGACCTTAAATGCCGTTCCCCTCTGTCATCTTCTTGTGATTGGGTACCCTCTAGAGGTTGTGAATCAGGGCACAAGATGTCATGTTCCTCTGCAAGCGTGCTTGGAGATAGGTTCAAATGAAGGATTGGTGATGAGACGAGCTCCTCACTATATCCCAGTGTGGGATCACTTCTTTGGCCAGACCCTCTATGGTGGGAGGAAGGATGATCAGGGTGAGGATTATGTTGACCAGACTCTTGGCTACTGAGAGTGGACTTGGTGGAAGACAGGGTGGTGCTTAACCGACTGGAAGCAGTATCAGCTGAAATCCAACCGACCACCTGTTCGCAGTGGTCTGACCTCGAGAGTTATGTCCTGCGACGCCCTGTAAACTGAGACATGAAGCTAGGTATGGTGGATGTCTTTCTTTCTTGTGCTCTGGCACCAGGCACAGTTTCTACGCGTCCTGACCCGCGCCCTGAACTATCTGGATCACATCCACTTCCCCGTCCCTTTTTACCCGCCTTCTTCATATTACACGGAATATGTGCTGCTAATCTGCAACTTTGCACACTAAACAGAATGTGCTGCTTATCTGCGGCTAGGCACAGTGAACGGAATATGTGACTTTTATTTTTTACACTTTGCACACTAAACAGAATGTGCTGCTAATCTGCAACTTTGCACACTAAACAGAATGTGCTGCTTATCTGCGGCTAGGCACAGTGAACGGAATATGTGACTTTTATTTTTTACACTTTGCACACTAAACAGAATGTGCTGCTAATCTGCAACTTTGCACACTAAACAGAATGTGCTGCTTATCTGCGGCTAGGCACAGTGAACGGAATATGTGACTTTTATTTTTTACACTTTCCACACTAAACAGAATGTGCTGCTAATCTGCAACTTTGCACACTAAACAGAATGTGCTGCTTATCTGCGGCTAGGCACAGTGAACGGAATATGTGACTTTTATTTTTTACACTTTGCACACTAAACAGAATGTGCTGCTAATCTGCAACTTTGCACACTAAACAGAATGTGCTGCTTATCTTCGGCTAGGCACAGTGAACGGAATATGTGACTTTTATTTTTTACACTTTGCACACTAAACAGAATGTGCTGCTAATCTGCAACTTTGCACACTAAACAGAATGTGCTGCTTATCTGCGGCTAGGCACAGTGAACGGAATATGTGACTTTTATTTTTTACACTTTGCACACTAAACAGAATGTGCTGCTAATCTGCAACTTTGCACACTAAACAGAATGTGCTGCTTATCTGCGGCTAGGCACAGTGAACGGAATATGTGACTTTAATTTTTTACACTTTGCACACTAAACAGAATGTGCTGCTAATTTGCAACTTTGCACACTAAACAGAATGTGCTGCTTATCTGCGGCTAGGCACAGTTAACGGAATATGTGACTTTTATTTTTTACACTTTCCACACTAAACAGAATGTGCTGCTAATCTGCAACTTTGCACTATAAACAGAATGTGCTGCTTATCTGTGGCTAGGCACAGTGAATGGAATATGTGACTTTTATTTTTTACACTTTGCACACTAAACAGAATGTGCTGCTGATCTGCAACTTTGCACACTAAACAGAATGTGCTGCTTATCTGCGGCTAGGCACAGTGAACGGAATATGTGACTTTTATTTTTTACACTTTGCACACTAAACAGAATGTGCTGCTAATCTGCAACTTTGCACACTAAACAGAATGTGCTGCTTATCTGCGGCTAGGCACAGTGAACGGAATATGTGACTTTTATTTTTTACACTTTGCACACTAAACAGAATGTGCTGCTAATCTGCAACTTTGCACACTAAACAGAATTTGCTGCTAATCTGCAACTTTGCACACTAAAAAGAATGTGCTGCTAATCTACAACTTTGCACACTAAACAGAATGTGCTGCTTATCTGCGGCTAGGCACAGTGAACGGAATATGTGACTTTTATTTTTTACACTTTGCACACTAAACAGAATGTGCTGCTAATCTGCAACTTTGCACACTAAACAGAATGTGCTGCTAATCTGCAACTTTGCACACTAAACAGAATGTGCTGCTAATCTGCAACTTTGCACACTAAAAAGAATGTGCTGCTAATCTGCAACTTTGCACACTAAACAGAATGTGCTGCTAATCTGCAACTTTGCACACTAAAAAGAATGTGCTGCTAATCTGCAACTTTGCACACTAACCAGAATGTGCTGCTAATCTGCAACTTTGCACACTAAACAGAATGTGCTGCTAATCTGCGGCTAGGCACAGTGAACGGAATATGTGACTTTTTTTTTAAATCTCTGCCCCCCCAAACAAAATATAACTGCTGCCCCCACACACAATAGTCCTAAAAAGGACTTTTGGGTCTTTATGTTGTTCAAACACACTTTTCTTCTCCCTACACTGACTTTCCCTTCCTATCCTCATCTCTCCCTGGCTAAGACTGAGCCGAACTCGCTGGTCAGGTGCTATACAGCACCCGATCACGGGTTCTGGCCAGCCAATCAGTGTAATGCCAGCAGCCAACATGGCTGCTGGCATTACACTGATGTCAGAGCCTCCCCGCACGTTTATTGACTGTGCAGCAGCCGCGAAACGTGCGGGGAGGAGACCCGAACATGGCGGGCGAGCACATGCGGTACTCGTACGAGTACCGCCATGTGCCGAGCAGAGCGATGCTCGAGCCGAACCGAGCTTCGGCCTAGCATGCTCGCTCATCACTAATCATCACACCTTTCAGCAGTAGGAATACCATTGTTTAACTCGGGGGGTGAATCCAACAACATTTATTTGTCTTTACAACTTTTAGGGATGGCTATCCCTCCAGGGGGATAGCAAAGGTTAAGTCCACCTTGATGTCATATTGTAGACATTGTGAAAACAGATTTTGTTCTCTGTTAGTCCTATCCCTCTACCCTCATGGTTGTTCAGATATTGCTTTATGTGACAGATGTAGATATCAGTCATTTGTCCACACTAGAGGCTAGATTTAAAGGCAGCCATTAAACCAGCCGCTAAGTGAAAAGGAACATCGCTCGCAAATAATACATGAGTTACGGCAGATTCAAAATGTACCCTACGAGAATAGCTATCGAGCGTAGGCACACACAAAACACGTAACACAAAAGCCGTTGTCGCTCATGTTAATGCACAACGGACGGCCAAATCACACGATAACATCGCTCAAAACAACATGTAACATAACGGCTGCCGTTGTCTAGCAACCATGATTGATGCAAAAACAAATTCAAACACACAGCCAATCACAAAGCCCCATTGTATCAAAAAACTTCAAATACACTTATATATACCCAAAAATAACCACCACACACTGTCTGTTATCAAGTTCTTAAGAGCCAGATATCAGGACCGAGGAGCGGAGGATAGTGATTAGAGAGAGGGGGACAGGAGCATACATTGGAGGTAGAGGAGTTTTGGAGTTTGGAGATAGGAGAGCATTGCACATAATACTACACATATCACACCTTTGCACATATTACATACACTCATACCAACACAAACACATACACATACATACACATAGTCCTTTTATTTTATAACAACACCTTACACATTTTACTTTTTATTTTGACAGTGTGAATCTGTGAGTGAAAGTGTGTGACAGAGAGTGAGTGGATCGAGTGTGTCTGTGAGGGCCTGTGGGAGTGCCTGGGTGTGAGTGGGTGAATGATTGCTAGGAGAGGAGGACAGGAGAGAGGGATGGGGAGAGTAGTGGAGGAGGAGGAAGGTCAGGAGGGTGTCCCTGAGCAGAGTAGGGGTGGTAGAGGGAGTTCCACAGGGCGGAGGGGGACCAGGCCCACAAGAGCAGACACACGCAGTACTGGGACAGAACCTGCAGTGGGACGAGGAGTAGTTGCTGGGGAGCAACACACACAGTCAGGGTCAGACCAGGCAGGGCACTCCGGCTCTGAATCATCCCATGCCAGAGGTGACGAGGGCAAGATCAGGGACCCCAAATACACAGAGGAGGAGAACACAGCTCTCGTGGAAGCTGTCCTGGAGTGTCAGAGGTTTCTCCACCCTACGGCGAAGGTCCCTGGCCTGTCAGTGAGAAGGAAGGCAGCCTGGAACCAGATATGCAGCCGGGTGAACACTGTGGCTCCATGCAGGCGGGATGTGGAGTCCATCAAAAAGAGATGGGGTGACTGCTGGAGGGTGGTCAAAAACAAGATGACCGAGCTCGCCAAGCAAACCCGAGGCACTGGAGGGGGACCATCTGTCCCTATCACCTTCTGCGGCTGGGAGGAGATGGTGCGGCACACCATGTCCCCGACCCTGATCGAGGGGGTGGTTGATGGAACTGACACTGGGGATGAGAGGAGCCTCCACACTACCGGTAAGTACAACACTACAGAAAAACACACTACAGCAACCAACACCAGCTGCACACACAGTCACACCTCAACACATGTCCATCACTCAGCCATACAACTGCACCAACACAGCACCCTGAGGGTTAAAAAAAGGACACAACAGCAGGACAAATGGCAAGGTCCAACTTGGGACAAACCTGCCAAAGCCCTACTTCAACCCTCCTGTTGCTGTGCTCATCACACACACTACACAAACCGTTATGTTCAAAATGTAGTCTGTCATAGATCATCACTGTTCACACACAGTGTCACCCATGTCCCCACAGGGAAGTCAGCACCTAACCCCTTGAGTGCTAGAGGGATCATCAATGCATCGATCAACAATTTGTTGGCAACCCCTCTGGGACTCAAAGGGTTAACCAGACAACAAACAAGTCAATAGGCCAACGATCACATGCTACACAAGGGACATTCACTAAGCGGTGACAAAAAGATGGTGGACACAAAGTAACCCTCACACACCCTCACTTCACCAATACCAGTGTTAGTCTATGGAGAATATGCAAAAACAAGAATCAAGTTTATAAGGTCCCATTGTACAGACTCCATGGAAAACATTGGAAATGGTGAAAGGAGATCACTGGAGAAGTCACCATCATGTTCACTTCATTAGTTCAACATCACCGCTTACTGAATCACTAAAAGGGTGCATCAGGTCACACATCACAGTGTCCCAGAGAATAAATGCTTGTATATGCAACACACAGGCTGAAAACTATTCCACAGAAATAAAGCTGGAAAAAGTAGGCACTGGTGTTGTGGCTGCAATTATTTACTCTGACTTGAAATGACATATCCCATACCTGATTCCCACATGGATCCACAGGGGTGCTGATGCCATGGATGGATGGTACACCAGCCGCTCTTTGCAGAATAGACATGGGAAACAAATAGCAAACATTGTACCTTTGAGTTCTTCAGGAACTCAGTGCAGTGTTAGCAAAACCCCTATATTTACTCTTTAAAAATTCTATTACCACAGGCTCAGTGCCACAGGATTGGCGAAGAGCTAACATAGTGCCTCTATTTAAGAAGGGAACTAAAACAGAACCTGGGAATTATAGACCAGTGAGTTTGACCTCTGTAGTGGGAAAACTATTAGAAGGCATAATAAGGGACTATATTCAGGATTACAACACAAAAAATAAGATCATTAGCACGAATCAACATGGTTTTATGAAGAATAGGTCATGCCAAACTAATCTTTTCAGCTTCTATGAGGAGGTAAGCAGCAACCTTGACAATGGCAAGGCAGTAGATGTAGTATATCTAGACTTTGCAAAGGCATTTGATACAGTACCACACAGAAGGCTGGTGTATAAAATAAGGAAATTGGGGCTAGGAGATAACCTTTGCAATTGGATACAAAACTGGTTGAAGGATAGGGAACAGTGTGTGGTTGTAAATGGAAAATTCTCCAGTATAGTTAAAGTGGAGAGTGGAGTACCTCAGGGTTCAGTATTGGGTCCGCTGCTTTTTAACATGTTTATAAATGACCTGGAAATAGATATAGAAAGCAAAATATCAATATTTGCAGATGATACTAAATTATGCAAAGTCATTAATTCAGAACAGGATATTTTCTCTCTACAGAGGGACTTACATACAATGTCAGATTGGGCAAACATGTGGAATATGAAGTTTAATGTGGGGAAGTGTAAAGTCATGCATTTGGGAGGAAACAATCTCAAGGCTACTTATAAACTTAATGGAATAATTTTAGGTGACTCGTTGCTAGAAAAAGACCTGGGTATCCTTGTCAACTACAAACTTGGAAACAGTGACCAGTGTCAAACAGCAGTAGCAAAGGCAAACAAAGTCCTGTCTTGCATAAAAAGAGGTATTGAAGCAAGAGTGGATAACATTATTTTGCCATTATACAAATCATTGGTAAGACCTCACCTTGAGTATGCAGTGCAATTTTGGGCACCGGTTCTGAAAAAGGATATACTAGAACTAGAGAGGGTAGAGCGGAGAGCAACAAAATTAATTAAGGGAATGGAGGACTTGACATATGAGGAACGACTAAACAAACTTGGTTTATTTACTCTAGAGAAAAGACGACTAAGAGGAGACCTTATCACATTGTACAAGTATATGAGAGGTCAATACAAGGATCTCTGCGGTGAGCTATTTATTCCAAGGCCTGCTCAGGTGACCAGGGGACACCTCTTGAGATTAGAGGAAAGGAGGTTTAAACTTCAGCAGAGGAAGGGTTTTTTTACGGTAAGGTCTGTCAAATTGTGGAATTCATTGCCCAGGGAGGTAGTTATGGCAGATACAATGGACACATTTAAGAGAAGATTAGATACATTTCTTTCAAAAGGGAACATACAGAGTTATACTGTTTATCAGTAGGCAGATCAGGAAGGTCTGATAAAGACTAATTTAATTGGTAGCAGGAAAGCTATAAAATTCTTAGTTACTGAGGTATGAAGCGAAGGTTGAACTTGATGGACTTGTGTCTTTTTTCAACCTAATTTACTATGTTACTATGTTACCTTGGTCACCAACAGGCCATGACTGATGGATATCTAGGACTGAGTACGGTTGCCTCACACAGAAGGATGATGGGCTCATACACAGAGGAAAAAACAGGCCTCAATCAAAGATATCCCTCACTACTGGCTGGATTGTTGGCCTTAGGATTCAAATGTTACTAAATATGTTCCAACACGATGTGAACACAGGGATCAGTGCACTGGATGTGATTGCCTTACTGGCCAGATATGTGCACCCATCACAAATCAACCTACATTGCTACCATCCAAATACACATACATAGTATATCACACACTACGTAGATGGGATATATGAGGTATGTTCATATCCATTATATCAATACAATGTCTTGTTGGATGGGTGCACATATATAGCCAGTAAGGCAATCACATCTACTGAACTGCTCTCTGGCTTCACATCTTGGAAGGATATTACTGTATCCATATGAAGGGTACATATCCACATACATATATAACCATTTCTACTTGTGTGTGACTGTAATGGGATAGCAATGGGTAATGTCATCATGATGTCATATCATTGCCATCGTTAAAAGATGTGTCTCAATCCAATCCCTCCAACACTCATGGTTATACAGATATTGCTCTATGTGACAGGTGGAGATATCTGTCATTTGACCACACGGAGGCTCTTCAGCAGAGCCAAAGTCGCAACATTTTGAGATAAATACCTCTTTGGAATGGTCCACAGAGTGTGCTTGCAAACCATGCACACTCTGTACACCATTCCAATTAAGTATTGTTCTTTAAATGAGGCGATTTTAGCTCTGCTGAAAAGCCCTCGTGTGGAAAATTGAATGAAATCAATTTTGTGTAAGGTGTTGTTATAAAATAAAAGGACTATGTGTATGTATGTGTTTGTGTTGGTATGAGTGTATGTAATATGTGCAAAGGTGTGATATGTGTAGTATTATGTGCAATGCTCTCCTATCTCCAAACTCCAAAACTCCTCTACCTCCAATGTATGCTCCTGTCCCCCTCTCTCTAATCACTATCCTCCGCTCCTCGGTCCTGATATCTGGCTCTTAAGAACTTGATAACAGACAGTGTGTGGCGGTTATTTTTGGGTATATATAAGTGTATTTGAAGTTTTTTGATACAATGGGGCTTTGTGATTGGCTGTGTGTTTGAATTTGTTTTTGCATCAATCATGGTTGCTAGACAACGGCAGCCGTTATGTTACATGTTGTTTTGAGCGATGTTATCGTGTGATTTGGCCGTCCGTTGTGCATTAACATGAGCGACAACGGCTTTTGTGTTACGTGTTTTGTGTGTGCCTACGCTCGATAGCTATTCTCGTAGGGTACATTTTGAATCTGCCGTAACTCATGTATTATTTGCGAGCGATGTTCCTTTTCACTTAGCGGCTGGTTTAATGGCTGCCTTTAAATCTAGCCTCTAGTGTGGACAAATGACTGATATCTACATCTGTCACATAGAGCAATATCTGAACAACCATGAGGGTAGGAGGGATAGGAATAACAGCGAACAACATCTGTTTTCACAATATCTACAATCTGACATCAAGGTGGACTTAACCTTTGCCTTCCCCCTGGAGGGATAGCCATCCCTACAAGTTGTGAAGACAAATATATGTTGTTGGATTCCACCCCCTGAGTTAAACAATGGTATTCCTACTGCTGAAAGGTGTGTTGATTCAAAAGGTATCACAGCTCAGACATGGATATGTCAGGGGCAATTTCCCAGTGGCCTGAAATTGTACAGTGGTGCTGTTACTACACTATAATATGGACAGCTGTGGTACAGGGACCAGATATCTACATGGGAGGGTGTTGCAACAGCCCCACTGTACTATTTCGGGCCACTGTGATATTGCACCTCAAAATGTAACCTTCACCCGTAATAACTCAAACAACACCTTTCATCAGTGGGAGTACCTTTGTTTACCCAGGGGGATTAACCCAAATACATATATATTTTGTCACCACATATCAGAGAATAACTGTCTCCACAAATATATGGCTAAGGTCACTAATCACAAAATCTTATTTCTCCACACAGCTTACAGCCCTCAAGCCCAGCGGGAGACAGTGGAGGAGGCAATGTCACCCCCATTGAGGAATACACAGAGAAGGGGACCAGCCGGTGCTCACCGTACCCACCATCACCATCCCCTCCAACACAGGCTGCACCACCACCTACCGCACCTCATCAAGCTGGACCACCACCTTCTTCACCATTACAAGCTGGACCACCACAGGCTGCATCCTTACAAGCTGGACCACCACAGGCTGCACCCCTTCAAACTGCACCTCCCCAGTACAGTGGCTGGATGCCACAGGAGGAGAGGTGGACCAATCCAGCCCCCTCCACCAGCTACTACCCTCCATCAGGAGCACCACCACCACCTCCAGGGAGGCAATGGCTGCCAGGGACTATGGCAACCATCCAATATGGTCCATATACCTCCCACATCAACCCACCCTCCTAGATGGCTCCACAGCATGCCCCAAGGTATGATCCCAGGTGGGGTCCCAGCACCTATCAATGGCCACCATATGACCCTTGGCCACTGGACTACCCACACCTGGGCCTGATAGGTGAGCCCCAGCGCCCCCTACCCAGGGACATATTCACACCTCCACCAGCACACACATCATTGGGCAGCTCAGAATCACTTGATGTGGTGGGCATATGCCCATCATCTGCACCAGCCACTCCAACAGCTGTCACAGCAGCCACAGCACCTCCAGCAGCAGCAGAGGAAACAGCACCTCCAGGAGCAGCAGAGGAAACAGCACCCTTGACAGCAGAGGAAACAGCACCCTCGGCAGCAGAAGAATCAGCACCCTCGGCAGCAGAGGAAACAGCAGCACCAGTGACACCGGGCACATCCACCTCAAGCACTGCACGCCTCGCAGGAATGGAGGTGGAGTGTAGGGCCCTTCAGAGCAGACTACTCCGGTCGAGCAGGAGTATTGACAGCAACATCACAAGGAACAGGAGACAATCCAGGAGGAACAATTGGAGACCAGGATCCAAGCCCTGGAGTAGGAGGTGGCCAGGGGGAACACACTACTCCACCAGCTCAGGACTGGTCTCATGGACATGTTAACATGGATCCTTGTGGAGTTGAGGGAGATAAGCCGCAGGGAGAATCTGAGGATGGAGAGGGAGACCTTGCGTTCCACCGAGGGGTCTACTGCAACCACCACCCCCTCCAGTGTTACCCCTGAAGCCACACCTAGAGGGTAGAGGGTTACCAGGAGTTCAACAAGGGCATCCACCTCTGGCTCCCAGGCTAAGGCCCCCCACCCAAAAAGGAAAAAATGAAAGGCCCAACCTGTCAACTTTCCCCTCAATAAAAAAACCTTTTTTTTGGATTCCTGTCTGATCTGTTGTGTCTTCAGTTATGGATTGAGTGGCAGGGTTGTCTCCAATGCATTGCCATACAATGCAGTGAACACAGCCTCTGCCTGGGTGAAATGTTTGTGGGATGCTACAACATGGGTTCACACACACACACACACACACACACATCATTGTACAAATGCAACTTGAAATACATCCCTGGAGCCATATTACACCACTGTGTTATATGGCGATGTTGTGTGTTGAATTTGAACAACAAAACATACCCCTTAGCACAACAAATAGCACAACACTGAACATTCGTCTACATCCTATGTTGTGTTTAACCCTTTGAGTGCCAGAGTGGTAGGCAACGCATTGCAAATACATGCATTGGGGACCACTCTTGCACTCAATGGGTTAATGGGATAACCAGACAAACAGCTATGTGACTTAGCGGGGACATAACAAGCAGGACAGATAAATGGGACATGTATCAATATCGTTTGGGATTCAAACACTCATTGTGCAACTGACTTACTGGGGAAGCCAATGTTTTTAACCTAGGATTTCAATGTGTAGCACACACATTAATATCCTGGGGTGAGCATTGGGGTCTCCAGTAAGTTAAGTTGCTGTTTCCCTAAGGGTGTAACAGATTTCACCAGTGATAACACATGTCCACTTAGACTGGTTGTTCGTTCATGTAGCCCATGTACTGAGATATGTCAAAGTGGAGCAATATCTCAGAACATTGATTATACTGAGCAACACAGATACTGTGGACAAGAATTCACTGTGGAAATATATCCCATGTATCACCTCTTTATCACTCCCACAACACATTGGTGCATCACTGCCACCATCATCTGTTTGCATGGATACATCACAGAGTCCACTCACTGGCAAACAAGTGGTGGACTCCTGTGATGTGGGTGATGCCTTTCCATGTATGGGGGATACTATGTCCTGGTTGTGGTTACGCAATGACAAATGTGTTCTCAAATATATCCTCATACAGACACAGATAGAATGGTGATGGTTCATCTTTATTGTGTCTCAAAGTACATGAGAAAGTACATGTGTTTTCTGTGTGTATTGCCTATATGCATTGAACACTTGTATGAGAACACTAAATGTACTTTGAAACTAAATCGTACTACTTTAGTAACACTGCTGCCCTGCTCATGTGTTGTCCACAAGGTTTGACAACTCTGTAGCTGAGCATCCTAACTGTACAGGTTATAACACTCGAGAATTTGTGTTTTCTGTGTCTATATGAGAATGTTCCAGTAGAGGTTTGTGTGAACCTCAGGTCAAACATTGCATCACCAACAACATCACCAGAAACAGCAAGGGGTGATCTTCATGAAGGTGTTATCAAGACATCAATCCAGTCACATGGAAGATCTTCAGTTCAAGGATGGATCATGTTACGGATGCCTGTGGGACGAGAGGACAGGATTTAGAGCAGTAGACCTGAACTGATCATCAAGCAACAACAATTTAGTCTTTTTAATCCCCTCAATTTTCACAATTACAGGTGAGTACACAAACCATTGCTTGACAATGTGTAGTGTACTCATCTGTAACTAATTCTGTGGAGAACTAAGGACATGTGCACAAGCCCTATGGATATGTGCCCATGACATGTATACACACATTAACAAGTGTTCTGAGAGCTCCATGGAAGTAATGACATTGTGCTGCCACTGTGCAAGTGACAGTGGCAGCCCAATGTCATTTGTTCCCTGGAACTATTAGGACATATTTGTTGATGTGTGTATTCATGTCGGGGGCACATTTGTCTGCACACTCACAGGTCAGCATGGAGTCTCTGGTAATCTGATCTACGTTGCATGACCTCTAAGTTGTGTGACCATAACACTGTACATCCACCCCTCTGCTGCTCTTCTCAGCTCTAGCACAGTACAGGTCCTATATTGAGTCTAATGGCCTTTTAACCCCTGATGTGACTGAGTATTATCCAATGCATAGCATTGGATAATACTCTTTCGCTACTGGGCTAGCATGGTTGCTCAGGCTACGATCATGGCATATCCAGTTAGTTGCTGTCAATCAAGCCCTGTAAGATGATGAACATTTTGTTATATGTTGTACCTTGTTTCTCCTGGGGGTGTGCGTGATATCCTTGGGGTCTGTATGTCAATGTGGAGAATGGAATGGTGGATGGTTTTTAAATCCACACACACAATTAGCCACATCCATGGTATGGTTGATGTTTGGGGCCATACTGCTGCCAGTGCAGTGCTGTGTCAATGTTACTGTGGGGTGAGACAGAACATAATGTGCAGTGTGGTTAATGTCATAGGACTGACGGGGGACTTGCATGGATTGTTTGAATGCCTGTGTTATACTCACAGGTGAATTGTTCCGTGATGAGCCTGTCTCTGATCCGTGCCCCTCTCAAGGTCTCCTCCACATGCCCAATGTCCATGGCCACTTCATGTATAGGGGGGTTCTGGATGTGATCCAGCAGCCTGGTGTCCACTGCGATGTTGCAGTATTGAGCACGCCACAATTATGTCAAACACCTTAGCAGGTGCATACTGCAGTGCTCCCCCAGAGTGGTCCAGACATCTGAATCTTGACTTGAGGAGTCCAAAGGCCCGCTCAATAGCATTCCTCATTCTGGCATGAGCCTGGTTTTACCTTTCCTGGGCATGTGTTTGGGGATTGGCCACATGGTTCAGTAGCCAGGACTTGCATCCATAGCCAGCATCACCTGTGTAATGTGAGTGACATGGTGAGACAGGGAGCACATGTTGTGTGAATGATGTTTTGTGTGGGGACGTACTAGCTGTGGGTCAGGTGCATGCTGAGCAGCGTTCTGTGTACGCCTGTGTATGTGGTGTGATTTTGTATTGTGAACTCACCCAAAAGCCATCCCCCTGTAAAGGTTCCATTCTCGAAATCTCTGTGGACTGAGGAGTTTTGGAGAATGTATGCATCATGTGAGCTGCCAGGATACTTTGCTCAGACATTCATTATCCTCATGTTGTGTCACGGTTTTTTTAAGACACTCAGACCATTGGGTGAATAAGAACACAGTTTTATTAAAATAAGATAAGGCAATAACACGCCCTCTAGTGGTGGTAAATATATACAGATAGTATATAGATATAATGGTAAATGCACAAATGACTTGTAAGTACAATTACACAGAAATAGAATAGCGTATACCCCTCAGGGGTTAAGTCCTTGATAACAGTCAGTCTCAGATGTGAATGTTTGGAACGCCCTGGGTGTTATAAGGCTGATGCTGGAGACCCAGACTATCACCGGCTGGATACCGGACTGCCCCGCCACAGTGTTCAGTAAGAAGCACAAGAGTCCCCGTAGCCCCCTCGGGCGTACCTACTGGAACTGCTTCAACTAGTGCAAGTGCATAAGGCCCCAACGGGCGTGATTGGAACCGGCCTTCAATGCGATAGCTGCCAAGCCTCCTCAGACTAAACCGGATAACGGGATAGCACACGCTAGAGCCGACAGCCCCCACGGGCGTGATTACCGGAATACGAATGCTGATGCCTGTGCCTGTCACCACTCGGTAAAGCGGAATCGCTCACTGAACAAGAGAGAGAGTCTCAGGCGCCCAACCGGTCCAAACGGATGTAAACACTCTGCAAGGATGTGTGGAGCTGCCGACGAAGAGCGGCCAGCTCAGCAGTAGTATTCACTGAGAAAGAGACTCTTACAGGATTAGCGATAGAGTGGAACCCAGCGGCACTGCTAGGGTTAATTAGCACATTTACTCGAGGCTTTTCAGCGGTATAGCAAGGCTCTGCAGTCTGAGAGAGGTGCGGGTACGCACAGCTCTGTAACGGAAAATGCACTGCACTGATCGGAGTACACCAGGCAAGGCAGTCACACCAAAAGCTGGAACAGCAGATAGAAATGTCGCGGCGGCGACAACTGGAACACAGGTCACTGTAGAAAGCCGGAGTCGTTCTTCGGAGCGGGATGTCAGCCAGGCCGGGTCAGAGCACGTAGAAGGTAGTCATACAAGCCGGGTCGTACACAAGCAGGAACGTCAGCCAAACCGGGTCAGGATCCAGAGGAGGTAGTCAGACGAGCCGGGTCATACACGAGCAGGAACACAGGAGAATAGTCAAGACAAGCCAAGTCGGTACACAGGAATCCGGAACACAGGAACACAGCACAGTTACTGGCACAGAAACACCACGAAAGGGCACCTGACAGTATTGCTAGCCAGGTATAAAAAGGTCACCAGGGGGCGGGCCAAACCAACACAGCAAATCAGTATCTGTCATAGCTGGGACTGACAGGAATCACAGGCACTGTGATAGTACCCCCCTCTCAAAGACCCCCTCTCCCTGCTCGAGGTCTGGGTCTAGAAGGGTATTTAGAGTGAAAGCTGCGTAATAATCTGGGTGCGTGGAGGTCCCCTTGATCAACCCAAGAACGTTCCTGAGGACCATAGCCCTTCCAATGAACCAAGTATTGCAGCTTTCCTCTAAATCTCCTAGAATCAATAATGCTCTGCACCTCATATTCTTCTTGGCCCTGGACGTCCACCGGCCCAGGAATCACTGGTGTAGTAGTATAGCGATTACACACCAAGGGTTTCAGGAGCGACACATGGAACACATTGTGAATGTGCATTGAGGGTGGAAGCTCCAAAGCATAAGAAACCGGATTAATCTTGCGGATAATCTTAAATGGACCCAACTTGAAAGGAGACCGCTGGCAGACGTCTGCGATTAGCGTGCCTCTGCTGACGCCGAAATGACTGACTGAGGGACCTCTGGACCTGTGACCAAGTGGAACGAAGCTGTGCCAAATGCTCATCCAGAGCAGGGATCTGCTACGCCTGAAAGGAGTCCGGGAGCAGACAAGGCTGAAACCCATAATTAACGAGAAACGGAGAGCTCCCGGACGATGAATTAACCGCACAGTTTCTGGCAAACTCAGCCCATGGCAACAGGTCAGCCCAATTGTCATGATGATCAGTGACAAAGCAACGCAGGAACTGCTCCAGTCCCTGATTGGCATGTTCAGCGGCCCCATTCGTTTGGGGATGGTAAGCGGAGGAAAATGACAATTGAATGCCCATCTGGCCACAGAATGCCCTCCAAAACCTAGAAACGAACTGGCTCCCTCGGTCGGATACAATCACTCTGGGTACTCCGTGCAGGCGGAATACCTCCCTAGAAAAGACTAAAGCCAATTCCTGAGCCGATGGAAGGCCAGTCAGAGGCACAAAATGTGCCATTTTAGAGAATCTATCGACCACCATAAGAATGAACGTAAATCCCCTAGACGCTGGTAATTCTCCCAAAAAGTCGATAGAAATATGAGACCACGGACGGTCTCCGTTGGGCACAGGTTGCAATAAGCCCACAGGGAGATGCCTAGGGGTCTTAGCACGGGCACAGGTGGTACAGGCTGCAGTAAAAGCGGCACAATCGGCTCTCAAGGTAGGCCACCAAAATAATTGCGACAGAGACCAGACTAGTTGGTCCCTACCAATATGCCCAGCCGCTTTAGAAGCGTGGTAGGTTTCCAACAAACGGACACGAAATGGCACATCTACAAAGCATTTCCCCACAGGGGTCTCAGGGGGTGCCCTTGATTGTGATGCCAATATCTCCTCCCCCAGAGGCGAGGTAATGGTGGTACGGATAGTGGCCAGAATGCGATCTGGCTGAATGATGCGAACAGGTTCCTCCTCCCTCTCAGTGTCAGAAGCGAACTGACGAGACAACGCATCAGCTTTAATATTTTTTGAGCCAGGAAGATAAGACTCTAGGAAATTAAATCGTGACAAAAAAAGTGCCCATCTAGATTGTCGAGAAGACAGTCTTTTGGCTTCGGAGAGATAAGTTAAATTCTTATGATCCGTAAGAATTAGTACTGGAGTCCGAGTACCCTCCAAAAGGTGATGCCACTCCTTCAGAGCTAGAATTATGGCCAACAGCTCCCTGTCCCCAATCTCATAATGGCTCTGCGCGGTGGATAATTTTTTTGAGAAGAAACCGCAAGGCCTCAAGGTGCCACCTCCCACAGGACGTTGGGAGAGTACTGCTCCAACCCCAACCTCAGAAGCGTCAACCTCCAACGTGAAGGGCAGAGAGGGATTAGGGTGGGACAGCACCGGAGCAGATGCAAAGGCAGATTTCAGGGTAACAAATGCGGTCTCCGCCGCCTCGGACCACTGAGAGGGAGAAGCGCCCTTATGAGTCAAATCTGATAATGGTTTGACAATCGTGGAAAAGTTCTGGATGAACTTCCTATAATAGTTCGCAAAACCTAAGAATCTTTGAATGGCCTTTAACCCTTTAGGACGAGGCCAATGCAGAACTGCTGCCAACTTCTCCTGATCCATGGCAATGCCATTATTAGAAATAACGAAACCCAGGAATGGCACTTGAGATGTATGGAATTCGCATTTCTCTATCTTACAAAATAGCCTGTGCTTGCGGAGTCGGAGCAGGACTTCAGAAACATCTTTGATATGTTGTGAGAGGTTGGCAGAGTGAATTAATATATCATCAAGATATACGACTACACAGGACTGTAGTAGGTCTTGTAGGATGTCATTAATAAACTCCTGAAATACTGCAGGCGCATTGCATAAGCCAAATGGCATCACCAGATATTCGTAATGCCCTGTTCTGGTGTTAAACGCCGTTTTCCACTCATCACCTTCTTTAATTCTGACCAGATTATAGGCGGCTCGCAAGTCAAGTTTAGTAAAGATCGACGAGCCCTTCAATCTGTCAAACAATTCGGTAACAAGTGGAATCGGATAGGCATTCTTAGGCATAAGCTTGTTCAGCCCACGATAGTCAATGCATGGCCTAAGTTCACCACTTTTCTTTTTCACAAAGAAAAATCCGGCACCTGCCGGAGAAGTAGATTTCCGAATGATGCCCCTCTCCAGGACATCAGCAATATAATCCTTAGTGTTGAGCGAGCGTGCTCGGCCGATGCTCGGATCGGCTCGAGCATCGCTCTGCTCTGCACATGGCGGTACTCGTACGAGTACCGCCATGTGCTCGCCCGACATGCTCGGGTGAAGAGGATCTGTGCCGGAAGAGGCACAGATCCGAAAACGCTCCGCTGGACCACCAGGGAATGGAGGTACGGGGGCATTGCGGAGATGAAGGGGGCATTGCGGAGATGAAGGGGGACATTATGGAAGAGGGGCATAGACTCTATGCCCCTCTTCCACAATGTCCCCCTTCATCTCCGCTATGCCCGTCTTCCACAATGTGCCCCTTCATCTCCGCTATGCCCCTCTTCCACAATGTCCCCCTTCATCTCCTATGCCATAGAGGAGATGAAGGGGGACATTGTGGAAGAGGGGCATAGCGGAGATGAAGGGGGACATTGTGGAAGAGGGGCATAGACTCTATGCCCCTCTTCCACAATGTCCCCCTTCATCTCCGCTATGCCCCTCTTCCACAATGTCCCCCTTCATCTCCGCTATGGCATAGGAGATGAAGGGGGACATTGTGGAAGAGGGGCATAGCGGAGATGAAGGGGGACATTGACCAGGCACCCTCCGCTCATCAGAGCAGGGGGTGCCTGGTTTAATGCTCGAGTGCTCCCATTCATTTGAATGGGGCTCGGGTGCTCGGCCGAGCACTCGAGCATCAGGGGGTGCTCGGTCAGAGCACCCGAGCACCCGAGCATCGGGGTGCTCGCTCATCTTTAATAATCCTCCATAGCTTTATTCTCCTCACAGGACAGTGGGTAAGTGCGCCCCCTGGGAGGCACCGCACCAGGAGGCAAATCAATGGCGCAATCGTACGCCCTGTGCTCGGGCAATGCGCTGGCCTCTCCCTTACTGAACACGTCACTGAATTGTTCGTATTCAGCTGGCACAGTCGGAGAGGTACACATAATCTTGACGGGTAAGGAGAGACAGTTCTTATCACAGTATTCTGACCAGGAGTTAACCTCACATCTCTGCCAGTCAAATTGGGGATTATGTACCTGTAGCCATGGGAACCCCAAAATAACTGAATGGTGCGGGGAACGAATGATTTGAAAACGTATCTGTTCCTTGTGGCAAGCCCCCACTGTCATTGTCACTGGAATAGTTTCAAGCATAATAAATGCCGGCTCCAGGGGTCTGCTATCGATGGCCTCAATAGCAACCGGAGAGTCCTTTCTACATAAAGGAATGCCATGCAGGTTAGCAAAAGACCGGTCCATGAAATAGCCTGCTGCCCCGGAGTCCACCAATGCGAATACCTCGATAACCTTGTCCGCCCAAGCGAAGACCACCTGAATAGTGGGTTTAGTGGTGCTAGAATCTAGGGACTGTTCTACACCACCTAGGGCCTGTCCCCCAAGGTACCCTAGGTGCGTTCGTTTCCCGGCCGAACTGGGCAATTGCGCAACAGATGCCCTGCTTTGCCACAATAAAGGCATAGACCTTGCCTTCTACGATATAATCATTCCTCTTTAGAGAGCCTAGTGAACCCCAATTGCATAGGGTCAGGATTCTCGGTAGGTCGCTCAGGAAGAACGAGTGGTGTGGGTGGGTTAAGAAAGCTGGTCTGGCCATAGTTTTTTACTTTAGCCCTTTTAGCCAACCGTCTCTCTCGGATGCGAGAGTCTATAAGTAAGACATAATCAATATATTCATCCAGACCACTGGGTACATCGCGAGCTGCTATCTCGTCCTTAATTTGCTCGGAGAGACCCTGAGTAAAGGCAGCTAGTAAGGCCTCCTCGTTCCAACCCACCTCTGCTGCCAAGGTCCTGAATTCAATAGCATAATCGCCCAGTGTGCGTTCGCCCTGCTGAATTTCCATCAGCCTTTTGGCAGCAGAGGCAGCCCTGCCAGGAACCTCAAACACTCGTCTGAACTTTCTGACAAATTCTCTAAAGTTCAGAGTGCAGGGTCTGGCATTCTCCCACAACGGATTCGCCCATGCCAATGCCTTGCCAGTCAATAGAGATATCATGAGACCGACCCTGCTACGGTCGTTAGGAAATGCCTGGGGTGCCAACTCCAAAAATATCTCTAATTGATTAATAAATCCCCTGCAAAGGGAAGGCTCGCCATCATACCTTATTGGTAACGGTGCAGATGCCGTTAGCCCTTTCGAACTGGCTGATGGGACTATGGACTGATTATCCGGTGTCAGGACTGGGGTGACCACCGGATTAGGACTAGGCTTGTCCAAATGTACTGTACGTTCGAGTAACGTCTGCAAAGCCAGTGCCAATTGGTCCATGCGCTGTTCATGGACATCCATTCTCCAATGGATGTTCTGTGTTTGGCTATCACCCTTACCGTCTGAGGTCATGGCCCTTTCGTACTGTCACGGTTTTTTTAAGACACTCAGACCATTGGGTGAATAAGAACACAGTTTTATTAAAATAAGATAAGGCAATAAAACGCCCTCTAGTGGTGGTAAATATATACAGATAATATATAGATATAATGGTAAATGCACAAATGACTTGTAAGTACAATTACACAGAAATAGAATAGCGTATACCCCTCAGGGGTTAAGTCCTTGATAACAGTCAGTCTCAGATGTGAATGATTGGAACGCCCTGGGTGTTATAAGGCTGATGCTGGAGACCCAGACTATCACCGGCTGGATACCGGACTGCCCCGCCACGGTGTTCACTAAGAAGCACAAGAGTCCCCGTAGCCCCCTCGGGCGTACCTACTGGAACTGCTTCAACTAGTGCAAGTGCATAAGGCCCCCACGGGCGTGATTGGAACCGGCCTTCAATGCGATAGCTGCCAAGCCTCCTCAGACTAAACCGGATAACGGGATAGCACACGCTAGAGCCGACAGCCCCCACGGGCATGATTACCGGAATACGAATGCTGATGCCTGTGCCTGTCACCACTCGGTAAAGCGGAATCGCTCACTGAACAAGAGAGAGAGTCTCAGGCGCCCAACCGGCCCAAACGGATGTAAACACTCTGCAAGGATGTGTGGAGCTGCCGACGAAGAGCGGCCAGCTCAGCAGTAGTATTCACTGAGAAAGAGACTCTTACAGGATTAGCGATAGAGTGGAACCCAGCGGCACTGCTAGGGTTAATTAGCACATTTACGCGAGGCTTTTCAGCGGTATAGCAAGGCTCTGTAGTCTGAGAGAGGCGCGGGTACCCACAGCTCTGTAACGGATATTGCACTGCACTGATCGGAGTACACCAGGCAAGGCAGTCACACCAAAAGCTGGAACAGCAGATAGAAATGTTGCGGCGGCGACAACTGGAACACAGGTCATTGTAGAAAGCCGGAGTCGTTCTTCGGAGCGGGAAGTCAGCCAGGCCGGGTCAGAGCACGTAGAAGGTAGTCATACAAGCCGGGTCGTACACAAGCAGGAACGTCAGCCAAACCGGGTCAGGATCCAGAGGAGGTAGTCAGACGAGCCGGGTCATACACGAGCAGGAACACAGGAGAATAGTCAAGACAAGCCAAGTCGGTACACAGGAATCCGGAACACAGGAAAACAGCACAGTAACTGGCACAGAAACACCACGAAAGGGCGCCTGACAGTATTGCTAGCCAGGTATAAAAAGGTCACCAGGGGGCGGGCCAAACCAACACAGCAAATCAGTATCTGTCATAGCTGGGACTGACAGGAATCACAGGCACTGTGATATGTTGCTGTCACACACCATCTGCATGTTGATGGAGTGGAAGTTCTTCCTGTTGATGAATAGCTGTGCGTCACGTACTTGGGCCTTAATACAGACATGGGTGCAATCTATAGCACCCATGACCCTGGGCATGCCTCCCCTTGCGTAAAAGGCCTGCTTGACGTGTATCCAGTCCATGTTGGTGGTGGGAAAATGTATATAGGTACTGGCCTTGCTTTTGAGGGCTGGCAGGACCTGGGCCAGCACCCTGGAGAATGTGGCCTGTGACATGCCAGATGCGTAACCCTCAGTGGACTGGAAGGCCCCACTTGCCATAAAGTGTATGACACACAGTAGTTTCTGCAGGCCAGTTAGGGCATGGTTGTGGATGTAGATGGGATCCACCTGATGACCTCATACAGGCCAATGATGCTGTCAGGCCTCAACCTGTAGCGATCAATGACCTCATCATCAGTCATTCCAAAGAGGGTGACCCTTGTGCGGTATACCCTGGGCCTTAGTGGTCGTCTATACATCCTCTGCTGCTGTGGAGCATCCTGTTGCTGCAGCTGTGCATGTGCAGGCAGGTGCTGCCCTCCAGGTGGGGATGGACTCCTGTGTGGCTGCTGAGCCAGAGCCTCCTAACTTGCAACAGGTGAAGGCTGCTGATCAGGCATGCCTAGAGGTTGCTGATGTTCCCTAGCTCTCTCCCTTGCACGCCCTCTCCGCAGTCTTCACAACAATATTTAACCCAACATACTGTTTGCTCTGTTTATCTCTCTCTATCTCTCTCTCTCTATCTCTCTCTCTCCCTCCCTGAGTGGAAAACAAGCCACAAGTGAGTGTGGTGAGTTGTCCCTTTAAGTACTTGATAGGACGTTGTGTAGGTGTGGTGATGAGGTGAGTGCTGACCAATGGTGAGTTGTTTTTGTCCAGGTAAGTGTTTGCAGGTGTGTGTGTGTGTGTGTTATAAGATGTGGTGTGTTGTGCTTGTTATGTGTCTGTCACTTGCGGGTGTGCAGTTGTGGGGTGCAGGTCGTGTGTTGATGTTGCACAGTTGAGCTTATATTTGCAGGTGTCCGCTTTGTGTGATAACCCCCATTATTCGATCTTAATAAATATCCTTTATGGAGAAGGCGCTAAAAATTGTCTATTACTCTATATAATAAAAGTTAGCTGTAACAGAGATCCAAGTAGCAAATAACTTCCTTTCCGAGGATTCGCAGGCGCCTTTCAACTCTCAGGGCGTTGCAACCACCGCGATATTTTCGCCCCACAGACCGGAATAGATATTAGCACTCGAAAGTTTGAGTCTGGCACTTGCGAACTCTCAATAGCCCTAGAAAAATTAAATCAACACACACTATCTCAATCTTAAAATATTCCCCTTTAATTGGAAATTAAAAAAACAACATATATACACAGCACGTCAAATCTTCAAAAAACAACGAGAGACATCAATAAATGTATACAGAATCCCAAAGTACGTATATTAATAAATTAAAATCTTAAATAAAAATAAATAGATAATCAAAGGGTTAAAAAGCCGATTTAAATCAACCACAATTGTGTTGTATACTCGGCTTAAAAATAACCCTTATATGCAATAATAAAGTAAAAATCTCACATGTCCTCAAAAAGTTCAGAAGCGTTAGGCTGTTACTACCGTGTATTGGCGGGGACTATAATGTATCTTTCCGCACGTCTGAGCACAGAACCCGCCTAACGCTAACTGGACAATAAACACAGCATGGAACAAAGACAGACGATATATAATAATAAGTAGTGATGATCGAGCACCCCAATGCTCGGGTGTTCGGGTGCTCTGACCGAGCGCCCCCGGAGGCTCGAGTGCTCGGCCGAGCACCCGAGCCCCATTGAAGTCAATGGGAGGACTCGATCATTACACCAGGCACCCCCTGCTCTGATGAGGGGAGGGTGCCTGGTCCATAGGAAAAGGGCAGAAAATGATGGAAACACCACAGAAATGGTTCAGGGACAGCATAGGGAGGATGTCTGGATGCATCTTGGACTCCAACGTCGCTGCTGGGAACGATCTTTCGCCCGTAGTACGCCATTTTTACAGACTGACCGTAAAACACACAAAAAGGAAGATAAAAACGACTTTAGGCGAAAAATTGTTACCAAACAGTATTTGCTGTATATTTACTTGTATATCATCTGCAAATTCTGCAAAAAATTTCATCGATTTTTCGGAACTGGGGCCATGATTAAGAGGGAAACGTGCGCAGAGGCAAATTCTCCCAAAAATGTCCTCGATTTTTCTGAACTGAGGCCATGATTAAGAGGGAAACGTGCGCAGAGCCAAATTCTCCCAAAAATTTCCTTGATTTTTCTGAACTGAGGCCATGATTAAGAGGGAAACGTGCGCAAAGGCAAATTCTCCCAAAAATTTCCTCGATTTTTCTGAACTGGGGCCATGATTAAGAGGGAAACGTGTGCTGAGCCGACCATCTAAAACATTATGGGTGAGGGTCTGCTGCGGAGCTGACCATCCTAAACATTATATGCGAAGGCCCGCTAGTGAGCTGACGCTATAAAACATTATATGAGAGGGCCCGCTAGAGAGCTGACCCAATAAAACATTATATGAGAAGGCCCGCTGGTGAGCTGACCTATACAAAAATTGTCAAACTGCGCCCGCTGGTGAGCTGGCCCTATATAAAAATTATATCACAGGGCCCGCTGGTGAGCTGGCCCTATATAAAAATTATATCACTGGGCCCGCTGGTGAGCTGGCCCTATATAAAAATTATATCACTGGGCATATGGAAGAGAGTCAACCATATACCCGTTTTTTGGGTGGAAGGGGTGAATGGGAATACAGAGTATTCCCATCATTGTAAATAACATATATAAAGTGACTTTATGTTCCCCCGGGGCTTTCCTCCAGTGGAGTGGAGAAGTCAGGGGAAATCCAGGCCTTGTTCATTTTTATAAGTGTCAACCTATCAGCATTTTCGGTGGAAAGGCGGATACGCTTATCTGTTATGATGCCACCAGCAGCACTAAATACCCGCTCAGACAGAACGCTGGCGGCAGGGCAGGCCAGCACCTCCAAGGCGTAGAGTGCCAGTTCATACCACGTGTCCAGCTTGGACACCCAGTAGTTGTAAGGCACAGAGGGATCATTGAGGACGCTGACACGGTCTGCTACGTACTCCTTCACCATCTTCCAAAACTTTTCCCTCCTTGTGACACTAGGCTGCGCATCAGGGTGAGGGTGCTGGCGGGGTGTCATGAAGGTGTCCCACGCCTTGGAGAGTGTTGCCCTGCCTTTGTCGGAACTGCTGTGTGCTCCCCTTTTCTCCCCTTCTCGGTTGGCCAAGGTAGCACGTACTCTGCCGCCAGCGTTGTCAGATGGAAAATTTTGGAGCAATTTTTCAACAAGAACCTTCTGGTATTGCACCATTTTGCTTGTCTTCTCCACCGGAGGAATGAGAGATGAGAAATTCTCTTTGTAGCGGGGGTCCAGAAGGGTGAACACCCAGTAATCCGTGTTGTCTAAAATGCGTGTAACGCGTGGGTCACGGGAAAGGCAGCCTAACATAAAGTCAGCCATGTGTGCCAGAGTACCAAAAGGCAAGATTTCGCTGTCCTCATCAGGAGGATGACTCTCAATCTCCTCATCCTCTTCCTCCTCTTCTGCCCACCCACGATGAAGAGATGGAACTAAAGTTCCATGGCTACCCTCTGTAGCGGAGGCAATCGTGTCTTCCTCCTCCTCCGCATCCTCCAATTGTCGCTGAGAAGACGAAGTGAGGGTGCTCTGGCTATCACCTTGTGTAAGCTCTTCCTCCCCCATTTCCACCTCTTCCACATGCCAAGCGTCGGTTTTAATTGTGAGCAGCGAGCGTTTCAGTAGACACAGAAGTGGGATGGTTACACTGATAATAGCGTTATCGCCGCTCACCATCTGTGTCGATTCCTCAAAATTGCGTAAAACCTCACAGAGGTCTGACATCCATTCCCACTCCTCACTTCTGATTACAGGAAGTTGAACGGAGAGGCGACGACCGTGTAACAGCGGGTACTCCACTACTGCCCTCTGCTGCTCACAAAGCCGGGCCAACATGTGGAAGGTGGAGTTCCAGCGCGTGCTCACGTCACACAGCAGCCGGTGAGCTGGCAATTGTAAGCGCTGTTGCAGCTTCAACAGGCCGGCTGAAGCTGTAGATGACTTACAGAAATGTGCACACACGCGGCGCACCTTGGTCAAGAGATCATGCAAATTGGGGTAGGTTTTTAGAAATCGCTGAACCACTAAATTAAATACATGCGCTAGGCATGGTACGTGTGTGAGCTTGCCGAGCTCCAAAGCCGCCACCAAGTTACGCCCATTATCACACACAACCATGCCTGGTTGCAGGTTGAGTGGCGAGAGCCACTGCTCGGTCTGGTGACTAATCCCCTGCAACAGCTCTGAGGCCGTGTGCTGTTTGTCCCCAAGGCAGATCAGCTTCAGCACGGCCTGTTGACGCTTCCCCACTGCAGTGCTACACTGCTTCCAGCTACCGGCTGATGGGTGAGTGGCGCTACGCGCAGAGAATTCGGAGGTGGAAACGGAGGAGGAGGAGCCAATAACGTAGGTGCTGGCGGAAACCCTGATGGAGGTAGGGCCCGCAATCCTCGGCGTGGGTAGCACCTGTGCCATCCCAGGGTCCGAGTCGCTCCCAGCCTCCACGACATTCACCCAGTGTGCCGTCAGGGAAATGTAGCGTCCCTGGCCACAAGCACTTGTCCATGTGTCAGTCGTTAAGTGGACCTTCCCAGTAACTGCGTTGGTCAGGGCACGGGTGATGTTACGGGACACATGGTGGTGTAAGGCGGGGACGGCACACCGGGAAAAGTAGTGGCGGCTGGGGACTGCGTACCGAGGGACAGCTGCTGCCATCAGGCTGCGGAAGGACTCAGTCTCCACAAGCCTAAATGGCAGCATTTCGATGGCCAGTAATTTGGAAAGGTGTGAGGTTAGTGCTATGGCCTGTGGGTGGGTGGCTGGGTATTTTTGCTTGCGCTCAAATGCCTGGGGTAACGACATTTGGACGCTGCGCTGGGACAGGGAAGTGGATGTGGTCGCTGATGGTGCTTCAGATGGTACAGGTGCAGGGCGGGAGGTATGCGGGCCTGCGCCTTCGACAGGCGATTGGCCGGCACCGAAAACAGGGGAAGAGGAGGCAGTGGTGTGGCCTGCAGACACAGATTGGCGATCCGGGCGTTCCTCCCACTTATTACGGTGCTTGGATGCCATGTGTCGGATCATGCTGGTGGTGGTGAGGTTTCTAGTGTTCATGCCTCGGTTCATTCTGGTGTGGCACAGGTTGCAAACTACAATTCTTTTGTTGTCCGCACTTTCCTTAAAAAAACGCCATACCGCGGAACACCTAGCCCTTGGCAAGGGAGATTTACGCAAGGGGGTGCTCCGTGGAACATTTGCGGGCCGGTTTGGTGCGGTCCGCCTTCTTTCTGTAGCCACACCACTGCCTCTTCCAGCCTGTTGCGGTGCTGCAGATGGCTCACCCTCAGGACTGCTGTCATCGCTCGGCTCTACACCTTCCCAGGTGGGGTCAGTCACCTCATCGTCCACCAAGTCCTCCTCCACTTCCTCACTCTGATCATCCTCCTCATGTCTTGATCCCACCACATACTCAGTCATTGACAACTGTATATCATCCTCCTCATCAAGGTCTTGAGACAGTAATAGTGGTTGATTTAATGGCAACTGTGTCTCATCATCATCATCATCCACTTCCTTTGACCTTAAATGCCGTTCCCCTCTGTCATCTTCTTGTGATTGGGTACCCTCTAGAGGTTGTGAATCAGGGCACAAGATGTCATGTTCCTCTGCAAGCGTGCTTGGAGAGAGGTTCAAATGAAGGATTGGTGATGAGACGAGCTCCTCACTATATCCCAGTGTGGGATCACTTCTTTGACCAGACCCTCTATGGTGGGAGGAAGGATGATCAGGGTGAGGATTATGTTGACCAGACTCTTGGCTACTGAGAGTGGACTTGGTGGAAGACAGGGTGGTGCTTAACCGACTGGAAGCAGTATCAGCTGAAATCCAACCGACCACCTGTTCGCAGTGGTCTGACCTCGAGAGTGATGTCCTGCGACGCCCTGTAAACTGAGACATGAAGCTAGGTATGGTGGAGGTCTTTCTTTCTTGTGCTCTGGCACCAGGCACAGTTTCTACGCGTCCCGACCCGCGCCCTGAACTATCAGGATCACGTCCACTTCCCCGTCCCTTTTTACCCGCCTTCTTCATATTACACGGAATATGTGCTGCAAATCTGCAACTTTGCACACTAAACAGAATGTGCTTCTTATCTGCGGCTAGGCACAGTGAATGGAATATGTGACTTTGATATTTTACACTTTGCACAGTAAACAGAATGTACTGCTAATCTGAAACTTTGCACACTAAACAGAATGTGCTTCTTATCTGCGGCTAGGCACAGTGAATGGAATATGTGACTTTGATATTTTACACTTTGCACAGTAAACAGAATGTTCTCCTAATATGCAACTTTGCACACTAAACAGAATGTGCTTCTTATCTGCGGTTAGACACAGTGAATGGAATATGTGACTTTGATATTTTACACTTTGCACAGTAAACAGAATGTTCTCCTAATATGCAACTTTGCACACTAAACAGAATGTGCTTCTTATCTGCAGTTAGACACAGTGAATGGAATATGTGACTTTGATATTTTACACTTTGCACACTAAACAGAATGTTCTGCTAATCTGAAACGTTGCACACTAAACAGAATGTGCTTCTTATCTGCGGTTAGACACAGTGAATGGAATATGTGACTTTGATATTTTACACTTTGCACAGTAAACAGAATGTTCTCCTAATATGCAACTTTGCACACTAAACAGAATGTGCTGCTTATCTGCGGCTCGGCACAGTGAATGGAATATGTGACTTTGATATTTTACACTTTGCACAGAAACAGAATGTTCTCCTAATATGCAACTTTGCACACTAAACAGAATGTGCTTCTTATCTGCGGTTAGACACAGTGAATGGAATATGTGACTTTGATATTTTACACTTTGCACAGTAAACAGAATGTTCTCCTAATATGCAACTTTGCACACTAATCAGAATGTGCTGCTTATCTGCGGCTCGGCACAGTGAATGGAATATGTGACTTTGATATTTTACACTTTGCACAGTAAACAGAATGTTCTACTAATATGCAACTTTGCACACTAAACAGAATGTGCTTCTTATCTGCGGTTAGACACAGTGAATGGAATATGTGACTTTGATATTTTACACTTTGCACAGTAAACAGAATGTTCTACTAATATGCAACTTTGGACACTAAACAGAATGTGCTTCTTATCTGCGGTTAGACACAGTGAATGGAATATGTGACTTTGATATTTTACACTTTGCACAGTAAACAGAATGTTCTCCTAATATGCAACTTTGCACACTAATCAGAATGTGCTGCTTATCTGCGGCTCGGCACAGTGAATGGAATATGTGACTTTGATATTTTACACTTTGCACAGTAAACAGAATGTTCTCCTAATATGCAACTTTGCACACTAAACAGAATGTGCTGCTTATCTGCGGCTCGGCACAGTGAATGGAATATGTGACTTTGATATTTTACACTTTGCACAGTAAACAGAATGTTCTCCTAATATGCAACTTTGCACACTAAACAGAATGTGCTTCTTATCTGCGGTTAGACACAGTGAATGGAATATGTGACTTTGATATTTTACACTTTGCACAGTAAACAGAATGTTCTACTAATATGCAACTTTGGACACTAAACAGAATGTGCTTCTTATCTGCGGTTAGACACAGTGAATGGAATATGTGACTTTGATATTTTACACTTTGCACACTAAACAGAATGTTCTGCTAATCTGAAACTTTGCACACTAAACAGAATGTGCTTCTTATCTGCGGTTAGACACAGTGAATGGAATATGTGACTTTGATATTTTACACTTTGCACACTAAACAGAATGTTCTGCTAATCTGAAACTTTGCACACTAAACAGAATGTGCTGCTTATCTGCGGCTCGGCACAGTGAATGGAATATGTGACTTTGATATTTTACACTTTGCACACTAAACAGAATGTTCTGCTAATCTGAAACTTTGCACTCTAAACAGAATGTGCTGCTAATCTGCAACTTTGCACACTGAACAGAATGTGCTACTAATCTGCAACTTTGCACACTAAACAGAATGTGCTGCTAATCTGAAACTTTGCACACTAAAAAGAATGTGCTGCTAATCTGCAACTTTGCACACTAACCAGAATGTGCTGCTAAACTTCAACTTTGCACACTAAACAGAATGTGCTGCTAATCTGCGGCTAGGCACAGTGAACGGAATATGTGACGTTTTTTTTTTTTAAATCTCTGCCCCCCCAAACAAAATAAACTGCTGCCCCCACACACAGTAGTCCTAAAAAGGACTTTTGGGTCTTTTTTTTTTTCAAAATCGCTTTTCTTCTCCCTACACTGACTTTCCCTTCCTATCCTCATCTCTCTCTGGCTAAGACTGAGCCGAACTCGCTGGTCAGGTGCTATACAGCACCCGATCACGGGTTCTGGCCAGCCAATCAGTGTAATGCCAGCAGCCAACATGGCTGCTGGCATTACACTGATGTCAGAGCCTCCCTGCACGTTTATTGGCTGCGCAGCAGCCGCGAAACGTGCGGGGAGGAGACCCGAACATGGCGGGCGAGCACATGCGGTACTCGTACGAGTACCGCCATGTGCCGAGCAGAGCGATGCTCGAGCCGAACCGAGCTTCGGCCGAGCATGCTCGCTCATCACTAATAATAAGTCAATCTTGTAACTTCCAAACACTTATATTAATAGCCGATATAGCGATGAGTAGTAAGAAGCATACACCCGGCTGGGAAATAATGCAGTTAAAACCACACTCTTTGCAACGCATTTCACACCTATAAAGGTGCTTTGTCAAGCAAAAGTTAAGTGGATCTGCTCATCGTATCATTGGCTATTTAAACCCTTCTCTTAAAATGAAGTAATTGGTCAACACAAGTGTTCACAACTACGAATGCCTCAAAGATACATTCTATCTAGAAATTCGTTAGGTAAGTCCAAAGTTAACCCTTCGGCCACCTAATTAACCCATACCCGATCATCACAACGAAAAAACAATTCCAACAATAAATCCTACATTTATAAAAAAGAACGGTGTATACTAATCACCTCATTCCCTTTCATAAAAAAGCAGCGAGTTCAATATTCTCATTTAACCCATCCGGGTATAAAGTATTTAGCTTGAATATCCATGTTGCTTCACGTTTATTCAATAGATCAACCCAGCTGCCTTTTCTAAAATCCAACTTCACACTCTCTAGGGCAAACCCCATCAACAATTTGGAATCACTCCCATGTGCTTCGAGGAAGTGACGTGACACAGAATGGGTTTTGACTTTTTTCTCAATATTCCTTTTATGTTCATACAATCTTCTTTTAAAAGTTCTTTTGGTTCTTCCTATATATAATAAATCACAAGGATACTTAAGCACATAAATTACTCTTATACTATCACAGTTTAAAAATTGTTTAATAGGAATCTCCTTTTCACTTTAAGGAACTTTAAAAACTTCTAACTTCTTAGGGCAGTTTGCACAGGAGGTACATTTACCACACCTGTGCCAACCTCTCACCGGTGACATGGTAAGGGGATTATATTCATTCCCCTGCCTAGCGTTAGCTCTATGCGCCCTCAATACCGTCGGTGCTAGTATACTTTTAAGATTTTGATTTTTCTTACAAATAATACGAGCTTTCTCTGGAACTATATTCCTGAGGACTTTGTCCTCAAGAACTATTGGCCAGAACTTATCTAAAATCTTTCGTATTTTATAAAGATCACCTGTATATGCAGTAATCAATGCTACATCGAAATCACCTTTCTTCTTATTATCCCTAACCATTCCTCCCCATGTAGCATTATTATAGGTATAATAAGAATAAAGGGAGAAGTTCCGCTATTGTAGGCATGGCTAACAATGATCAGAATAGTAGGAATTCTATAGAAGGGAAAACTTTGGAAACAGTGAATATTACACGAATAAACTGAAGCAATACAGACAGGAGTGGAGTGCAAGTTCCGAGATTAAAAGGAAAATCTAAAAAGCAGAATAGTAAGAAAACATACATGGAAGGGGTTGAGAGTGGTGATATACAGAGTCATCAGAATAGATTTCTTCCATTAGTTGATTGTGAGACGGATGAATTTGGGACTCCTGTCTGTATTTCACCAGTGGCTCACTGTTCCAAAGATTTGGATTTTTTTTTGTCAGAGGAGGCAAGGAATAAAAAGGAGAGTCTTTGTAGAGTCAGAGGAGGAAGAAGGAGAAATTACAGAGGAAGACGAGGAGGAAGATTAGTGAAATATAGACGTTTGAAGAAACAACTTAAGGAGAAGGGAAGTGTAGGCCTTAGAGAATTAGGGATTTATAACCTCTCGGATATTTCGTTAACATTGGGACAGGTGTCTTTACTGTCTAAAGGACTCAACTTTGCACCTAAAAGGAAAGCAGATAAATTTGAACTATTTATTGATTTTGAGAAGTTTATAAGGAAATTAGCTTTGAAAAGGTTTTTTGCTTTGAATGAGAGGAACAAAAAGGGTGAACAAATACCTATTTGGAATGCTTCCTTGACTAATAAAGATATCCTCTTTTTGTCTGAATTGCAAGGAATGAGTAATATGGGGACTGATCAAGTACAGAAATTAAAATTTAATACTAATTTAAAGAATAAGTCTTCCTTCTGCCCAGATGTTCAGAAGGGGTCTAATCTGACCCCTTTCCAGCATCTGGTTAGAAGGGAGATTAAACATTTGGATTTCAATAATAAATGGGATAATTTATCTAAGATAGAACGTACTGCCCTGAAAGATCTAATGAAAAATAAGGATCTAGTCATACGACAAGCAGATAAGGGTGGGGGAGTGGTGTTGCAAAATTATGAAGCATATATGCGGGAAGCTATGAATTTGTTATCGGATAGGAGCTTTTATACAGTGTTGGACAGCGATCCTACAGATTGCTATAAACGAGAACTGAGGCAATTAGTGGATCGGGCGAGACTGGATGATGTGTTATCTTTGGATGAGGCCAGATTCTTGTGGATTGAGGAACCAAGAATAGCGACATTTTATCATCTCCCCAAAATCCACAAGAGTCTGTCCTCTCCTCCAGGCCGCCCGATCGTGTTGGGGATAGGGTAGCTGTCTCAAAATTTGTCCCTGTATGTAGACTTATATCTACAAGTGATGGTTCCGCATATCAGCTCCTATTTGAAAGATAGTAGTGATGTTATAGAAGTATTTGAGAATTTGGATTGGGAAGAAGGTGATATATTGGTTACAAGTGATATTAGTGCCCTCTATACTAATATAGGTCATTTAGAAGGAGTTAAGGCTCTAGAAAGATCTTTTGATAAGTATGATTTCTTAAGTGAATCCCATCGAAAATTTATATTGGATAGTGTCTCTTTATATTGAAGACTAATTATTTTGTGTTTAATAAGACGTTTTATTTGCAAACTAGGGGCACAACGATGGGGACCCGCTTTGCCCCTAGTTTTGCAAACTTATTCTTAGGTATTTGGGAGGATGATACAATTTGGTCCCCTAATCGCTTTTCTCCTTATATTAACGTGTATAAGCGATATATTGACGATATTGTAATGATATGGCATGGGAGTGTGGATCTCTTGGAAGAGTTTTTTTCCTTTCTCAATAGTAATAATTTAAATTTGAGATTTACTTATACATATAGTATTGAGAAGATCGAATTTCTGGATCTTTGTTTATTCGTAGACGGTAGTCGTATTTTAACTAAGACCCATTTTAAAACTGTAGATCAGAACAGTTTCATACCTTATTCAAGTATGCATAAAAGAATATGGCTGGATAATATCCCAAAAAGCCAGTTCATACGCATACGGAGGAATTGTTCTCTTATTTGTTACTATTGGGATCAAGAAATTAGACTCATTAAGAGATTTTTGGAGAGGGGGTATGGTTTTACAATTGTTTGTGAAGCTTTTTTGGAAGTGTTGAATTTTGATAGGGGGGAGTTGACTAAGACACAGAGTGGTTTAATGACAATAAATATGAATAAATCCATTGATGAATTGAACGGGTTGAGTTATGATTTTACTCAACTTGTCCAAATTTTAAAAGTTAACCATGGTATCGATCAAGATCTTTTGGATACTAAGCACATGAAGTACAAATAGAAAAGAGTTAAAAAGAAGTTAGGTGGGGAAAGTGGGATTAAACCCTTAAAGATTAAGTCTAATAGAGCTTGCCTTAAAAAGTTTAGGATCAATAAGGTTAATAATGCTACATGGGGAGGAATGGTTAGGGATAATAAGAAGAAAGGTGATTTCGATGTAGCATTGATTACTGCATATACAGGTGATCTTTATAAAATACGAAAGATTTTAGATAAGTTCTGGCCAATAGTTCTTGAGGACAAAGTCCTCAGGAATATAGTTCCAGAGAAAGCTCGTATTATTTGTAAGAAAAATCAAAATCTTAAAAGTATACTAGCACCGACGGTATTGACGGCGCATAGAGCTAACGCTAGGCAGTGGAATGAATATAATCCCCTTACCATGTCACCGGTGAGAGGTTGGCACAGGTGTGGTAAATGTACCTCCTGTGCAGACTGCCCTAAGAAGTTAGAAGTTTTTAAAGTTCCTAAAAGTGAAAAGGAGATTCCTATTAAACAATTTTTAAACTGTGATAGTATAGGAGTAATTTATGTGCTTAAGTATCCTTGTGATTTATTATATATAGGAAGAACCAAAAGAACTTTTAAAAGAAGATTGTATGAACATAAAAGGAATATTGAGAAAAAAGTCAAAACCCATTCTGTGTCACGTCACTTCCTCGAAGCACATGGGAGTGATTCCAAATTGTTGATGGGGTTTGCCCTAGAGAGTGTGAAGCTGGATTTTAGAAAAGGCAGCTGGGTTGATCTATTGAATAAACGTGAAGCAACATGGATATTCAAGCTAAATACTTTATACCCGGATGGGTTAAATGAGAATATTGAACTCGCTGCTTTTTTATGAAAGGGAATGAGGTGATTAGTATACACCGTTCTTTTTTATAAATGTAGGATTTATTGTTGGAATTGTTTTTTCGTTGTGATGATCGGGTATGGGTTAATTAGGTGGCCGAAGGGTTAACTTTGGACTTACCTAACGAATTTCTAGATAGAATGTATCTTTGAGGCATTCGTAGTTGTGAACACTTGTGTTGACCAATTACTTCATTTTAAGAGAAGGGTTTAAATAGCCGATGATACGATGAGCAGATCCACTTAACTTTTGCTTGACAAAGCACCGTTATAGGTGTGAAACGCGTTGCAAAGAGTGTGGTTTTAACTGCATTATTTCCCGGCCGGGTGTATGCTTCTTACTACTCATCGCTATAACGGCTATTAATGTAAGTGTTTGGAAGTTACAAGATTGACTTATTATTATATATCGTCTGTCTTTGTTCCATGCTGTGTTTATTGTCCAGTTAGCGTTAGGCGGGTTCTGTGCTCAGACGTGTGGAAAGATACATTGTAGTCCCCGCCAATACACAGTAGTAACAGCCTAACGCTTCTGAACTTTTTGAGGACATGTGAGATTTTTACTTTATTATTGTATATAAGGGTTATTTTTAAGCCGACTATACAACACAATTGAGGTTGTTTTAAATCGACTTTTTAACCCTTTGATTATCTATTTATTTTTATTTAAGATTTTCATTTATTAATATATGTACTTTGGGATTCTGTATACATTTACTGATGTCTCTCGTTGTTTTTTGAAGATTTGACGTGCTGTGTATATATGTGGTTTTTTTAATTTCCAATTAAAGGGGAATATTTTAAGATTGAGATACTGTGTGTTGATTTGATTTTTTATAGGGCTATTGAGAGTTCGCAAGCGACAGACTCAAACTTTCGAGTGCTAATATCTATCCCCATTATTCCATGTCATGTTGTGTTGTTGTTTTTTTTGAGTGTCGTTGTCCCTGTGGTGTTGCTTGTTGTTGCGTGTGAGAGTGATTTGTGTTGTGTGTCCATGTTTTTGTGTTGTTTTGGCATTACACGGGTTAATTTTTCCATTTACATGCTTGTGCGGTAAGCATTTTGTGTATTTTCCTATGTAAGGGGTGTTTTGTTTTGCCCGTTAAGTGTCTAACGGCTGAGAAAAGTGGGTCTTAAGTTTTTTGCCGTTAGGTGTGTCTTTTTTTCAGCCGTTATCAGTACCGCAAGCCTTTGAATGGCTCTGAGGTATGTTGTTCCATGCGTCTGAATGCACGTAACTGTATCAGCCATTAGGATTCTGAAACTGCCGTTAGCTGTTCTTTAGACAGATCTTTGAATAGCTACATGAAACTTAACGCACCCGTTAGTGATTTTTTTTACTAACGGCTGCCTTTAAATCTAGTCCTTAGTTTGTAGGCCTTAAATACGGTGGCAACCGACGGTTCCGTACATCTTTACCTCTGACAAAGCTGCCACGCGAGCAGCAAAACGCGTAGGGTTTTTCACCTGGGGCATATTTCCTCCACAAAGCTAACTATATACTCATTGCAGTGATTCTGAGATAGTAAATAGTATTTAGAAACGATTTCTACACCTATACTCAAAGGGTATCTCCTTAATTTTCTCCTTTGAGACATAGGGACGGTTACCGGTGAAGTCATATATGGGTCCAGATGGTAATACTAGTGCCGGCATTATCTTTATACAGGCTCCAGGGACTCTCTACTTTTACTTCTCCTACCTGTTCTGTTCAAGCACAGAGTCAGCTAGTTACACTGAATTTAATATTACTATACTAATTTTAAACTTGTTGCGGGAATACCCTATTTACTAGGATTTACACAACATAACTAGTCTAAGAGTTTGGCTGATGTAATTTTAAACGTCAACTATTAGGTTTATTTTAATGATTAGCGATTAAAGGTTAAGTTTTAACCTCTTCACACACCAGCACTTCCCTCTGGCACCGAACGGGTTAATTTGCTAGTGGTGACACGAGTGATACAATATTCATCGGCGTGTAGCCCTAGGCACATTTCTTTGTTTGTGTCTGCATTAAGAAATGTTGGATTACACGTGTCAATGCATAACCACGCTCAAGGCTAGAGCATCCCCCATACATGGGAAGGCATGTTCCCACATCACAGGAGTCTACTACTTGTTTGGCAGTGAGTGGACTCTGTGATGTATTCATACAAACAGATGATGGCAGTGATACAATAATGTGTGTTGTGAGTGATAAAGAGGTGATCCAGGGGATATACTTCCACAGTGATGTCATGTCCACAGTTTCTGTGTTGCTCAATATAATCAATGTTCTGAGACTGCTTTAGTTTGACATATGTCAGTACATGGACAACATCAACAAACAACCAGACTAAATGGACAAGTGATATCACTGGTGAAGTCTGTTACAACCTTAGTAAAACAACAACTCAACTTAGTGGAGAACCCAATGCTCACCCCAGGATTTCTACACATTGAAATACTAGCGTGAACATTGGGTTCCCCAGCAAGTCAGTTTCAAAACCAGTGTGGATCAAATAATTTTTGCTGCATGTCCCATCTGTTCTGCTTGTTAGTTCTCTGCTAAGTCAAATAGCTGTTTGTTTGGTTAACCCCTTAAATACAACTGATTCAGACAAACGTTCAGTGTTGCACCAGTTGTTGTGGTAAGCGGAATGTTTTGTTCAAATTCATCCTACAACATCTCCAAATAACACTGTTATGTTATATGGCTCCAGGCATGGATTGCCAGTGGAAATTGTACAACGGTGTGTGTGTGTGTGTGTGTGTGTGTGTGTGTGTGAACCCATGTTGTAACATCCCACAAACATCTTACCTAGGCAGAAGTTATGTTCACTGCATTGCTTGGCAATGCATTGGAGACAACTCTGCCTCCCAAGGTATCATCAAACACAAAGCATATCAGACAGGATTCAAAAGCACAATGTTATTTTTATTAAGAGGGAACGTAACAATTTGGGCAGGTTTTTTTTTTTGGGGGGACACCTTCGACTGGGCGCCAGATGTGGATGCCCTGGCTGATTGCCTGGTCACCCTCTGCACCCTAGGTGTGGCTTCGACCCTCTGTCGAACGCATGTTGCAGCTGGTGGAGTGGCTGCTGCAGATGATGGGTATATGCCCGCCACATCAAGTGACTCAGAGCTGCCCACTGATATCTGTGCTGGTGGAGGTGGTGGAGTGATGTCATCCCTGGGTAGAGGGTGCTGGTGCTCCCCAATCAGGCCCAGGTTTTAGTAGTCCAGTGGCCAAGGGTCATACCTTGACCACTGATAGGTGCTTGGCCCCCACCTGGGATCATACCTTGGGCCATACTGGGGAGCCATCCAGGAGGGTAGGTCCATCTGATGGGAATATGGCCCATATTGGGTGGTGGCCACTGTCCCTGGCAGCCATTGCCTTCCTGGTGATGGTGGTGCTGCTGCTGGAGGGTAGTAGCTGGTGGAGATGGTCGGATACATCCACCTCTCCTCTTATTAAATCCAGCCACTGTAATGGTATAGTGCATCCTGTAGTGGAACAGCCTGTTGTGGTGCAGCCTGTGGTGGAACAGTCTGTTATGGTGCAGCCTGTGTTGGAACAGCCTGTGGTGGTTCAGCCTGTTGTGGTGCAGCCTGTAGTGGTGCAGCCTGTGGTGGTGCAGAAAGTGGTGGTGCAGACTGTTGGAGGAGATGAGGATTGTGGGTATGGTGGCCACCGGCTGGTCCCCTCCTCTGTGTACTCCTCACTGGGTGGTGATGTAGCCTCCTCCACTGGCTCTTGCTGTGCTGGAGGCCCATAAGCTGTGTGGAGAAATGAGATGTTGTGATTAGCAAACATAGCCATGATAGGATTAAAGGAACAGTAATACTTAAAATGTAGAAAAGAAAAGTATATGTTGTTGGGTTTATCCCCCTGACTAAACAAGGGAACTCCCATTGCTCAAAGGTGTTTTATACAAAAGTTATTACAGGTAAAATTTGAATTTTGAGGTGCAATATCACAGTGGCCTGAAATAATACAGTGGCACTGTTGCTACACCATCCCATGTAGATTTCTGTTCCCGGGACCAGAGCTGTCCATATGATAGTGTAGCAACAGCTCCACCATACTATTTCAGGCCACTGTGATATTGCACCTAAAAGATTCAACCTTGACCTATAATAACTTTTGTATAAAACACCTTTCAGCAGTGGGAGTTCCCTTGTTTTTCTCAGGGGGATTATCCTTATTTTATTTTCACATTTGAAGTATTACTATCCCTTTAATTGGATAGCAATTGTTAATTTCACCTTGATGTAATATTGTAGGCATTGTAAAAAGATGTGAATCGATGTTAGTCCTATCCCTCCAACTCTCATGGTTAAACAAGTATTGCTTGATGTGACAGATGGAAATTTCAGTCATTTGACCACAAGGAGGCTCTTCAGCAGAGCCAAGATTGCGCCATTTACAGATTAATACTTAATTGGAATGGTCCACAGAGGTGATACAGGGGACATTACTTGCACAGTGATGTCATGTCCATGGTTTACATGTTGATCAATGTTCTGAAATTGCTTTGGTTTGACATATCTCAGTACATGGGATACATTAACAAACAGACTAAGTGGAGAAGTGATATCACTGGTGAAGTCCGTTTCAACCTTAGTAAAACATCAACACAACTTACTAGATAACCCAATGCTCACCCTAAGTTTTCAATGTGTGTGCTACACATTGTAATTGTGAAACTCACTTACTGGAGAACCCAATGCACACACACATTGAAATCCGAGGGTGAACATTGGGTTCTCCAGTAAATCAGTTTCACAATCAGAGTGTGAATTGCAGCCTATTTGGTTGCATGTTCTATCTATCTTTCTATTCTGCCTGTTAGTTCTCTGCTAAGTCAAATAGCTGTTTGGTTAACCCCTTAAACCACAACAATTGATACAGACGAATGTTCACAGTGTTGCACCAGTTGTTGTGCTAAGGGGTAGGAAACTGTTGTTCAAATTCACCCCACATCATGGCCGTATAACACTGTCATGTTATTTGGCTCCAGTGATGGATTGCTAGTTGAATTTGGACAACATTGCATGTGAGAACCCATGTTGAAACAACCTACAAACATGTAATCTAGGCAGAAGTTGTAGTCACTGCATTGTTTGGCAATGCACTGAATACATCTCTGCCACCTCATCTATCAGTTAACACAAAACTTATCAGACAGAATTCCAAATGCAGAAATGCTTGTTTTATTTAGGGGAAAAAATAAATTGGCCAGTTTATTTTTTTTGGGGGGAGGGACCTTCGACTGGGAGCCAGAAGTGGATGGCCTGGATGACTACCTGGTCACCCTTTGCACCCATGGTGTAGCTTCAGGGGTCACAATGGAGGGAGATGTGGGTGCAGTGGAACCCTCTTTTGGCCGCTGCTCCCTCTCCACATGCAGGCTCTCCCTGCGGTTCTGGTCTCTGACCTCAACCAGCAGCGCACCATCATGTCCATCATCCCTGCATGGTACTGCCTATGTTCTGTAGTCTGCACCGTGTGCTGTACCTCCAGGACATGAATGCTGGATTCCTTTGGATTCCTTTGGAGCCCTCTGATGTTCCTGTTGGTCCTCTGGGATTCCCTGAGTCGCCTCCACTGTAGCACCAGGCAGTCCGCCCCTGATGCTTGCACTGCTGGAGGGGGATGTGCCTGGTGAGTCTGCTGGTAGGGTTGCTGTTGGTGGAGAGTCTGCTGGTGAGGCTGGTGCTGAGTCTACTGGTGGGGCTGCTGCTGAGTCTGCTGGTGGGGCTGCTGCTGGTGCTGAGTTTGCTGGTGGAGAGGCTGCTGCAGATGACGGCCCTGTGTCCACCACATCCAGGGACTTAGAGCTGCCCACTGATCGCTGCCTTGGTGGTGGTGGTGTGAAGTGCCACCTACAGTGGTTGACATTTGGTTCCCATTTGTATCCTGCATATAGTGGTTGGTGTAACATCCATCCATGGCATTGCCACTTCTGCGGATCCATGTGAGAACCAAATGTATGATATGACAGTTCAAGTGAGAGTAAATGATTGCATACACAATACAAAGGCCGACTTGGTTCTCCTTTAATTACACAGTGTTGAATATTTCAAGGGATAGTAATACTTAAATTTTACAGTACTTAATCTTGTAGTCCTTAAAAAAATAAATTAAATACCCCCAGTGCCATCTCTCAGACCTTTAAGGTTTGAGAGATATCCGCTGTCAAAATCCCCCCCCTCCCGGACTGGCTAGTGGCCGCTCGGTTTTTCCATACACAGCATAGATGCTCTGCGGTATGCGGTCGCTGGTTGGTCTCCCCCTTTGACGATATTCTCCGGGGTCGTTGAGCCACTGTGTGTTCTGATGGTCTTCGCTTTTTGTGGTGACCTCTTCGTTTCACACTGGCTTCTGTCCCCTGGAGCCGTCCGCATTTTATGGTTGCTTTGTTACTCTATGTTCTATACCTCTTTTCTGTGGTTTATTGTTTTCTGCTCCCCTATGGATGTCAATCTGGTGGGTGCTGGAGGTTGGCGTGGCATGCAGATGCTGGATCGGGGAGCCCAGCAGTGGTTTGGGCTCTTTGTGTGTCAGATCAGGCTGTTGTTTGCTATGCTCCTCTGGGCCCCCCAGGTGTCATCTCCCTTCCCTTCCTTCCCTATTGTCTCTCGTCATTTGTCTTTTTCCCTCTTTTCTAGTCTCTTTCTTTTATTCTTCTCTTCGATCTGCCTTTTCTACCATCCCTTGGAGATTGTGACAATTCTGGCACTGGTTTCTCTTCCCCAACAGGCTAATGATGGGTGATATTCGCCTATCGTGTGTCTCCATGAACGTAAAGGGTCTTAATTCTCCGTTTAAAAGGAGTATGCTCCTTCAGGACTGCAGGAGGATGTGTGCCCAGGTCTACTTCCTACAGGAAACTCACTTTTCCTCTTCCTCACCACCCCGATTGACTAGTCATGATTTCCCACTCCAGTTTTTTAGCTCAGCAGTGGAGAAGAAGCATGGTGTGGGCCTACTTTTTCATCGTTTCTTTCCCTTTGTCCTAGATGACAGTCTTGTAGATTCGGAGGGCAGATTTCTATTCGTCCGGGGTTCCGTGGGGAACCTGACCTTAACCTTCGCTATACTGTACGCCCTAATGAGCGACAAGCTCTGTTTCTGACAAGATCTCTTTCCTGTCTCTCTGACTTTGCCAGGGGTTTGATCATACTAGGCGGTGATTTTAATGTACCCCTGATTCCTGTAGAGGATTGCTCCGCTGGCCGTTCATCACTCTCCCGTTCAGATCTCGTGTCTATTCAACACTCACTTCGCCATTTGCATCTTATTGATGCCTGGCGACTCCAGCATCCATCTTCACGGAATTACACTTTCTTTTCCCATCCTGCTAAGTCCTACTCCCGGCTGGATTATCTCTTTCTCTCTCAGGCTCATTTACACTATCTGGCAGACTCTGAGATACTCCCCATGACATGGTCTGACCACTCACCTGTCCGTATAGATTTGCTAATCCCTCTCTCTCTTCCCCCTCGTACCTCTTGGAGACTGGATCCATCCCTACTGGCGGATGACCTATTCTGCAAAGAGTTGGAGGGTCATATTGTAAACTTTCTCACTGTCAACGAGCCCTCAGTGTCTTCTTCCTTGACTGTTTGGCAAGCTTTGAAATGTTATGTGAGGGGTCTTTTAATTAAGCGGACAGCTTTCTTGAAGCGTACGAAGACCAGAGACATTGACAAACTTTTACTCGAGATCTCCACTTTGGAGTCTCATCACAAAGCTTCCTTAGATCCGGAGGAACTCTGATCTTTGTCTCGACTCAGGTCGCAACTCTCTGATCTCCTTCTCTCCAATAAGCTGGATTCTATTCGATGCATTCAGGTGGAGAATTATGAATTTAGTAATAAATGTGGTCGCCTTCTTTCCTTACAAACCCGACCTCATAATCCTCCTCCTTTTCTTACTCAGATAGAAACAGCACCAGGGATTATATCTCGAGATTTTCCCTGTATGTATGAGGCTTTTGAAAAATTCTACTCTGATCTCTACCATCTTCCACCTATAGAAATTCCTGCAGATTTCACCTCCCCTGCTTATGTAGCCCAGTCCCACATGCCCAAACTTACGACAGCACAATCGGAGGACCTGGAGGCAGATATAACTGCGGAGGACCTCTCTAAGGCTCTACGTTCGATGTCCTCTGGTAAGGCTCCTGGGCCAGATGGTTTCCCTGTGTCTTTCTATAAAAAATTTTCCTGCTTCTTATTTCCTCTCTTGACTCGGGTGTTCAATGATCTTCCAGACCTGATCTCTGATCATACTGATTTTATGGAGGCCCACATCACACTAATCTTAAAAGAGGGTAAAGATCCAAAACTTCCTGCAAGCTACCCCCCTATCTCTCTGCTAAACATTGATGCTAAATTATATGCTAAGGCTTTGGCAAACAAATTATCCCCTCTTTTGCCCTCACTCATAGATCCGGATCAGGTGGGGTTTGTGCCTGGAAGGGAGGCCAGGGATAGTATGATTAAATTGATTCAACTCATAGATCTTGCCCGCTCTCGGAACACCCCTATGATGCTTTTATCTATAGATGCTGAGAAGGCATTCCACAGAGTGTCCTGGACTTTTATTTTTGATGTTCTATCCCATATTGGTCTTGGCCCTAAATTTCTTGACTACATCCGGGCTCTATATACCTGTCCTACAGCTCGTGTTCGGATCAATGGTGGTCTTTCTAACCCTTTCCCTCTCTATAATGGCACGTGTCAGGGTTGCCCCCTTTCACCTCTTATCTTTGTGTTGACCATCGAGGTGCTGGCCAATGTGATTCGAAACAACCCCTTGGTAGCGGGTGTTCAGTCTGGCTCTCGTGAACACAAATTGGCATTGTTTGCTGATGACCTCGTTCTTGTCCTTTCCAACCCTGAGTCATCCCTTTCAGCGGTAGAATGTGAGCTTACGCGTTTTGGCTGGGCCTCCAATTTTAAGCCTAATTTAGCCAAGTCGGAAATTTTGAATGTGTCGATCCCGCACATTCGCTGGTGTAGACTGATAAATTCCTCTCCTTTTCATGTTGTATCTGATAGCTTGAAATACCTTGGAATATGTTTGACCCCCAACCCTTTTGATTTATATTCTGCTAACTACCTTCCTTTCATTGCATCTCTACGTGCTGATTTTCATCGTTGGTCTAAATTATTTGTCTCTTGGGTAGGACGGATTAACTTAGTAAAGATGATTATTTTGCCTAAATTACTGTATTTGTTTCATACAGTCCCAATTAGACTGCCTGTCTCCTTCCTGAAGTCAGTTCAGGGGGTGATTGGTAAATTTCTGTGGCAGTCTAAACCTGCGCGGATTAAGATGTCCACCCTCGCTCGTAGTAGACAACGGGGGGGTCTTGCACTACCTCTAATTAGCCTCTACTATTTGGCCTCTCAACTGTCTTTGCTGGGGTGGTGGTTTCACCCCAGTGTGGACAAACATTGGCTGCGTATTATGTCTGATATGTCATCTCCTTTCCCCCTTTCCTGTTTACCTTGGTACCCTTCCTCCGTGAGACCTACTTTTAATACACCTAACCTTATTCGCCGATCGATTCTTCGCTCCTTGGATCTGCTCCTTCGCTGCTTTCCATCTTGCTCGACCAGGCCGTCCCCCCTGACTTCTTTACTCAGCAACCCAGACTTCCCTCCAGGTCTTTCGTATACCGCTATGCATGATTGATGCTCCAATGGTACTCTCTTAATTGTACACCTTTTAAAAAAAGGGACTCTTCTTCCCTTTGGTGATCTATCACGGTGCCCGTGATTGCTGCAGTTCCTTGTCTGTCACCAGTAGGGGGCTTCTATTGGTTGTCTGCAGATAGCCCGCCTCTTATTGACTATTTAAACCTGGATTGGGCACCCTTTGAGTGCCCTTTCGTGTTGTTTCTGACCTTCTTGCTATCACTATGCCAGTGATAGCTGGGCCTCTGTTCCAGTGTTCCTGAGTTCCTGTTCTCATGTGTTCCTGAGTTCCTGATCTCTACTGTTCCAGTGTTTCCTGCATGCTGAGTAATTCCAGTCCTGGTTCCGGCCTAGTCTCTGGTGTTGCAGTTCCTGCTGAACTTCTTCTTTGCGGTTTCCTGACCTGACTGATCGTTGCTGGTTCCTGTCATTGCATCGCCTGTCTCCTGTATCCTGGCGACCTCCTGCCTGGTCGCATCGGCGACATTGCTTGTTACTCCAGTGTGTGGTCACTGGTTTGCTCCACAGCCTATCGGCTATACAATCCTGTGTTGGTCCCAGCGTGCGGACGCTGGTTTGCTCCTAAGCCTTGCGGCTATACAAACTCGCTTGTTACACCAGTGTGCGGTCACTGGTTTGCTCCAAAGCCTATCGGCTATACAATCCTGTGTTGGTCCCAGCGTGCGGACGCTGGTTTGCTCCAAAGCCTTGCAGTTATTCAAACTCGCTTGTTACACCAGTGTGCGGTCACTGGTTTGCTCCAAAGCCTATCGGCTATACAATCCTGTGTTGGTCCCAGCGTGCGGACGCTGGTTTGCTCCAAAGCCTTGCAGTTATTCAAACTCGCTTGTTACACCAGTGTGCAGTCACTGGTTTGCTCCAAAGCCTATCGGCTATACAATCCTGTGTTGGTCCCAGCGTGCGGACGCTGGTTTGCTCCAAAGCCTTGCAGTTATTCAAACTCGCTTGTTACACCAGTGTGCGGTCACTGGTTTGCTCCAAAGCCTATCGGCTATACAATCCTGTGTTGGTCCCAGCGTGCGGACGCTGGTTTGCTCCAAAGCCTTGCAGTTATTCAAACTCGCTTGTTACACCAGTGTGCGGTCACTGGTTTGCTCCAAAGCCTATCGGCTATACAATCCTGTGTTGGTCCCAGCGTGCGGACGCTGGTTTGCTCCAAAGCCTTGCAGTTATTCAAACTCGCTTGTTACACCAGTGTGCGGTCACTGGTTTGCTCCAAAGCCTATCGGCTATACAATCCTGTGTTGGTCCCAGCGTGCGGACGCTGGTTTGCTCCAAAGCCTTGCAGTTATTCAAACTCGCTTGTTACACCAGTGTGCGGTCACTGGTTTGCTCCAAAGCCTATCGGCTATACAATCCTGTGTTGGTCCCAGCGTGCGGACGCTGGTTTGCTCCAAAGCCTATCGGCTATACTATCCTGTGTTGGTCCCAGCGTGCGGACGCTGGTTTGCTCCTAAGCCTTGCGGCTATACAAAACTTGCTTGTTACACCAGTGTGCGGTCACTGGTTTGCTCCAAAGCCTATCGGCTATACAAGTCAGTATTGGTCCCAGCGCGCGGACGCTGGTTTGCTCCAAAGTCTTGCGGCTTTACGATTCCCCTGTTGGTCTCAGTGTGTGTACACTGGGTTGCTTACGATCCTGTCAATTTGCCATTACCATCAGACTGCTGCTACTATCTCTGGGCTGCCCTGCCCGGTATTGGTAAGGCCGGTAGAACCTTTTGCCACATTCCATCTGAGGTTGCCTTACCCGGTATTGGCAGGGCCGGTAGAGCCTACATTGAATCTTTTGAGGCTGCCTTGCCCGGTAATTTGGTAAGGCCGGTAGAACCGTTATGCTATTCCATCTGCAGGTTGTCTTACCCGGTATTGGCAAGGCCGGTAGAGCCTAACATTCTGCTACTTCAGACTGTCCTGTCCGGTATATTGACAGGACCGATAGAGTCTGCCTTCTGTCTTGTTATATTCTGTATATATCTGTATGTATGTGTTTGCCATCCTACGTTATCAATTTCTTATTTCAATAAAATTGATTTTTACCTAAAACTTGTGTCTGAGAGTCATAATAAACCGTGACATGATCTCCAGGATCGCATGCACTTACCTTCTGGGGAGTTCTGGAGGTATTGTCAAAAACATAGTTATGTGTCTTCCCCCTGCTGTTGGAAGAAGGTTCTTCAATCACTTACCGCTTTTGAACAGCTCTTACTAGACCATTCTCTCAAACGTCGTTCCACTGCTATGATCTACCGTTGCTTTCTTTCTCTACAGACTTCCCCTTCCCCTGATCCTTGCCAGATTTGGGAAAAGACTCTGGGGTGTGCTCTGTCTCCTGAGCGTTGGAGGGAGATCCTCCATTCAGTTGCTTTTAGTTCACGCAATGTACAAACTATGGAAATGAATTTCAAAGTGCTTAATCACTGGTATCGCACCCCAGACATTCTACATCTCATTTTTACTTCAGTATCTCATTTATGTTGGAGATGCCAGGGCGCGGTGGGGTCTTTGGAGCATATCTGGTGGTCGTGCCCCGTGGTACGGCCATATTCGCAGGAAGTGGGTCGACATATTTCTGCTTGTTTATCTACTGATCTGACCGCGGAGCATGTTTTTCTGTGCAGTGTTCCTGCTGCTCTCCAATCTCAATCTGCTTCTTCCTTATTGTTTACTCACATGCTGAATTCAGCAAAACTTTGTATCCCAGTGCTGTGGAAGTCTTCAGTTTCCAGATCCCCCCAGCAGTGGATCTCCCGCCTCTCTGCAGTCTTGATTTTGGAAAAAGTCGTACAGCTGAAGGGTCGGAATGCTACCCTGTTCATGGAGGCATGGAACCTGTGGCAAGATTACTGCCACGACATGGTCCCCAGTGCCAATGCTGATGATTCTTCTGTTGTCTGAGTGTTCACATTTCACAGGGATGTCTGTCCTTGCTCTTTTTCTTCTTCTTCTTCTTCTGTCTCTAGATGTCTATCTTCTTCTTTTGTGCTTTCTCTCTTTCTTGTCTCTGTGTTCCTCTCCTTTTGTCTTCTTGTTGAGAGATGGCACTTGGGGGCATTTAATTTGTTTTTTTTTAAGTGCTACAAGATTAAGTATTGTAAAATTTAAGTATTACTATCCCTTTCAAGGCCTGTGTGTTGCACATACACCCAGTTAGTCTCAGTGGCACTGTGATGTTCGTCCTCATCCATCTTTATTTAGATTCAGTGATCTGTGATGAAGACCTTCTGGAGTTGAGGTAAAGTGGAAATGATGACTTCTCCAGTGATATAATTTTTCCATTTCCAATGTTTTTCTATGGAGCATATCAAATGAGCCCTCAATGACTTGATCCATTTTCTTGAATAGTCTCCATTGACAAACATGGGAATTGGTGAATTGATGGTATGGAAGGGTTAACTTCACTTCATTAGCTCTTTTACACCGCTTAGTGAATGTCCCCTGTGTAGCATGTAATCCTAACCCTGTCGACTTGTGTTTGTTGTCTGGTTAACCCTTTGAGTACCGGAGGGGTTGCCAATGCATTGTTGAGCTATGCATTGATAATTCCTCTAGCACTCAAGGGGTTATGTGCTGACTTCCCTGTGGGTACATGGGTGACACTGTGGATGAACAGTAATGATGTTTAACAGATAACACTTTGAAAAGCATGGTTTGTGTGTATTGTGTGTGATCAGCACAGTAATAGGAGGGTTGAACTTGGACTTGGACAGGTTTGGCCCTGGTTGAACCTTCACATTTGTGCTTTTATTTGTTTTTAACCCTCAGTGTGTGTTGGGTGGATGAATGATGGGCATGTGTTGAGATGTGACTGTGTTTGTGTGTAATGGTTTTGTGGGTTGATGAGGTGTGTGGTTATGTGATCCACTTACCAGTAGTGTGGAGGCCATAGGCGTGTGCAGCCAACTGCATTAGGGTGTGCACCCAAAAGCACAAACACACAAGTGAGCGCGTGTGTATATGTGTGTATATATATATATATATATGTATATGTGTGTGTTCTAAATAAATGACTAAGGGCTAGATTTAAAGGCAGCCGTTAAACCAGCCGCTAAGTGAAAAAGGCACATCGCTTGCAAATAATACAGGAGTTACGGCAGATTCAATAGCTACTCTACGAGAATAGCTATCGAGCGTAGGCACACAAAAAACACATAACACAAAAGCCGTTGTCGCTCATGTTAATGCACAACGGGCGGCCAAATCACACGATAACAGCGCTCAAAACAACATCTAACATAACGGCTGCCGTTGTCTAGCAACCATGATTGATGCCAAAAGAAATTCAAACACACAGCCAATCACAAAGCCCCAATGTATCAAATAACTTCAAATACACCTATATATACCCAAAAATAACCGTCACACACTGTCTGTTATCGAGTTCTTCAGAGCCAGATATCAGGACCCAGGAGCGGAGGATAGTGATTAGAGAAAGGGAGACAGGAGCGTTCACTGGAGGCAGAGGAGTTTTGGAGTTTGGAGAAAGGAGAGCATTGCACAGAATACGACACATAGCACACCTTTCACATATTACATACACACATACAAACACAAACACATACACATACATACACATAGTCCTTTTATTTTATAACACCTCACACATTTTACTTTTTATTTTGACAGTGTGAATCTATGAGTGAAAGTGTGTGACAGAGAGTGAGTGGATCGAGTGTGTCTGTGAGGGCCTGTGGGAGTGCCTGGGTGTGACTGGGTGAATGATGGCTAGGAGAGGAGGACAGGAGAGAGGGATGGGGAGAGTAGTGGAGGAGGAGGAAGCTCAGGAGGGTATCCCTCAGCAGAGCAGGGGTGGGAGAGGGAGATCCACAGGGCGGAGGGGGACCCGGCCCACAAGAGCAGGCACACAAAGAAGAGGGACAGAACCTGCAGTGGGACGAGGGGTAGTTGCTGGGGAGCACCCCACACAGTCAGGGTCAGACCAGGCAGGGCACTCCGGCTCAGAATCCTCCCATGCCGGAGCTGATGAGGGCAGGATCAAGGATCCCAGATATACTGAAGAGGAGAACACGGCTCTCGTGGAAGCTGTCCTGGAGAGGCAGAGTGTTCTCCACCCTACGGCAAAGGTCCCAGGCCTGGCAGCGAGGAGGAAGGCAGCCTGGAACCAGATCTGCAGCCGGGTCAACGCGGTGGCTACATGCAGGCGGGACGTGGAGTCTGTGAAGAAGAGATGGGGCGACTGCCGGAGGGTGGTCAAGAACAAGCTGTCTGACATCGCTAAGCAAGCCCGAGCCATCTGTGCCCATCACATTTTGCGGCTGGGAGGAGATGGTGCGGCAGAACACGTCCCCGACCATGATCGAGGGGGTCGTTGGAGGAACTGACACTGGGGATGAGAGGAGCCTCCACACTACTGGTAAGTGCAACACTACAGAACAACACACTACAGCAACCAACACCAGCTGCACACACAGTCACACCTCAACACATGTCCATCACTCAGCCATATAACTGCACCAACACAGCACCATGAGGGTTAAAAAAAGGACACAACACCTGGACAAATGGCTAGGTCCAACTTGGGACAAACCTGTCAAAGTCCTACTTCAACCCTCCTGTCGCTGTGCTCATTACACACAATACACAAGCCATCATGTTCAAAATGTCGACTGTCATAGATCATCACTGTTCACACACAATGTCACCCATGTCCCCACCCCCACCCTAACCCCTTGAGTGCTAGAGGGATCATCAATGCATCGATCAACAATGCATTGGCAACCCCTCTGGGACTCAGGGGGTTAACCAGACAACAAACAAGTCAATAGGCCAAAGATCACATGCTACACAGGGGACATTCACTAAGCGGTGACAAACAGATGGTGGACACAAAGTAACCCTCACACACCCTCACTTCACTAGTACCAGTGTTAGTCTATGGAGAATATGCCAAAACAAGAATCAAGTTCATAGGGTCCCATTGTACAGACTCCATGGAAAACACTGGAAATGGGGAAAGGAGATTACTGGAGAAGTCAGCATCATGTTCACTTCATCAGTTCTACATCACCGCTTACTGAATCACAAAAAGGGGGCATCAGGTCACACATCACAGTGTCCCATAGAATAAATGCTTGTAGGTGCAACACACAGGCCTAAAACTATTTCACAGAATTCAAGCTGGAAAAAGTAGGCATTGGTGTTGTGGCTGCAATCATTTACTCGGACTTGAAATGACATATCCCATATCTGATTCCCACATGGATCCACAGGGGTGCTGATGCCATGGATGGATGGTACACCAGCATCTCTATGCAGGATACACATGGGAAACAAATAGCAAATATTGTACCTTGGTCACCAACAGGCCATGACTGATAGATATCTAGGATTGAGTACGGTTGCCTCACACAGAAGGATGGATGGGCTCATACACAGAGGAAAAAAAACAGGCCTCAATCAAAGATATCCCTCACTACTGGCTGGATTGTTGCCCTTAGGATTCCAATGTTACTAAATATGTTCCAACACGATGTGAACACAGAGATCACTTCACTGGATGTGATTGCCTTACTGGCCAGATATGTACACCCATCACAAATCAACCTACATTGCTACCATCCAAATACACATACATAGTATATCACACTCTACGTAGAGAGGGATATACGAGGTATGTTCATATCCATTATATCAATACAATGTCTTGTTGGATGGGTGCACATATATAGCCAGTAAGGCAATCACACCTAATGAAATGCTCTCTGGCATCACATCTTGGAAGGATATTACTGTATCCATATGAAGGGTACATATCCACATACATATATGACCATTTCTACTTGTGTGTCACTGTAATGGGATAGCAATGGGTAATGTCATCATGATGTCATATCATTGCCATCGTTAAACGATGTGTCTTCATCTAAGTCCCATCCCTCCAACACTCATGGTTATACAGATATTGATCTATGTGACAGGTGGAGATATCCATCATTTGACCACACGGAGGCTCTTCAGCAGAGCCAAAGTCGCAACATATCGAGATAAATACCTCTTTGGAATGGTCCACAGAGTGTGCTTGTAAACCATGCACACCCTGTACACCATTCCAATTAAGTATTGTTCTCTAAATGGGGCGATTTGGGCTCAGATGAAAAGACCTTGTGTGGACAAATGACTGAAATCTCCATCTGTCACATAGAGCAATATCTGAACAACCATGAGGGTAGGAGGGATAGGACTAACAGAGAACAACATCTGTTCTCACAATGTCTACAATATGACATCAAGGTGGGCTTAACCTTTGCCATCCCCCTGGAGGGATAGCCATCCCTACAAGTTGTGAAGACAAATATATGTTGTTGGATTCACCCCCCCCCCCCCCCCGTTAAACAATGGTATTCCTACTGCTGAAAGGTGTGTTGATTCAAAAGGTATCGCAGCTCAGACATGGATATGTCAGGGGCAATATCGCAGTGGCCTGAAATTGTACAGTGGGGCTGTTACTACACAATCATATGGACAGCTCTGGTACAGGGACCAGATATCTGCATGGGAGGGTGTAGCAACAGCCCCACTGTACTATTTCTGGACACTGTGATATTGCACCTCAAAATGAAACCTTCACCCGTAATAACTCAAACAACACCTTTCAGCAGTGGGAGTACCCTTGTTTACCCAGGGGGATTAACCCAAACCCCATATCAAAGTATAACTGTCTCCACAAACATATGGCTAAGGTCACTAATCACAACATCTTCTTCCTCCACACAGCTTATGGCCATCAAGCCCAGCGGGAGACAGTGGAGGAGGCTATGTCACCCCCCAGTGAGGAGGACACAGAGGAGGGGACCAGCCGGTGGTCACCTTACCCACCATCACCATCCCCTCCAACACAGGCTGCACCACCCCTTCAAGCTGCACCACCACAGGATGCACCACCCCTTCAAGCTACACCACCACAGGCTGCACCACCCCTTCAAGCTGCACCACCACAGGATGCACCAACCCTTTAAGCTGCACCTCCCCAGTACATTGGCTGGATGCCACAGGAGGAGAGGTGGACATATCCATCCACCTCCACCAGCTACTACCCTCCATCAGCAGCACCACCACCACCAGGGAGACAATGGCTGCCAGGGACAGTGGCCACCACCCAATATGGGCCATGTTCCTCACAGATCAACCCACCCTCCTGGATAGCTCCACAACATGCCCCAAGGTATGATCCCAGGTGGGGTCCCAGCACCTATCAGTGGCCACCATATGACCCTTGGCCACTGGACTACCCACACCTGGGCCTGATTGGTGAGCCCCAGCGCCCCCTACCAAGGGACATTTTCACACCTCCACCAGCACACACATCTATGTGGTGTGATTTTGTTTTGTGAACTCACCCACTAGCCATCCCCCTGTAAAGGTTCCATTCTCAAAATCTCTGTGGACTGAGGAGTTTTGTAGAATGTATGCATCATGTGAGCTGCCAGGATATTTTGCACAGACATTCATTATCCTCATGTTGCTGTCACACACCATCTGCACGTTGATGGAGTGGAAGTTCTTCCTGTTGATGAATAACTGTGCGTCACGTGCTGGGGCCTTAATCCGGACATGGGTGCAATCTATAGCACCCATGACCCTGGGCATGCCTCCCCTTGCGTAAAAGGCCTGCTTGACGTGTATCCAGTCCATGTCGGTGGTGGGAAAATGTATATAGGTACTGGCCTTGCTTTTGAGGGCTGGCAGGACCTGGGCCAGCACTCTGGAGAATGTGGCCTGTGACATGCCAGATGCGTAACCCTCAGTGGACTGGAAGGCCCCACTTGCCATGAAGTGTATGACACACAGTAGTTTCTGCAGGCCAGTTAGGGCATGGTTGTGGATGTAGATGGGATCCACCTGCTCCTTGATGACCTCATACAAGGCAATGATGCTGTCAGGCCTCAACCTGTAGCGATCAATGACCTCGTCATCAGTCATTCCAAAGAGGGTGACCCTTGGGCGGTATACCCTGGGCCTTGGTGGTCGTCTATACATCCTCTGCCCTCCAGGTGGGGATGGACTCCTATTTGGCTGCTGAGCCAGAGCCTCCTCACTTGCAACAGGTGAAGGCTGTTGATGAGGAGTGCTTGGAGGTTGCTGATGTTCCCTAGCTCTCTCCCTTGCACGCCTTGTCCGCAGTCTTCACAACAATATGTAACCCAACATACTGTTTGCTCTCTCTATCTGTCTCTATCTGTCTCTCTTTCTCTACCTTTCTCTCTCTATCTCTCTCTATCTCTCCCTCCCTGAGTGGAAAACAAGCCACAAGTGACTGTGTTGAGTTGTCCCTTTAAGTACTTGATAGGGCGTTGTGTAGGTGTGGTGATGAGGTGAGTGCTAACCAATGGTGAGTTGTTTTTGTCCAGGTAAGTGTTTGCAGGTGTGTGTGCCATTTGCGGGCATGCAGCTGTGGGGTTCAGGTCGCGTGTTGATGTTGCCCAGGTGAGCTTCTATTTGTAGGTGTCCGCTTTGTGTGATAACCCCCATTGTTCCGTGCCATGTTGTGTTGTTGTTTTTTTGTGTGTCGTTGTCCCTGTGGTGTTGGTTGTTGTGTGTGGAGTGAATTGTGTTGTGTGTGCATGTTTTTGTGTTGTTTTGGCATTGCACGGGTTAATTTTCCCATTTACATGGTTGTGCGGTAAGCATTTTGTGTATTTTCCTATGTAACGGGTGTTTTGTTTTGCCCGTTAAGTGTCTAACGTGTGAGAAAAGTGGGTCTTAACTTTTTGCCTTAAGGTGTGTCTTTTTTTCAGCCGTTAGCAGTACCGCAAGCCTTTGAATAGCTCTGGGGTATCTTGTTCCATTCGTCAGAATGCACGTAAGTGTATCGGCCATTAGGATTCTGCAACTGCCGTTAGCTGTTCTTTAGACGGAGCTTTGAATTGCAACATGACACTTAACGCATCCGTTAGTGATTTTTTTTACTAACGGCTGCCTTTAAATCGAGCCCTAAATGTATTAATCTGGACTGGGAACCAAATGGGCAAATGGGAACACAACATACAAATATAATAGAAAATGAGTTATGCAATGTGATCTACAGATGTTGCCAAATTTACCATTATACTTTTATGGAAGGGAGAGCGGTTAGCCACTGCACATTAATTTTAATGCACTGTTTCAAACTGCATTTTACAGACAGAAAACAGAAAAAAGACTGCCCACCCTGTCCACCTCCACAAACTGTCCACCCTGTCCATCTCCATACTGCCCACCTCCACACACTACCAACCTTAACACCCTGTCCTTCTCCACACACTGTCCACGCTGTTCTCCACAGTGCCCACCACCTCCACACACTGGCCTCATTGGCCACCTCCACATACTGTCCATCTCCAACACCCTGCCCAACTCCACATAGTCCCCATTGTCCCTCATCCACACCCTGTCCACCCTGATGTCCTCCACACACTGTCCACCCATCTCTGTCCTGACAGATAAAGAAATAGCCCCTTATCCCTCTGAAAGCCATTGCAAAGCAATGCTTTAGATACCCTCTGGCACTCAAAGGGTTAAGGACCAGAAGGGTGTGCAACATATTACTACTTCAGGGGTATGCTTTGTTCAAAACTCAGTGCATAACAAAAAATTTGAGTTGAGTGGTTGCTATAGTTTTCTATAGGTAACTACTGTTTAGGACAAGTGTTGGCCAAAGACAATATAAGAATGAAACATAATTTTTTGCCTAGTTTAAGCCTAAATAACTTTTGTATGAAACATCTCCCAGCAGGATAGCAGCGGGAGACAACCTACAGTGTGTTTTGTTTCACAGAATATTTAAATCACTTCTCCAAAAATACATGTGTGTGTGTGCGAAATAATCTGAATTTGTGTAGTATGGCAGGGTCAAGACTGTGACACACATACACCGTGCCCCGAGTGTATAACTGGATAAACAGTGCCCCGCGAATCTAACCAGGACACATGGGGTATAACCGGCACGTTCGCTCTGGGGATATAACTAGGTTACACTCATGGAAGAAATTTTGTATAATTGGGACACAACGCTACGTGGGTATGTTACACTCTCTCTGACATGTTACGGAGGAGCTCACCTCATCGCCTCACTTAAGCACATCCTTCTACCTCTCTCCTTCACCTTGTAGTAGATGTTTAGGAACTGCAGGATACCATGCTGCTGTTAATCCGTCCCTGCGATTAGGGTGTGCCTGGGCACACCCGGCACACCCCGTGCGCACACCTATGGTGGAGGTTACTCTCATTCCCGGTGTCCGATCCTCCAGGGACCCCCTCAATGAGTGTGAAGGACATGGTCTGCCGCAGCATCTCCTCCCAGCGGCTGTAGGTGATTTCTACTGGTGGACCACCTTCAGTGCCTCTGGCGTACAGGGCGAGATCCCCATCTTCTTTTTCATCAGCCTCTTGCAGTCGCCCCATCACTTTTTGACGGACTCCACGCCCTGTCTCAGGTGGCCACCACATTCACCCGGCTGCAGATCTGGCTCCAGGCGGCCTTCTTCTTCGCAGCCAGGCCAGGGACCCTCTCCATCGAAAAGAGGACGCTCTGCAAAAAAGCCTCCACAATGGCCTTATTCTCTTCCTCTGTATAGCGAGGATCACTGATCCTCTCCTCCTCAGCTCCAGCCTGCAAGCTGTCAGAACCAGAGTGCCCTGTCTGCACTGCCCCTGACTGTGTAGTGTGCGCCACAGCATGTACCCCTCATCCCACTACAGCTTCTGTCCCTGCCCTCGGTGTGCCTGCTCTTTTGGCCGGGTCCTCCTCTGCCCTATGGATCTCCCTCTCCTACTCATACACTCAACAGGGATGCCCTGCTCTCCTTCCTCCTCCTCCACTACTCTCCCCATCCCTCTCTCCTGTCCTCCTATCCTAACCATCACTCACCTACTCACACCCAGGTACTCGCACAGGCCCTCACAGACACACTCAGTCCCACTCACTCTCTGTCACACTCTGTCACTCACAGATTCACACTGAAAAAATAAAGTTTAAAAAAATGTGCCATAAAAAAAAGACTATGTGTGTGTATATGTTTGTGTTTGTATGGGTGTATGAAATATGAGCAAAAGTGTAATATGTGTAAATTTAAGTGCATCTCTCCACGAACTCCAAAAACTCCTTCTACCTTGCTCCTCTGTATGCTCCTCTCTCTCTCTCTTTCTCTCGCTCTATCAAAATCCTCCGCTCCTGGGTCTTGTGCTCTAGCTCCAGTGCCAGATTTATAATTAGGAAGATGAGCGCCTATCACTGGTATCATGTTGTGTGTTTTTGTTTTTGTTTTTTTTAATTCGCCTCCCCTACCTGGCACCATGAAGACAGGTCTGTGCCTTCTTTGGCACAGAACTGAGTTGTTGTTGAGCTCCTTCATCATCTCTTTAGTAATACAGATCACTGGGAGATGACATCATCTCCCAGGGCTCTGCATTACTGAAGAGAAGACCGTGCAGGAGCTCCAGCAGCTACAGCTCTGTGCAGAAGGAGGAGGCACAGACTTCTCCTGCCACTGGACCACCAGGGAAGAGGTAGGAAACGGACACTGGGGCAATGTGAGGGTAATATGGAGCTGATAGGGCAATGTGGAGATGATAGGGGCAATATGGAGCTGATGGGGGCAGTAATTATATAGCTCTCCTGCTACCAAATAAGTTAGTCTTTATCAGATCTTCCTCTAATCTCAAGGGGTGCCCCCAGGTCATCTGATCAGAACTTGGAATAAATAGCTCACCGCAGAGATCCTTGTATTGACCTCTCATATATTTGTACAATGTGATAAGGTCTCCTCTTAGTCATCTTTTCTCTAGAGTAAATAAACCAAGTTTGTCTAGTCGTTCCTCATATGTCAAGTCCTCCATTCCCTTAATTAATTTTGCTGCTCTTTGCTGTACCCTCTCTAGTTGTAGTATATCCTTTTTCATAACTGCACTGCATACTCAAGGTGAGGTCTTACCAATGATTTGTACAATAGCAAAATAATGTTATCCACTCTTGCTTCAATACTTCTTTTTATGCAAGATGGGATTTTGTTTGCCTTTGCTACTGCTGTTTGACACTGGTCACTGTTTCCAAGTTTGTAGTTGACAAGGATACCCAGGTCTTTCTCTAGCAATGAGTCCCCTAAAATGATTCCATTAAGTTTATAAGTAGCCTTAAGATTATTTACATAGTAACATAGTAATTTAGGTTGAAAAAAGACTTGCGTCCATCTAGTTCAACCCTTTTCCTATTCCTGTTTACCATCGTTGATCCAAAAGAAGGCCCAAACCCCCCTCAATACAGCAATTTCAAATTCTGCCTTGAATGGGGGGAAAAATCCTTTTTGCTTCCAAATAGCAATCAGATTTCTCCTTGGATCAACAAGCACTAACTAAATATTAATCCCAAAACTAACGTGCATAGCCCTCTATGTTCTGCTCTTTTAAATAAGTATCCAGGCCTTTTTTAAAGGTATCTAATGTATTCGATAGTACCACCTCTTCAGGCAGTGAATTCCATATCTTTATTGTCCTTACTGTAAAGAAACCCTTCAGCTTCTGTAGATGAAATCTCATTTCCTCAAGTCTAAGCAGGTGGCCCCTTGTCCTTTGTACTGTTCTGTTAATGAACAGGTCTTTGGAGAGCCCTTTGTATGTGCCCTGAACATATTTATATAGTGTTATCATATCCCCTCTAAGACGCCGTTTTTCTAATGTGTACAAGTTTAACTTTTGTAGCCTTTCTTCATAACTTAAACTTTCCATTCCCCTTACTAGTTTTGTAGCCCTCCTCTGCACTCTCTCTAGTTCCATAATGTCCTTTTTCAGAAAGGGCGCCCAGAATTGAACAGCATATTCTAGGTGGGGTCTTACCATGGACATGTAAAGAGGCATAATAATATCTTCCTCCCTTGAGTCAATGCCCCTTTTAATACATGTCAATATCTTATTGGCCTTTGCAGCTGCCAGTTGGCACTGCATGCTACTGCTAAGTCTATTGTCTACCATTACTCCCAAATCCTTTTCATTAGTAGATTTCCCCAGAGAAACACCATTTAAACTATATGTTGCATTTTTATTATTATTATACCCAAAATGCATAACTTTACACTTGTCCATATTGAATCTCATTTGCCATTTGCCTGCCCAGTTACTCAGTTTGTCCAAATCCTCTTGTAATAAAGACACATCCAGTTCAGACTTTATTACCTTACTTAATTTTGTGTCATCAGCAAACACTGACACATGGCTCAATACGCCCTCTGGGAGGTCATTAATAAACAAATTAAAAAGAAGAGGACCCAGGACAGATCCCTGAGGTACTCCACTTATCACGTTTATCCAATTGGAGAACTTGCCATTTACTACCACTCTTTGCATTCTATCTGTCAGCCAATTTCCAATCCACACATAAACGTTTTCCCCTAGGCCTATTTCATTAAATTTGTACAGTAACCTCTTGTGTGGAACCGTATCAAATGCCTTGGCAAAGTCTAAATAGATCACATCAACCGCCTCTCCCGCATCTATATTTTTACTCACTTTTTCATAAAATGCGATCAAGTTAGTTTGACAATACCTGTCTTTCACAAAGCCATGTTGGCTCCTGCTAATGATATTCCTGTTCAAGCTGAATTCTTGAATATATTCCCTTAGCAACCCTTCAAACAGCTTCCCTACCATAGACGTCAAGCTTACAGGTCTGTAATTTCCTGGCTGTGACTTTGATCCCTTTTTAAATATGGGCACCACATGTGCTTTATGCCAATCCATGGGCACCATATCTGAAACAAAAGAATCCCTGAAAATCATATATAACAGTCTGGCCAGGGCCTGGCTTAACTCTTTAAGTACCCGTGGGTGTATACCTCTGGCCCCGGGGCTTTGTCTACCTTCTGTGTTTTTTCCTGAAAATATTCTATCCCAGTCAACTAGACCAAGGGATGAATTAAATCTGCTAAAGTTGGCCTTTTTAAAATTCAATGTTTTGGTGGAACCCATGCCAAATTGCTTTTTTGAATTAATCTCAAATGATACCATGTTATAGTCACTATTCCCCAAGTGCTCCCTTACTTGGATGTTGGAGAAGTTCTTCATTGTCAGTTATTACCAGATCCAGACACACATTCCCTCTGGTTGAGATCTGCAATAGTTGAGACAAAAAAATTGTCATTCAACAAGTTCAGAAATTTACTGCTTTTAGCAGAATTAGCTGTTCCATTTTTCCAGTCTATTTCTGGATAATTAAAATCCCCCATAATTAAAGTTCTCCCTATTTGAGAAGCCTTTTCTATTTGCATTAATAGCTTTGATTCCTCAAGGTCACCAATATTTGGTGGTTTATAACAAATACCCACTAATATTTTCTGGGCCGTTTTACCCCCAGTGACTATTTCAACCCACAGGGATTCCACATGTTCACTACTGTCATCACATATATCTTCCCGCAAATGAGGCTATAATGCTGGTTTGACATACAGACAGACCCCACCACCTCTTTTGTTTGACCTATCTTTTCTAAATAACATGTAGCCCTCCAAACTGATTGACCAATCATGTGTGTCATCCCACCATGTTTCTGTTATGCCTATCAAGTCATAGTTTTCGTTTTCAGCTACCAGCGCCAGTTCCCCTAATTCACCAGTTAAACTTCTGGCATTTGCATGCATACAATTTATGCCACTGCTATGTTCAATTTGTGACTTAATTTTGATGTGGTTTATAGGTTTCTCCCTGTCATCTGTACTAACCCCACCCCGAGATCCACCCACCTGGTTATTAACTGCATTGCCTTCCCTTTCTATACTATCTAGCCAAGCATTTATTGGCCCTTCCCCCTTTCTAGTTTAAAATCTCCTCCAACCGTCTAGTCATCCTCTCCCCAAGCACTTGAGACCCTCTTGCATTCAGGTGCAATCCATCCCTACGATAGAGACTTCAGCCATGCATTGAGCTCCCTAATCTCCCGCTGTCTCTCTGGCATAGCACATGGCACAGGTAGTATCTCTGAGAATACTACCTTGGATGTCCAGTTCCTAATCTTAGATGAGAGTTGGTACCGTGTTAGCCGTAGAAATACAGGATGCTAAATTTTTTTGTAAAGTTGATACCTTTATTGGCTAACTAAACAGATTTAAAATGCAAGCTTTCAAGACTTCTTAGGTCTCTTCCTCAGGCATGTTATACAGATAAATATGAAAACTTCTCTCTTAAATACAAGTACACATTACATTGTTTATAATGTAAATCAGATAACAACGTTAGTCCAGATACCAATTCCTTGATCAGTCAATGGTAGAGGATGTGATTTAAATAGCATTCTTCCTCTGGGTCCAGGTATTTATGATTCCAGAGGGACTGTCGTAAAAGTTAATTCACCATTAAGTACTGTGACAGGAATTCCCTGTCCCTGTTCATGCCATAGGTCAAAGAGTCAAATTGTAACATTAATTTTACCTCCCATAATTTTCTGTCCCTCTGATTGCGAAATTGTCCCATTGTCATTCTGTCCGACTAAACCTGTGGACAAGGTAACACTCTGTAGGGACATGGAGGAATTTTTCAGAAAACTCAGACTCAAGGAATTCTTCCATGACAAAATGGATAACGATGATGCCAACACCACAGAGCAACATCACAATATCAATGCACCCACAAAAAGATCCACCTGGACTCCAAAACCAGGTAGTAACCCTACACTGGACAGATACATAGGTATCTTCAGAAACAGAGTAACTACAGACATACTGGAGAAACAGTGTGAACCAACACCCAACCTAACCCACAAGGAACAGAAAGCCATACAGTCACTAAAGAATAACCAGGACATTATTATTAAGCCTGCGGACAAGGGGGGAGCTGTTGTTATTATGAATACTACAGACTACATTCAAGAAGCAAATAGGCAACTCTCTGATGAAAGATACTATATGAAACTACAAGAGGATCCCACAAAAAATATACAAAACAGCTCAACATGATCATAAAAGAACTGCCCTCCAACATTGGAGAACAGATAAGGCCCCTAATACCAACAGATCCAAAAGCGGGCTCTTTCTACATGTTACCAAAAATACACAAAGAAGGAAACCCGGGAAGACCCATCATTTCAGGAATTGGCACACTTACAGAAAATATCTCTGGCTGGGTAGAAAATACCCTGAAACCCCTGGTAAAACGAACACCCAGCTTCCTTCAAGACACCACGGATCTCTTGAACAAACTAGCAGACTTGGGCCCCATTCCAGAGAGCACCATCCTTGCCACTATGGATGTAGAATCCCTTTATACCAACATTCCACACACAGATGGCATAGCAGCATGCCAAGAATATCTAGAAAGAAATAACACAGCCACGGAACCAATAACAAAACTCATACACTTTATACTCACCCACAACTACTTCAAATTTGGACAGGACCTCTACCTCCAGAAAATGGGGACTGCAATTGGTACCCGAATGGCACCACAATATGCCAACTTGTTCATGGCAAAGTTGGAAGAGGACTTCCTTTCCACCTGCCAGACAAAACCCCTGGTCTATCTCCGCTACATAGATGATGTTCTTATCATCTGGACAGCCAGTGAAGAGGAACTTCTCAAATTCCACAAAAATTACAATGCATTCCACCCCAGTATCAATCTAACACTCAGTCACTCACGCACAAACATTAACTTCCTAGACACGACTATCAGTATTCAGAACAACTCCATCCACACATCCTTGTATCGTAAACCAACAGACAGACCAACCTACCTGAGGAATGATAGCTTTCACCCAAAACACACAAAGAACGCCATCATATACAGCCAGGCCATCAGATATAATCGCATCTGTTCTGACATGGCGGACCGTGACAAGCACCTCCAGAAACTCAGAGGAGACTTTATAAGACAGGGTTACAGTGCAAGGATTATTGACAGTCAGATACAGAAAGCTACTCACATACCAAGAAAAGATCTGTTGAGCTACAAAGAACAGCATAAGGGAAACCGTGTGCCACTTGTTGTCACTTACCACCCCCAGGTTGAAGCTCTGCGCAAAATATCAAGAGAACTTCAAGCAACCTTACCCACAGATGAAAGACTCAAGAACATATTTCCACAGCCTCCCTTACTCTCCTTCAGACAGCCTCCCAATTTAAAGCAACTGATGGTAAGGAGTGCCCTGAACAAAAATACAAAAAATGGCACATTACCCTGCCTACAAAGTAGGTGTAAAACCTGTGCACACATTTATACCACAGACAAGATACCCATACCAAACACCCAGTTACACCATAAGATCAATGGTAATTTCACCTGCAAATGTAGGGGGAAACGGGACAGAAATTACATAAGAGGTTTAATTCCCACAGATCCAGTATTAACAACAAAAAGACAGAGACACCAGTGGGAGAACATTTTTGCCAAAGTGGGCACAGTATCAGGGATATTAAATTGACTGTACTAATGGGACAATTTCGCAATCAGAGGGACAGAAAATTATGGGAGGTAAAATTAATGTTACAATTTGACTCTTTGACCTATGGCATGAACAGGGACAGGGAATTCCTGTCACAGTACTTAATGGTGAATTAACTTTTACGACAGTCCCTCTGGAATCATAAATACCTGGACCCAGAGGAAGAATGCTATTTAAATCACATCCTCTACCATTGACTGATCAAGGAATTGGTATCTGGACTAACATTGTTATCTGATTTACATTATAAACAATGTAATGTGTACTTGTATTTAAGAGAGAAGTTTTCATATTTATCTGTATAACATGCCTGAGGAAGAGACCTAAGAAGTCTTGAAAGCTTGCATTTTAAATCTGTTTAGTTAGCCAATAAAGGTATCAACTTTACAAAAAAAATTTTGCATCCTGGCGTTCCTAATCTTACTCCCTAAATCCCTAAAATTACCTTTTAGGACTCTCTACCTTCCTCTTACTTTGTCATTGGTACCAATATGCACCAAGACAGCTGGATCCTCTCCAGCCCCTCCCAATAATCTGTCCACCCTGTCTGCAACATGCCGAACCCTGGCACATGGGAGACAGCAAACCATTTGGTTGCTGCGATCAGAGCCACAGATTACCCTATCTGTTCTCCTAATAATAGAGTCCCCTACCACCACAACCTGACTAGGCTTCACTTTCCTCTGGATCCCCTCTGTGCTAGAGGAGCTGTTATCCTGGCTGTTAGGGAGAACAGTCTTCTCCAGCAATTCCACTTCTGGGTTTGCCTTCCCAACATCTTCACTTTAATGAGCAAGTTTATCGGGATGGAAAAACTCAGGACTGGCTGCCCTCTTCATCTTCCCTCCCCCACTGCAACCACGTCTAACTGTCACCCAACTATGTGCCTAGGTCCCTTCTACCTGACATCCTCCCTCTTTGCTAGGTGACCCAGCTAGAATCTGCTCAGTTAGCAAGAGACTCCTCTTTACACTTCCCCACATTAAACTTCATATTCCATTTGTTTGCCCAATCTGCCATTTTATATAAATCACTCTGTAGAGAGCAATTATCCTGTTCTGAATTAATTACGCTGCTTTTTTTTTTTTTTTTAATAGATTTTATTATCAGATTGCTCCATGCACATCTCAAATACAGAAAAGTACATGTATAATCGTTCAAGTACAGCAAAAGCATGTAGACGTTTGTAACAATGAAAAGAACATATGCATATTCATAGGGTGCACAGAGCCAACCTGAGGTTTTTATTATTATTTTAACCTCCAATAACCCAAACTCCTAAAATCTAACCTAACTTAAATCTCACTATACCCCCGTTCCCAGATTCCTTTCTCTCCCGAAACCGCAGCACCCCCCCCCATCCGCCCATCAACCAGCAATTTCATGAGGTCCCAGCATGTACAGGGTTCATACATATTGTCTTTTTTTTTTTCTCCATAAAGTCTTTCATCAATTATGCATCGCAGCCATCCATTCAGTAAGCAGGTGTGATCTCAATCAAGCATCACCAGTAAGATGTACATCATCAGGTGCCACAATAGTATCTGCTCTATTCGTCCACCAGTTCTGACATCTACCCCAGATATTTTCAAACTTATTTGGGTTACCCCTGTGTAAGTAAACTAATTTATAATGTGGACTCTATTCGACATCCAGTTCAAGGGCACCATCTTTCTCGCCATCACCAAGATCTCACTCAGTACAGATCTGTCAGTTGTATCCTCAATCGCATTGGGAAAAACAGACAATAAACAAATCTTTGGAGTCACAGGAACAGGTCTCTCCAACACTAGGCTATAATACGCATTACTTCTTTCCAGAACACCCTGACTCCAGGACATTCCCAGATCATATGTTAGTATGTGCACTGAACATTATCACATCGAAGGCAACAGTCAGTATTAGAACTCCCCATTCTATACAGTCTGACCGGCGTATGTTAAATTCTATGTAGAATATTCAACTGTATTATTTGGTGTCTAGTTGACGTCGCCACCAGTGCTGGTCCCACCTTAGCCAAATCCCATTCCCAATTCTCTAATGGACCCACGTCCATTTCCCATTTGTTCCGTGAAGGGAACTCCTGGTACCCCATGTGAGATTCCAGCCACTGGTAAATGAAAGAAAGTGGTCTAAAAGGCTCAAGAAGCATCAGTCTAGTAAGAAGCGGGAATGTAGAAATCATCGGGGCTTGTCACCCCACTGAGCTCGAAGAGCATGCCTAATACATAAATATGAGTAGAAAAGATTATGCGGTATATGGTGCTTGTCATGCAATTGTGCGAAGGATTTTAGTTGATTATCCTGATATAACTGTCCAAGATTAGTAATCCCAAATCTAGCCCACAAAGGACGAAGTTCGCTGCCAAGTAGATGGTGTAGCCCTGCGGCGCCCCACAAGGGGGTATCCGGGTCCATGGCAATTTATCCCAGTAGCTTTTTCAACTCCACCCACGCCTCATGTAGAATTATTGCCAATGGAGTCCAAATTTTAAAAACCGCAGGGCCTCCATGCAAGAAGTGGGGTAGCGTATAAGCAGGCTGTAATAATAATGTATCTATTTGAGTCGTCTGGTAGCGAGGTTGGGGAGAAACAAAATCTAATGCATTGTGCCGCTAAGTAGTACCTATAAAAACTGGGCAAAGCAATTCCCTTCTCAAGTTTGGGTCTCATGAGAGTAGTTAGCTTGAGTTTAGCCCAACCCCCCCGCCATATAAAATGCAAAATAATTTTGTCTATTTGTCGAAAATATTTTTTAGGAATAGGAACCAGCATGTTTTGAAAAACTTACAAAAATTTAGGTAGAAAAATCATTTTAATAAGATTTGATCTACCGATAACATTTAAGGGTAGATGAAGCCATGCAATTGTTTTGTCATTAAAGTATTGAATATTAGGTAATAAATTCACTTCCAAAAATGAGTCCGTTGTTGCTGCCACCCTAATCCCCAAGTATGTACACTCATCCACATACGAAAGCGGGATGTCAGTTGGATGAGATTCTCGTAGATTACTATCAACCGGAATCAAAGAGGACTTAGTCCAATTTTTCTGAAATCCTGAATATGTACCAAAATTGTCCACAAGCTGTAATGTGGTCTCCAAGGAATTCCCATCATCACCTAAAAAAAGCAGGATGTCATCAGCATACATTGCAAGTTTTTCCTCTCTACCTTCTATACTGAGTCCCCTAATCAATGGATTTGCAAGAATTAGAACAGCCAGGGGTTCTAGGGCCAAAGCAAACAGACCGGGTGAGAGTGGGCAGCCCTGCCTAGTGCCACGATGCAAGGAGAAGGACTGTGAGCTCAGTTCACCTGTTACCACAGTAGCCTTGGGATTACTATATAAAATATGTATCCAGTTGATAAAGGACGGGCCAAACCGAAATCCTTGGAGCACGTGCCAAAGATACAGCCATTCAACAGAGTCGAAGGCCTTAGATGCATCGAGAGATGCTATCACCTGAGACCCCAAGGTATCATGAGGGAGTTGTAAATGCATAAATAACCTTCTAAGATTATGTGATGTCAATTCACCTAGGATAAATCCAGTTTGATCTTCGTGTACTATGGTTCCCAGCACCATATTTAATGTGGTAGCCAGGATTTTCAACAACAATTTTAGCATCCATAGTCAACAAGGAAATGGGTCTGTAAGAATCGCAAATCTCTGGATCCTTTCCTGGTTTGGGCAATACAATAAAGAATCCGGGAGATGTCCATCGTCAATAGCAGCATAAAAGGTATTTAATAAATGGGGGGCCAGGACATCCACAAATTCTTTATACCATTCTGCAGGAAGACCATCTACACCCGATGCTTTGCCTGCCGGCAAGTAACGAATAGCCTCCACCACGAAGAAATTTGTGACTCAGAGCGGGTCAATCGAGATTCATAGAGACGAGAATAGAAGCACTGAAATCGCGAATTAATCATCTATGGATCTAGTACCAGATAACCCACAGGATCTCTGAGTGAAGAAACCGACGGAGTCCCCTTGTTTTGACGAACAAGATGAGTCATCAGCTTCCCTGCCTTATCCCCATTTTCAAAGACATTTTGTTTCAAGTAAAAAAAACCTGCATAATTTAGTGTCATCTGCAAATTTTGATAATTTGCTTTCTATATCTATTTCTAGGTCATTTATAAACATGTTAAAAAGCAGCAGACTTAATACTGAACCCTGAGGTACTCCACTCTCCACTTTAACTGTATTAGAGAATTGTCCATTTACAGCCACACACTGTTCCCTATCCTTCAAACAGTTTTGTATCCAATTGCAAAGGTCGTCTCCTACCTCCGATTTCCTTATTTTATACCCCAGCCTTCTGTGTGGCACTGTATCAAATGCCTTTGCAAAGTCTAGATATACTACATCAACTGCCTTGCCATTATCAAGGTTGCTGCTTACTTCCTCATAGAAGCTTAAAAGGTTAGTTTGGCATGATATATTCTTCATAAAACCATGTTGATTCCTGCTAATGATCTTATTTTTTGTGTTGTAACCCTGAATATAGTCCCTTATCATCTTTTCTAGCAGTTTTCCCACTACAGAGGTCAAACTCACAGGTCTATAGTTTCCAGGTTCTGTTTTAGTTCCCTTAAATAGAGGCACTACATTGGCTCTTTGCCAGTCTTGTGGCACTGAGCCTGTGGTGAGAGAATCTTTAAAGAGTAAATATAGGGGTTTTGCCAACACTGCCCTGAGTTCCTGAAGAACCCTTGGATGTATAACATCAGTACCCGGTGCTTTGTCAGTCTTAATTTTGTTCAGTCTACCCATTATATCTTTTTGAGTTAACCCAATATTTGATAACTGTATTGTTTTATTAGTTACTTGTTGAGGCTCTTCTACCATTCCTTGCTCCCTTGTATATACTGATGCAAAGAAAGTGTTTAGAACATCGGCCTTTTCCTTATCCTCACTAATCAACTCTCCCATCTCATTTTTGAATGGTCCAATGCACACCCTCTTAAGTTTTTTGCTATTTATATATTTGAAAAACTTTTTTGGATTAGTCTTACTTTCCCTTGCAATTCGAGTTTCATTTTCTATTTTTGCTACCCTAATTGCCTTTTTGCAATCTTTGTTGCACTCCCTGTATTTTAAGAAAGAATGTTCAGTTCCTATAGACGTATATAGTTTGAATGCTTTTTTTTTTTTTTTTTTTTTTGCCATTTCCTCCTTTGCATGTGCACTTAACCATATTGGCTGTGACTTACTTCTTTTGCATTTGTTCCCCATTGGAATATACTGTTGGTACATTTCCGCAGCCTAAATTTGAATTCTGACCATTTATCCTCAGTATTTTTGTCTTTAAATAATGTATCCCAGTCTACGTGTTGCATTGAAGCCCTTAATAATTTGAAGTTAGCTTTTTATTAAATTAAGAGTTTTGGCTGAACCTATACAGTTTTGCTTTGCCAAACTGATCTCAAATGTAACCATGTTGTGATCACTGTTTCCCAAATGTTCACTTAACTTAATATTAGATACCATTTCTGTGTTATTCATTATCACTAGGTCCAATATATTGTTATTTCTTGTAGGCACTTCCACCATTTGTCACATGTAACTTTCACTAAGTATGTTCAAAAACCTGCTACCCTTAGCACTCTGACAGGTCTCATTTTTCCAGTTGATATCTGGATAATAAAAATCTCCCATAATTACAGTATGCCCAAGCTGGGCAGCTTTCCTCATTTGCAATAGCAGTTGGGCCTCAACATTGTCATGAATATTTGGTGGTTTGTAGCATATACCCACCAACACCTTTTTTTTTTTACCTTTTACATCACATTTAGTCTCAATTTCTACCCACAAGTATTCCACATTTTGGCCAGTTTCCTCACTAAAATCACCTCTCAAAATTGGATATAACTCTGGTTTCAAGTATAAGCACACACCTCCCCCTTTTCTATTAATCCTGTCTCTCCTAAACAGGGAACAGCCCTCTATATTTACAGCCCTGTCATGTGCATCATTCCAACATGTTTCTGTTATACCAATTATGTCCAATTGGTCATTAACCACCAGCAATTCTACTTCTCCTATTTTATCTACCATACTTCTTGCATTTGTTAACATACAATTAATTTTGAAGTCTACATATATCACTCCCTACATGCCTTTTATCTACATCTTCATTTACTAGGAATTCCTCCCTATTTTCTTCATTTATCCCCACCCTTTCTCCCCTTCCCAGGTCATTTACTTGGACCCGGTTCCTATCTGCTCTAGCTACCCAATTTTTGCTATCTATACCCTCCCCCCTTTCCTAGTTTAAAAGCTCTTCCAAGCTTCTTAGCATTCGCTCCCCTAGCACAGAGGCTCCTCTACCATTTAGGTGCAATCCATCACTTCCATATAGATTGTACCCAAGAGCAAAGTCAGCCCAGTGCTCTAAGAACACAAAACCCTCCTTCCTACACCATTGCTTGAGCCATGCATTAAGCTCCCTGAGCTCCCGCTGTCTACCTGTACTGGAGCATGGCACAGGTAGTATTTCAGAAAATACTACCTTAGAGGTCCTTGCCTTGAGCTTACACCCTAAGTCCCTGAAATCATTCTTTAGGGACCTCCATCTTCCTCCTACTTTGTCATTGGTACTAAATATGTCCCAAGACAGCTGGATCACTTCCAGCCCCTCCCAACAATCTGTCAGCCCTGTCCGCAACATGCCGAACCCGAGCACCCCGGGAGACAGCATACTGTTCGGCATTCACGTTCCTGGCGGCAGATTACCCTATCTACCTTCCTAATAATAGAGTCCCCTATTACCACCACCTGCCTTGGTTTCTGCCTGCTCTGCATCCCATCTAGCCTGGAAGGAGGACTGTTCCCCTAGGACTGCTAGAGGAATTAGCCCTCTCCTGTGTTGCCAATTCTGAGCTATCCTCATCCATATCTTCACACAATCTTGTAAATCTGTTGGAATGAGTCAACTCAGAACTGGCCTTCCTCTTCCTCTGCCCACTACCTCCCCTCCTTACTGTTACCCAGCTGCCTACCTGTTGCTCCTCTTCTACAAGTCCACCCTCTTCACCACTAACCCCACATACTACCTGCTCTGTGAGTTCTAAAATGTTGCAATATTTCTTTCCAAATCCAATATCTTAGACTCTAAAAAGAAAATATGCTCACACTTGGCACAGTGGTATGATCCCTGGAACGATTGCTCCAAGTGTTCAAACATGTGACAAGTAGTGTTGAGCGAGCATGCTCGGCCGATGCTCGGATCGGCTCGAGCATCGCTCTGCTCGGCACATGGCGGTACTCGTACGAGTACCGCATGTGCTCGCCCGCCATGTTCGGGTCTCCTCCCCGCACGTTTTGCGGCTGCTGCGCAGCCAATAAACGTGCAGGGAGGCTCTGACATCGGTGTAATGCCAGCAGCCATGTTGGCTGCTGGCATTACACTGATTGGCTGGCCAGAACCCGTGGTCGGGTGCTGTATAGCACCTGACCATCGAGTTCGGCTCAGTCTGAGCCAGGGAGAGCTGAGGATAGGAAGGGAAAGGCAGTGTAGGGAGGAAAAAAAAAAATTGTGACAAAAAAGAACCAAAAGTCCTTTTTAGGACTACTGTGTGTGGGGGCAGCAGGTTATTTTGTGTGGGGGGAAAAAAAAAAAAAAAAAAAAAAAAAAAAAAATATTCTGTTTAGTGTGAAAAGTTGCAGATTAGAGCACATTCTGTTTAGTGTGCACAGTTGCAGATTAGAGCACATTCTGTTTAGTGTGCAAAGTTGCAGATTAGAGCACATTCTGTTTAGTGTGCAAAGTTGCAGATTAGAGCACATTCTGTTTAGTGTGCAAAGTTGCAGATTAGAGCACATTCTGTTAAGTCTTCAAACTAAAATATCAAAGTCACGTATTCCATTCAGTGTGCGTCGCCGCAGTTTAGCAGCACATTCTGAGTACTGTGCAGAGTTGCAGAATAGGAAGAAATACTGTTAAGTCTTCAAACTAAAATATCAAAGTCACATATTCCATTCAGTGTGCTTCGCCGCAGTTTAGCAGCACATTCTGTGTACTGTGCAGAGTTGCAGAATAGGAAGAAATACTGTTAAGTCTTCAAACTAAAATATCAAAGTCACATATTCCATTCAGTGTGCTTCGCCGCAGTTTAGCAGCCTATTCTGTGTACTGTGCAGAGTTGCAGAATAGGAAGAAATACTGTTAAGTCTTCAAACTAAAATATCAAAGTCACATATTCCATTCAGTGTGCTTCGCCGCAGTTTAGCAGCACATTCTGTGTACTGTGCAGAGTTGCAGAATAGGAAGAAATACTGTTAAGTCTTCAAACTAAAATATCAAAGTCACATATTCCATTCAGTGTGTTTCACCGCCGTTTAGCAGCCTATTCTGTGTACTGTGCAGAGTTGCAGAATAATAAGAAATACTGTTAAGTTTTCAAACTCAAATATTAAAGTCACATATTCCATTCAGTGTGTTTCACCGCCGTTTAGCAGCCTATTCTGTGTACTGTGCAGAGTTGCAGAATAATAAGAAATACTGTTAAGTTTTCAAACTCAAATATTAAAGTCACATATTCCATTCAGTGTGTTTCACCGCAGTTTAGCAGCCTATTCTGTGTACTCTGTACAGTTGCAGAATAATAAGAAATACTGTTAAGTTTTCAAACTCAAATATTAAAGTCACATATTCCATTCAGTGTGTTTCACCGCCGTTTAGCAGCCTATTCTGTGTACTGTGCAGAGTTGCAGAATAGGAAGAAATACTGTTAAGTCTTCAAACTAAAATATCAAAGTCATATATTCCATTCAGTGTGTTTCACCGCCGTTTAGCAGCCTATTCTGTGTACTGTGCAGAGTTGCAGAATAATAAGAAATACTGTTAAGTTTTCAAACTCAAATATTAAAGTCACATATTACATTCAGTGTGTTTCACCGCAGTTTAGCAGCCTATTCTGTGTACTCTGTACAGTTGCAGAATAATAAGAAATACTGTTAAGTCTTCAAACTAAAATATCAAAGTCACATATTCCATTCAGTGTGTTTCACCGCAGTTTAGCAGCCTATTCTGTGTACTCTGTACAGTTGCAGAATAATAAGAAATACTGTTAAGTCTTCAAACTAAAATATCAAAGTCACATATTCCATTCAGTGTGTTTCACCGCCGTTTAGCAGCCTATTCTGTGTACTGTGCAGAGTTGCAGAATAGGAAGAAATACTGTTAAGTCTTCAAACTAAAATATCAAAGTCACATATTCCATTCAGTGTGTTTCACCGCCGTTTAGCAGCCTATTCTGTGTACTGTGCAGAGTTGCAGAATAATAAGAAATACTGTTAAGTTTTCAAACTCAAATATTAAAGTCACATATTACATTCAGTGTGTTTCACCGCAGTTTAGCAGCCTTTTCTGTGTACTCTGTACAGTTGCAGAATAATAAGAAATACTGTTAAGTCTTCAAACTAAAATATCAAAGTCACATATTCCATTCAGTGTGTTTCACCGCAGTTTAGCAGCCTATTCTGTGTACTCTGTACAGTTGCAGAATAATAAGAAATACTGTTAAGTCTTCAAACTAAAATATCAAAGTCACATATTCCATTCAGTGTGTTTCACCGCCGTTTAGCAGCCTATTCTGTGTACTCTGCAGAGTTGCAGAATAATAAGAAATACTGTTAAGTTTTCAAACTCAAATATTAAAGTCACATATTCCATTCAGTGTGTTTCACCGCAGTTTAGCAGCCTATTCTGTGTACTCTGTACAGTTGCAGAATAATAAGAAATACTGTTAAGTTTTCAAACTCAAATATTAAAGTCACATATTCCATTCAGTGTGTTTCACCGCCGTTTAGCAGCCTATTCTGTGTACTCTGCAGAGTTGCAGAATAATAAGAAATACTGTTAAGTTTTCAAACTCAAATATTAAAGTCACATATTCCATTCAGTGTGTTTCACCGCAGTTTAGCAGCCTATTCTGTGTACTCTGTACAGTTGCAGAATAATAAGAAATACTGTTAAGTTTTCAAACTCAAATATTAAAGTCACATATTCCATTCAGTGTGTTTCACCGCCGTTTAGCAGCCTATTCTGTGTACTGTGCAGAGTTGCAGAATAGGAAGAAATACTGTTAAGTCTTCAAACTAAAATATCAAAGTCACATATTCCATTCAGTGTGTTTCACCGCAGTTTAGCAGCCTATTCTGTGTACTCTGTACAGTTACAGAATAATAAGAAATACTGTTAAGTCTTCAAACTAAAATATCAAAGTCACATATTCCATTCAGTGTGTTTCACCGCCGTTTAGCAGCCTATTCTGTGTACTCTGCAGAGTTGCAGAATAATAAGAAATACTGTTAAGTTTTCAAACTCAAATATTAAAGTCACATATTCTGTGTAAGATGAAGAAGGCGGGTAAAAAGGGACGGGGAAGTGGACGTGATCCTGAAAGTTCAGGGCGCGGGTCAGGACGCGGAGAAACTGTGCCTGGTGCCAGAGCACAAGAAAGAAAGACATCCACCATACCTAGCTTCATGTGTAATTTTACAGGGCGTCGCAGGACATCACTCTCGAGGTCCGACCACTGCGAACAGGTGGTCGGTTGGATGACAGCTGATACTGCTTCCAGTCGGTTAAGCACCACCCTGTCTTCCACCAAGTCCACTCTCAGTAGCCAAGAGTCTGGTCAACATAATCCTCACTCTGATCATCCTTCCTCCCACCATACACGGTCTGGTCAAAGAAGTGATCCCACACTGGGATATAGTGAGGAGCTCGTCTCATCACCAATCCTTCATTTGACCCTCTCTCCAAGCACGCTTGCAGAGGAACATGACATCTTGTGCCCTGATTCACAACCTCTAGAGGCTACCCAATCACAAGAAGATGACAGATGTGAACGGCATTTAAGGTCAAAGGAAGTAGTGGATGATGATGATGATGATGAGACACAGTTGCCATTAAATCAACCACTATTTCCGTCTCAAGACCTTGTTGAGGAGAATGTTATACAGTTGTCAATGACTGAGTATGTGGTGGGATCAAGACTTGAGGAGGATGATCAGAGTGAGGAAGTGGAGGAGGACTTGGTGGACGATGAGGTGACTGACCCCACCTGGGAAGGTGTAGAGCCGAGCGATGACAGCAGTCCTGAGGGTGAGCCATCTGCAGCACCGCAACAGGCTGGAAGAGGCAGTGGTGTGGCTACAGAAAGAAGGCGGACCGCACCAAACCGGCCCGCAAATGTTCCACGGAGCACCCCCTTGCGTAAATCTACCTTGCCAAGGGGTAGGTGTTCCGCGGTATGGCGTTTTTTTAAGGAAAGTGCGGACGACAAAAGAATTGTAGTTTGCAACCTGTGCCACACCAGAATGAGCCGAGGCATGAACACTAGAAACCTCACCACCACCAGCATGATCCGACACATGGCATCCAAGCACCGTAATAAGTGGGAGGAACGCCCGGATCGCCAATCTGTGTCTGCAGGCCACACCACTGCCTCCTCTTCCCCTGTTTTCGGTGCCGGCCAATCGCCTGTCGAAGGCGCAGGCCCGCATACCTCCCGCCCTGCACCTGTAGCATCTGAAGCACCATCAGCGACCACATCCACTTCCCTGTCCCAGCACAGCGTCCAAATGTCGTTACCCCAGGCATTTGAGCGCAAGAGAAAGTACCCAGCCACCCACCCACAGGCCATAGCACTAACCTCACACCTTTCAAAATTACTGGCCATAGAAATGCTGCCATTTAGACTTGTGGACACTGAGTCCTTCCGCAGCCTGATGGCAGCAGCTGTCCCTCGGTACGCGGTCCCCAGCCGCCACTACTTTTCCCGGTGTGCCATCCCCGCATTACACCACCATGTGTCCCGTAACATCACCCGTGCCCTGACCAACGCAGTTACTGGGAAGGTCCACTTAACGACTGACACATGGACAAGTGCTTGTGGCCAGGGACGCTACATTTCCCTGACGGCACACTGGGTGAATGTCGTGGAGGCTGGGAGCGACTCGGACCCTGGGATGGCACGGGTGCTACCCACGCCGAGGATTGCGGGCCCTACCTCCATCAGGGTTTCCACCAGCACCTACGTTATTGGCTCCTCCTCCTCCGTTTCCACCTCCGAATTCTCTGCGCGCAACGCCACTCACCCATCAGCCGGTAGCTGGAAGCAGTGTAGCACTGCAGTGGGGAAGCGTCAACAGGCCGTGCTGAAGCTGATCTGCCTTGGGGACAAACAGCACACGGCCTCAGAGCTGTTGCAGGGGATTAGTCACCAGACCGAGCAGTGGCTCTCGCCACTCAACCTGCAAGCAGGCATGGTCGTGTGTGATAATGGGCGTAACTTGGTGGCGGCTTTGGAGCTCGGCAAGCTCACACACGTACCATGCCTAGCGCATGTATTTAATTTAGTGGTGCAGCGATTTCTAAAAACCTATCCCAATGTGCATGATCTCTTGACCAAGGTGCGCCGCGTGTGTGCACATTTCCGTAAGTCATCAACAGCTTCAGCCGGCCTGTTGAAGCTGCAGCAGCGCTTACAATTGCCAGCTCACCGGCTGCTGTGTGACGTGAGCACGCGCTGGAACTCCACCTTCCACATGTTGGCCCGGCTTTGTGAGCAGCAGAGGGCAGTAGTGGAGTACCAGCTGTTACACGGTCGTCGCCTCTCCGTTCAACTTCCTGTAATCAGAAGTGAGGAGTGGGAATGGATGTCAGACCTCTGCGAGGTTTTACGCAATTTTGAGGAATCGACACAGATGGTGAGCGGCGATAACGCTATTATCAGTGTAACCATCCCACTTCTGTGTCTACTGAAACGCTCGCTGCTCACAATTAAAACCGACGCTTTGCATGTGGAAGAGGTGGAAATGGGGGAGGAAGAGCTTACACAAGGTGATAGCCAGAGCACCCTCACTTCGTCTTCTCAGCGACAATTGGAGGAGGCGGAGGAGGAGGAGGAGGAGGAGGAGGAAGACACGGTTGCCTCCGCTACAGAGGGTAGCCATGGAACTTTAGTTCCATCTCTTCAGCGTGGGTGGGCAGAAGAGGAGGAAGAGGATGAGGATATTGAGAGTCATCCTCCTGGTGAGGACAGCGAAATCTTGCCTGTTGGTACTCTGGCACACATGGCTGACTTTATGTTAGGCTGCCTTTCCCGTGACCCACGCGTTGTACGCATTTTAGACAACACGGATTACTGGGTGTTCACCCTTCTGGACCCCCGCTACAAAGAGAATTTCTCATCTCTCATTCCTCCGGTGGAGAGGACAAGCAAAATGTTGCAATACCAGAAGGTTCTTGTCGAAAAATTGCTCCAAAATTTTCCATCTGACAACGCTGGCGGCAGAGTACGTGCTACCTTGGCCAACCGAGAAGGGGAGAAAAGGGGAGCACACAGCAGTTCCGAGAAAGGCAGGGCAACACTCTCCAAGGCGTGGGACACCTTCATGACACCCCGCCAGCACCCTCACCCTGATGCTCAGCCTAGTGTCACAAGGAGGGAAAAGTTTTGGAAGATGGTGAAGGAGTACGTAGCAGACCGTGTCAGCGTCCTCAATGATCCCTCTGTGCCTTACAACTACTGGGTGTCCAAGCTGGACACGTGGTATGAACTGGCACTCTACGCCTTGGAGGTGCTGGCCTGCCCTGCCGCCAGCGTTCTGTCTGAGCGGGTATTTAGTGCTGCTGGTGGCATCATAACAGATAAGAGTATCCGCCTTTCCACCGACAATGCTGATAGGTTGACACTTATAAAAATGAACAAGGCCTGGATTTCCCCTGACTTCTCCACTCCACTGGAGGATAGCCCCGGGGGAACATAAACTCACTTTATATATGTTATTTACAATGATGTGAATACTCTGTATTCCCATTCACCCCTTCCACCCAAAAAACGGGTATATGGTTGACTCTTAATCTTCTCATCCTCCTCCTCCTCTTCCATATGCCCTGTGCTATAATTTTTATATAGGGCCAGCTCACCAGCGGGCCCTGTTTGACAATTTTTATATAGGTCAGCTCACCAGCGGGCCTTCTCATATAATGTTTTATTGGGTCAGCTCTCTAGCGGGCCCTCTCATATAATGTTTTATAGCGTCAGCTCACTAGCGGGCCTTCGCATATAATGTTTAGGATGGTCAGCTCTGCAGCAGACCCTCACCCATAATGTTTTAGATGGTCAGCTCAGCGCACGTTTCCCTCTTAATCATGGCCTCAGTTCAATAAAATCAAGGAAATTTTTGGGAGAATTTGCCTCTGTGCACGTTTCCCTCTTAATCATGGCCTCAGTTCAATAAAATCAAGGAAATTTTTGGGAGAATTTGCCTCTGTGCACGTTTCCCTCTTAATCATGGCCTCAGTTCTGAAAATCAAGGACATTTTTGGGAGAATTTGCCTCTGCGCACGTTTCCCTCTTAATCATGGCCTCAGTTCTGAAAATCAAGGAAATTTTTGGGAGAATTTGCAGATGATATACAAGTAAATATACAGCAAATATTGTTTGGTAACAATTTTTCGCCTAAAGTCGTTTTTATTTTCCTTTTTGTGTGTTTTATGGTCAGTCTGTAAAAATGGCGTACTACGGGCGAAAGATCGTTCCCAGCAGCGATGTTGGAGTCCAAGGTGCATCCAGACATCCTCCCTATGCTGTCCCTGAACCATTTCTGTAGTGTTTCCATAATTTTCTGCCCTTTTCCTATGGACCAGGCACCCTCCCCTCATCAGAGCAGGGGGTGCCTGGTGTAATGCTCGAGTCCTCCCATTGACTTCAATGGGGCTCGGGTGTTCGGCCGAGCACTCGAGCCTCAGGGGGTGCTCGGTCAGAGCACCCGAACACCCGAGCATTGGGGTGCTCGCTCATCACTAGTGACAAGAAGTGCATTGTGTGAGATTGTCTAACCGGCTATCACTCATGCTTGGTTTTACAATTCAATAAGATTTATACTGTCCTCTAAAGCTCACTCTAAAGTAAGTAACCAACTTTCAATGTTAATGCAGTAACTCCCTCAAAATTATTGTCACCTCAGATCTCTGCTGATTTCCCATTCCAGATTTTTTTCTAATTCCTCTTCCTTTGTCTTCAGTCACAAGAAATGCAGTCTCAAAGAGATGATGGGGCAATGTGAGGGCAATATGGAGATGATGGGGGCAAGTTGGAGCTGATGGGGGGCAATGTGGAGCTGATGGGGGCAATGTGGAGCCGATGGAGGCAATGCGGAGATGATTGGGGCAATATGGAGCTGATGGGGGCAATGTGAGGGCAATATGGAAATGACGGTGGGTGGGCAACGTGGAGATAAGGAGCATTGTGGAGGTGTCCAGTGGAGATGGCCCATGGAGGGGTGCTTCAGATTTCTGTGCCTACAGGCTCCTGAGATGTAAATATGGCACTGTCTAGCTCACTAAAACTCGAAGCACAGACAGGGTGTGACCATTATTTTGGGGTATATATAAGTGTATTTTAACTTTTTGGATTCTTTGGGGTCTTGGGATTGGCTGTGGGTTTAAATTTTTTGGTGCATCAATCAGGGTTGCTAGCCAATGCCAAACATTATGTTACATTTTGACTTAAATTGTGTTTTAACAGGTGATTGGGATGCACAGTGATGCGAAAAAAGGTGCAATGCAGGTTTTTGTGTTAGGTGTTTTTGTTGCGCCTACGCTCGTTAGCTATTCTTGTAGACTACCTCTCAATTCCGCTGTAAATCATGTATTATTTGTGGGCTATGTGCCTTTTTTACTTAGTGGCTGTTTTAACGTAAACCTTTAAATTTACCCCATACTCTCTCTCAGAAATCCTCAAAGCAAGTATACAGAGAAACAAAGATTCAATTGGATGGCATAAAGTTAACACAATAAAATATGTACCCACTCACATATTAAGATGACACAATTCAGCTCAGTTTAAGGTTCTGGTCCCTATTTATAGAATGGATTATCTTCACACCACTACAATATCCAACTCGGATGTAGTATATAAGTCAAGGAAATGTACTACGGCTTCGTTAATTGGTATGAAAGAATTTTCACTTTATTATACAACAGGTAAACTATAAAAAAACAAATTAATCATAGACCAAATACTAAAATCATGTGGTGTCTACCCCAACACCAAACGCTAAGCCAGCAGGAGGATTGGGAAATGACCTGCACCACCACAAACTCCTTGAATGCTATCCCGTCTGTATCTAAGTAGCAGCTTAGATTGATGTTGGTCCAAGGGGGCACTCACCTATTACGCCCAACGCGTTTTGCGAGAGTTCACTTAGTGTAATGTGCCATGTATTGTTTTGTATTTTCTTTTTACACTTCTGTCACTGCAAAGAACACACTAGATGCAACCTCCAACTTCCTTATTACTCTCCCCTTGCAAACAAAGGCTTATTTTCTTTGTCTAACCTTTCCTCTGCCAATTTCTGCAAATGTATGGAGTTTCTTACCCAAACACATAAAAGCTGCACATGATAATTATAAGGATTCTTGGTTGTTTTTCTTTTTCTTTTTTTACTATACTTTACAATGCATTATAAATTCACATACACTAACACACACACATACATACGCACAAACAGTAAGACACACATATATTTTATTATTATTTAGTGGTTATGTTTCCGCAAAAATGCTCTTACATTTCTCAATAATTCAGATCACATGGTAAAATAGAAAAAAACATCACTGTCTCCTCAGATGAGCCTTTTCATATTGAATTTCAAGTAACAGTACATCTGTACCACTACAATTTATACTACTCTTTGCATTCTGATTAACCTTTTGAGTGTTACAGAGGTATGTAATGTATTCCTTTGCAATACGTTGCATACCCCTCTGCCACTCAAAGGGTTAATCAGGTGGGCAATGCCGTCCCACTCTTCTAGTACATTTCTAAATTAATTTTTGCTCCATGTTTGATTGATGGACCCCTGAGTTTAGGAACATACATTAATGAGTATTTCGGATAGATAACACATAACCATTTTGCTATCTGGAAATTTGGCTAATCCAACAAAAATATCAACAGACATATCATCGATGGTGATAAGCTCCCTTTATTATGTTTAGGAATGCAATAGATCATGAACATGTTTGTATTGTCCCAATATGAACTGGAGACTTCTCAAAGCAAACAAAGGTTACATTTCACATTATACTCATGAATCCAGTTTGAGCTGATACAATGAAGAAATACCGCAAGAAGATGTGGAGGAACGAAAAGCAGCTTTATTCGTTGAGATTGAACAAATACCACATTAGACTGGAAGTCTCACACATTTCGCACCTAAGTGCTTAATCATAGACATAAACACGCATCCCATTACCCATCCTTATAAAGGAAATGACATCATCTCCTCATATAATTAACCTGAGACTGGAATTGCAAACAGCAAAACTTATTAACTGCTTCACTTCCTAGTCTACAGATCATAAGATAAACAAATATAATAAACAAGAGGATACATTGTGTCAATTCCTAAATAAGTACATAAAAAACAAATATACATTTCTATGTCACTATGTGAACATAGTGATATGTGACATTATAAAATCATCAAAACAAGACATAAGAACTGCTGCTTTATTATATGGGCAAAACAGCTGCGCTGTTTGGATTCCACAATTGCGGTTCCAATTAATTGTGTCTTGATTATAGATCTTGTTACAGTTTCTTAAAGGTGTTGTTATGCAATTCTTCCTGCACAGAATCCTGCAACTGTTTAACCTCTTCCTGGGCTTTAGTTAAAGGTCGTTCTTTGTATTTGATTATTAAGTGCATCAAAGGCATTGAGCACTCTGTTAGTATCTGATTGCACTCCTCAAGAAAGGGAACATCTTTTTGGACAAAGGTTGGATATTTATTGAACCTTAAGCCTCTTGGGATCCTTTAACGGTCAACATATTGATTTAAAGTGGTGACTTCCACCACAATTTAATCTCACGTCTAGAGGCCCGTTCAAGCTTCAGAAAACATTTGGAAAGACTAAGCGCTGGAGGATTTAAATCAACATTAGTACCCAAAAAAGCCTTTTTCATTAGTTCATGTCTATTATCAATAACCCCTGAAGGTAACAAACTTCCCACTTGTGTGGTAACGTCAGGGGTTAAATTCAACGTGATGTCTTGTATCCCTATATCTATTTTCAATAGTATCCATTAACTTCTGTAGAGAATCCACAGGATTTCCTAAAGTAATTAATACATCATCCTCATAAAATGATTGCTTCAACTGTCTATTATCTATCCACTCCCTGAATATTTGGGTTAGATCCAGGGCTCGCATGGAAACGGCATTCCTGTACTTTTTCCACAGCAGGAATGCCGTTTCCGCTAACAGACCTGTAACTGCTGAGCTACCTCGTCATCTCTTTAGTAATGTAGAGCGCCTGGAGATAACATAATCTCCCAGCACTCTGCATTACTGAAGAGAAGAGTGCGCGGGAGCTCCAGCAACTACAGGATGTGCCAAAGGAGGCACAGACCTCTCTTGCCAGGGAGTTAGGAAACAGACAACGAGAGGGAGAGGCGGCAATGTGAGGGCAACATGAAGCTGATGAGGGGCAACGTGAGGGCAATGTGGAGATGATGGGGGCAAGTTGGAGCTGATGGGGGGCAATGTGGGGGCAATGTGGAGATCATGGGGGCAATGTGGAGATGATGGGTGGCAATGTGAGGGCAATGTGGAGATGGTGGGGGCTATGTGGAGATGATGGGGGGCAATGTGGAGATGATGGGTGCAATGTGTGTGCATGCATGCAACAGTGATAGAGACAAAGACACATGCAACAGACATACACATACTTATAGACACAGAAACTCCCACACACATGCACTGACACACTCATACATGCAATGATACACTCACAAATGTATAGAGAGAGACACACTTGACTTGAGTCATACATATTTATTTTGGGCAAGGGGAAACCTTGGGTGAGTTCCCACACTTTTTTTCCCAGGTCTTGACCCCTGCTTAGATCTAATATCCATTGCTAAGGACTCAATTGTAAGTAGAAATAAAATAGGTGACAAGGGGCATCTCTGTCTAACTCCATTGTTGAAGTTCTAAAATTAGCCCACTGCCAACTACTCTTACCTTTGGGGCAACATTTACTGCTATTATGGCATCATAAATCCATCCTGCAAATCCGAAGGGCTTCAACGACGACTTGAGAAAAGCCCACCTGACCCTGTTGAAGGCTTTCTCTGCATCCAATGACAGGGCCAGGAAGGGCACCTCAATTGCCTGGATTTCCTCAAAGAAGTCTGTAAACCCTCTTGTCTTACTTCCCAAAGTTCTTCCCTTTATGAATCCCACCTGGTCCGGATGGATCAGATCTGACAAGACTTCCTGTATTCTTTTTGCCAAAATACTGGCATGGATCTTAATATCACCATTCAATAATGAGATAGGCCTATATGATGTTTGTTTTTCCAATGATTTATCTTGCTTAAGAATAGGAAATAAGTTAGCACATAACATTTCCTTAGGAGCTTGTTTCAAATAAACTATGTGATTAAAAGTATTCAAAAGGTGACCCGTCAAATTATCCTTAAAGATCTTGAAAAATAAATTTGAATATCCCTCCATACCAGGGGCACTTCTAGGTCTCAGAATCAATCTCCAAGGCAAACTCCTCCATAGAAAATGGACAGTTCAACTTGGCCAATTGATTCTCAGAAAGATGTTTAAATTTTTGGAAAGATGTTTTATCCATTTTATCTACTGGGAGATTATAAATCTGACTATAGAAATGTGCAAATGCTGCACTTATTTTTTGGGGGATAACTGATCACCTTGATCTGTTTGAATTTTATGGTTTCTAGCTTTTATCTTATTAGTTAAATATTCTTCCTCCCTTTTCCCTTTGTAGTACCATTTGTTTTTTAAATAGTCTAGATATTTATGTGCTTGCTCTAATAACACTTCATTAATTCTGTTATTAATATTAGTAATATCATCTGCTAAGATTTGTGAGGGTTTGATTTTATTTAAGCTAGATTTCTGAAAATAGGTTGCATACAAGTTAGACAGGGATGCCCCCTTTCCCTTTTGTTTTTTGATCCTAACTTAATAAAATGACCTCTCAGAGACTCTTTAAACATGCACCATGCCATTGGTCTCAAGACTGTTCCATTATCGTTATCTCTGAAGAAGTAATTTATTAGTCATTTTCATGGCTTTGATATTTTCTTTTGTATTCAGTAACGAATTGTTCAACCGCCAACTATTTCTCCTGCCCGAATTATTTTCTATTTATAAATCTAAAATTAGAGCACTGTGATCCATCCATGTCAGATCCTGGACAAAACATTTTTTAATTCCATCTATTGAACTTCTGTTACAACAAAACAAGTTTATTCTCGAATAGGAATTAAAAGACTTAGAATAACACGTATAGGGGTAGATTTAAAGGCAGCCGTTAGTAAAAAAAAGCACTAACTGGTGCGTTAAGTGTCATGTAGCAATTCAAAGATCCGTCTAAAGAACAGCTAATGGCAGTTTGATAATCCTTACGTCGATACACTTACATTCATTGAGACACATGGAACAAGATTCCCCAGAGCGTTCAAAGGCTTGCAGTACTGTTAACGGCTGAAAAAAAGATACGCTTAAAGGACAAAACTTAAGACCCAGTTCCCTTAGTCGTTAGACACTTAACAGGCAAAAAAAAAAAAAAAAGTTACATAGCAAAACACACAAAATGCTTACTGCACAAGCATGTAAATGGGAAAATTAACCCATGCAATGCCAAAATATTACAAAATCAAGGACAGACAACACAAATCAAAGGCACACACAATAACAAGCAACACCACAGGGACAAGAACCTACAAGACAACACCAACACAACATGGCATGGAACAATGGGGGTTATCATATGACACGGACACCTGCAAATACAAAACAAGCTCACATGTGCAACATCACCATGCGATGCACACACAACTTGCACCGCACAACTTCACACCCGCAAATGGCAGAGACATACCAAGCACAACATACCACATCTAATAACACACACCTGCAAACACTTACCTGGACAATAAACAACTTCCCATCGGTCAGCACTCACCTACACAATGCCATATCAAGTACTTAAAGGGACAACTCACCACACTCACCTGTGGCTTGTTTTCCTCTTAGGGAGGGAGAGAGATAGATAGAGATATATATATATATATAGAGAGAGAGAGAGAGAGCACAATCAGTATGTTGGGTTACATATTGTTGAGAAGACTGCAGAGAAGGCATGCAAGGGAGAGAGCTAGGGAACACCAGCAACCCCCAGGCACACCTGATCAACAGCCTTCACATGTTGCAAGTGAGGATGCTCTGGCTCAGCAGCCACACAGGAGCCCATCCCCACCTGGAGGACAGCACATGCCTGCAGATACACAGCTGCAGCAAAAGGATGCTCCACAGCAACAGGATGCTTCACAGTAGCAAAGGATGTACAGACAACCACCAATGCCCACGGGATACCGGCCAAGGGTCACCATCTTTGGAATGACCGACAAAGAGGTGATAGATGGCTAGAGGTTGAGGCTGCATAGCATCATTGCCTTGTATGAGGTCATCAAGGATCAGGTGTATCCCATCTACATCCACAACCATGCCCTATCTGGCCTGCAAAAACTCCTGTGTGCCATACACTTCATGACAAGTGGTGCCTTTCAGTCCACTGAGGGTTACACATCTGGCATGTCACAGGCCACATTCTCCAGAGTGCTGGCCCAGGTCTTGACAGCCCTCAAATGCAAAGCCATTACTTATATACATTTCCCCACCACCCACATCTACTGGATACACCTCAAGCAGGCCTTTTACGCAAGGGGAGGCATGCCCAGGGTCATGGGTGCTATAGATTGCACCCATGTCCGTATTAAAGCCCCAGCATGTGATGCACAGCTATTCATCAACAGGAAGAACTTCAACTCCATGAACGTGCAGATGGTGTGTGACAGCAAAATGAGGATTCTGAATGTGCAAAGTATCCTGGCAGCTCACATGATTCCTACATTCTCTAAAACTCCTCAGTCCACAGAGATTTTGAGAATGGAACTTATACATGGGGATGGCTTTTGGGTGAGTTCACAATACAAAATCACACCACATCCACAAGTGTACACACAACACTCCTCAGCATGCTCCTGACCCAGAGCTACTATGTCCACCAAACAAAACATCATTCACACAACATGTGCTCCCTGTCTCACCATGTCACTCACATTCCACAGGTGATGCTGGCTATGGCTGCAAGTCCTGGCTACTGACCCCTCTGGCCAATCCTCAAACAGATGCCCAGGAAATGTAGAACCAGGAACATGGCAGAATGAGGAACGCTATTGAGCAGACATTTTGCCTCCTTGATGTCTGGACCACTCGGGGAGCACTGCAGTATGCACCTGGAAAGGTGTGCGACATAATTATGGCGTGTGCAATACTGCACAACAATGCAGTGGACACCAGGCTGACGGATCAAATCCAGGACCCCCCATACCTGAAGTGCCCATGGACATCGGCCATGTTGAGGAGACCCTGAGAGGGGCGCAGATCAGAGACAGGCTCATCATGGAACACTTTACCTGAGAGTATAACACAGGCAGGAAAACAATCCATGCAAGTCCCCCCATCAGTCCTGTGAATTGGTGCCAACACACTAACCACACCACACATGTTTTGTCTCACCCCACAGGAACATTGACACTGCACTGGCAGCAACATGGCCCCAAACATCAACCATACCATGGATGTGGCATATTGTGTGTGGGGATTCCAAAACCATCTTGCATTCCCCTCTGCACATTGACATACATACCTCAAGGATATCACGCACACCCTCAGGAGAAACAAGATACAACATATAACCCATGTTCATCACCTTAAAGGGCTTGATTGAGAGCAACTAACTTGATTTGCCATGATCATAGCCAGAGCAACCATGTTAGCCTTGTAGCGAAAGAGTGTTATCCAATGCTATGCATTGGATAACACTCTATCACATCAGGGGTTAAAGAGCCATTGGAGTCAACATGGGACCTGTAATTTACTAGAGCTGAGAAGAGCAGCAGAGAGGTGGATGTACAGTGGTATTGTTACATAATGTAGAGGTCATGAAACGTAGATCAGATCTCCAGGGACACCATGCTGACCTGCGAGTCTGCAGAGATATGTGCCCCCGACATGAATACACACATCAACATTACTTCCATGGAGCTATCAGAACATACTTGTAGATGTGTGTATTCATGTCAGGGGCACATATCCATAGGGCTGGTGCACATTTTCTTATTTCGTCACATAATGGGTTACAGATGAGTACACAACACATTACAAAGCAATGGTTTGTGTGCTCACCTGTAACAAAATATATTGAGGGTATTATAGTCTAAATTGTTGTTGCTTGATGATCAGTTTGAGGCTGCTGCTCCAAATCCTGTCCTCTTGTCCCACAGGCATCCATAGCATGATCCATCCTTGAACTGAAGATCTTCTATGTGACTGGATTGATCTCTTCACAACACCTTGATGAAGCTCACCCCTTGCTGTTTCAAGTGATTTTGTTGGTGATGCAATGTTTGACCTGAGGTTTACAGCAACCTCTACTGGAACATTCTCATATACACACAGAAAACACATATTCATGTGTGTACTAACCTGTACAGTTAGGATGCTCATCTGCACAGCTGTCAAACCTTGTGGACAACACATGAGCAGGACAGTAGTGTTACTAAAGTGGTAATATTTAGTTTCAAAGTATATGCATTGTTCTCATACAAGTGTTTAATACATATAGGCAATATATCCAGAAAACACATGTATGTTCTAATGTAGTTTGAGACACAATAAAGAAGAACCATCACTATTCAATCTGTGTCTGTATGAAGAAATGTAGGATTACACATTTGTCAATGCGTAAACACACACAAGGCTACAGTACCCCCCTTACATGGGAAGGCATGACTCACATCACAGAAATTCACTACTTGTTTGCCAGTGAGTGAACTCTGTGATGTACTCATGCAAACAGATGATGACAGTGATACACTAATGTGTTTTGGGAGCGCTGAAGAGGTAACACAGTAACACAGTGTCACGGAGTGACTAGGAAATTAACACACTGACAAGCACAGATGAACTTAAAGTAAAACTTTATTAAATACAATGAATGACTGGAGATAAGGCAACAGGCTGGTGGCAACAAATGACACAACAGTAATATGGTAATGACACAAAGTGGCAGTAGATAGTGGCACACCTTCACGAGACCAGGAAGGAACAGTGGAGTCACTTTCCTTACCCTTCACCAGGCAGGTGGTCAGAAACAGAATGGCTTGGGACTACACGGTAGATGTGAGGGCAGTGCAGAGCACTCCCATACACAGATAGACTGGCACACCTTCACAAGACCAGAGAGGAACAGTGTAGGCACTTTCCTCACCCTTCACTGGACAAGTGGTCAGAAACAGAATGACCCTGGGACTGCACGGTAGATGTGAGGACAGTGCGGAGCACTCCCATACACACAGTCGGCACAGATAAGGAGCAGACCAATACCCCGACAGGGGGTACATTAGGCGGGTAGCCGGATGGAGGATAGGCAAGGCAGCACAAACCGGTACGGCCACGGGAGGTCAGACACACAGAGTGACTGACAAGCGCCACTAACGGAAGCGTGCGCAGAGCGGAAGACACAGGTAGTACGGGAACCAAACCAAGGTACGGAATGGTTATGGAGCGCAACATGGAGAGTAAACCAGGAGGCAGCCAATGGTCAGAACAAGATCGGGTTGTCAGACGTCACCAGTGATCGTAGCCGGAACGAGCAGTCAGTCGAACCAGAAGTCAGAACTGTAACGGGTAATCAGACGAGCCAGGAGTCAGAACCGGATCGGGTCATCAGACGAGCCAGGAGTCAGGACCAGAACAGGTAGTCAGACGTAGCTAGGTAATACACAGGAACAGTAATGGACCAACAAAGCAATAATCTCAGGTACACCACAAAAGGGCACTGGAAATGACACAGTGTCATGACCCTAATGTTCGTGACCTAGGGTCATGTCCCTTCTTTTGCCTGGGATTGGTCAGTTCCCCTTTTTATTCTGGCGCCACGATTTCTCGTGGCTTGATTATTGAGCCCCGTTCGAGAGAAGGTTCCTGTGCTCTTTCTCCTCGCTGATACTGTTTCCTGACCTGCCTTGCTGTCTTTATCCTGGCTTACCGTGGATTGTTTGAGTCCTGCCCTGGGTCCTTTTCGCCACCGGCTCCAGAGTCTCCAGAGCATCCCGACGCATTCCTTCTTCGGTCAGACGCCGGGGGTTTCCTGCTCCCTTGCTATTCTGTTCTTGATACCCTGAGTCCTTCTTGCCATCGATTCATCTGCAACTCTGTTACAAGTTTATCTGATCGCCAACCCGGCTGGGAGCGCAACATCTACTGCAACTTTGTATTCAGTTAATCTGATCTCCAGCTTGCTGGGAACGCTACATCGATTGCAACTTTGTATCCAGTTAATCTGATCGCCAGCCTGGCTGGGAGCGCAAGCATCAAGGGATCCCTGTTTCAAGCTCATCTGATCGCCAGCCTGCTGGGAACGCTAAACATCTATTGCAACACTATATCGAGTTCATCTGATCGCCAGCCTGGCTGGGAGCGTAAGCATCAAGGGATCCCTGTTTCAAGTTAATCTGATTCGCCAGCTTGCTGGGAAGACAACATCTATTGCAACTTTGTATCAAGTTCATCTGATCGCCAGCCCGGCTGGGAGTGCAAGCATCAAGCATCTCTGTTTTCAAGTTCATTTGATCGCCAGCTTGCTGGGAACGCTACTTCTACTGCAACTCTGTTACTAGTTTATCTGATCGCCAGCCCGGCTGGGAGCGCAAGCATCAAGCATCTCTGTTTCCAAGTTTATCTGATCGCCAGCTTGCTGGGAGCGCTAACTTCTACTGCAACTCTGTTACAAGTTTATCTGATCGCCAGCCCGGCTGGGAGCGCAAGCATCAAGCATCTCTGTTTCCAAGTTTATCTGATTGCCAGCTTGCTGGGAGCGCTAACTTCTACTGCAACTCTGTTACAAGTTTATCTGATCGCCAGCCCGGCTGGGAGTGCAAGCATCAAGCATCTCTGTTTCCAAGTTTATCTTATCGCCAGCTTGCTGGGAGCGCTAACTTCTACTGCAACTCTGTTACAAGTTTTATCTGATCGCCAGCCTGGCTGGGAGCGCAAGCATCAAGCATCTTTGTATCAAGTTCATCTGATCTCCAGCTTGCTGGGAACACTACATTTATTGCAACTTTGTATCCAGTTATCTGATCGCCAGTCCAGCTGGGAGCGCAAGCATCAAGGTATCCCTGTTTCCAGTTCATCTGATCGCCAGCCTGCTGGGAAAGCTAAACTTCTACTGCAACTCTGTTACAGTTTATCTGATCGCCAGCCCGGCTGGGAGCGCAAGCATCAAGCATCTCTGTTTCAAGTTCCTCTGATCGCCTGTCCTGCTGGGAACGGGATCTTCAGTTGGAGTTCCTCAGGTATTGCTAATTCTCTTAGGGATCCACACTCTCCTCCCCGGTACTTCTTGCCCTGTAGAGCCTCGGCCCACTGCGTTCCTGGAACGCTCCTGGGGAAGTTCCTTGCATTGACCCTGCTCCCTTACGACCCGGGCATGACAGAATAATCAAGCCATATGGATCCCAATGAGTTGTCCAGACTTCACCTTCACCAAGACCAGCAGGAACAGGTTCTTGCCTCCCATGAGGCTCATCTTCAGAACCTAGAATCTAAATTGGATACTACTCTGGATCTTATAAGGAGTCAATCCATTAGTCATTCCCATACCTCGGAATATTCAGGTCCTCCCGGAGCCTCTGGTCACGCTGTAGGAGTCACAGAGGTGAAACCGCCCAAGATCCCTCTACCTGAGAAATTCTCTGGGACTACTTCTCACTGCAGAGGATTCTTGAATCAGTGTTCCTTACACTTCAAAACCTTTCCATTAACCTATGCTACTGACACTTCTAAAGTTACCTTTATTATCTCTCTTCTCAAGGATGAGGCATTAGCCTGGGCTTTGCCTCTGGTAGAACAAGACTCACCGATTCTGGACAATTTTACGAAATTTATAAAGACTTTTAAATTAGTTTTTGACACACCTGTTCGAGGTGCTGCTGCGGAGGCGGCACTTCTCGAACTTCGTCATGGAAATCAGTCCTTAAGTCAATTCGCCATTGAATTTAGGACCCTTGCATACGAGACCGACTGGAATGCTGGGGCACTTAAGGCAGCATTTAGGAGAGGCCTGAACGATCAACTGAAGGATGCTCTCATGTGTAGATCTATTCCTGAAGACCTGGAAGGGTTGATTGACCTATGCTTGGACCTTGATCGTAGGATCCAGGAGAGACAAATAGAGAGAGATCACTCCAGACGACATCATCCTCAATCGTGGAACTCAACTCCTAGATCCGCTACCCCAAATATGGCAGAACCTATGGAAATTGGGGGGTTTTCAAGATCTAAACTCTCGGATCAAGAGAAAAGACGAAGACGTTCCTTGGGACTCTGCCTGTAATGTGGGGTAAAGGGGCACTTTGTTAATCAATGTCCTTCCAAACCGGGAAACTCTCGGGCTTAGGGGTTTGCGGGGAGAAGCCCTATAAGCCAACTTTTGTCCTTCCCTCCCCACCCACCCCTACTCGTGTATTATTACCTACTCTTCTGGTTTGGCCTAATCATTCTATGAAAGTCTTAGCATTTTTGGACTCTGGGGCGGCAGGCATCTTCATGGACAAGGAATGGGCAATTAAACATGATATTCCTATTCAACCCAAGATTAATCCACTCCTGATTTCTTCAATAGATGGTTCTCCTCTGGGTGAAGGCTTGGTGAGTTTTAATTCGAGCCCTATTCAAATGTTTACCGGAGCCTTGCATTGTGAGACATTGTCTTTTGACATCATTACATCTCCTATGAACCCAGTCATTCTTGGCCTGCCCTGGTTGAGACACCATAATCCGGTTATTGACTGGGCCTCCGGTCAGCTGGTTTCCCGGAGCAAACAGTGTTTTCAGAAGTGTTTGAAGAACATCCCTAAACAAGTATTGGCCGGAACTTCCATTGATCTACCTTCGGATGAGGAATTCAGGAATATACCCCCTCAATACCTAGAATTTCGGGACGTTTTTTCCAAATCCATGGCAGACACTCTTCCTCCTCATCGTCCGTGGGATTGTGCTATTGAACTCGTTCCAGGGTCATTCCCCCCGCGGAGTAAAACGTGCCTTCTTTCTTCCGCGGAGAACAAAGCTCTCTCGGATTATATTGAGGAAAACTTATCCAAAGGATTCATCAGACCATCTTCCTCTCCTGCTGGAGCAGGCTTCTTCTTTGTTAAGAAAAAAGATGGATCCCTGCGACCGTGTATTGATTATCGTGGATTAAATAAAATAACTATCAGAAATTATTATCCTATCCCCTTAATTTCAGAACTATTTGAACTATTGAGAGGAGCCACCATTTTCTCTAAGTTTGATTTAAGGGGAGCTTACAATCTTATCAGAATCAGATCAGGAGATGAATGGAAGACGGCATTTAACACCCAATATGGTCATTATGAGTATTTGGTAATGCCGTTTGGACTCTGCAATGCCCCGGCCGTTTTTCAAGGATTCATGAATGACATCTTCAGGGACCTCCTTTCCACATGCGTTATGATCTACCTAGATGATATTTTAGTTTTCTCAGCGAATCTCCAGCTTCATAGAACTCAGGTTCGGACTGTCCTTCAGAGATTGAGAGAATTCAATCTTTTCATCAAGCCTGAAAAATGTGAATTTGAATGTAGTAGACTTACCTTTTTGGGTTCATCATCTCTAGTACCGGCTTACAGATGGACCCTGAGAAAGTGAGAGCAGTTTCTGATTTGTCCCTTTCATCAGATGTGAAATCCATCCAGAGATTTATTGGATTTGCGAATTACTATAGAAGATATATCAGGAACTTCTCCCAAATCATTGCTCCCATTACCGCTCTTACCAAAGCAGGGGCCAATCCCAGGGAATGGCCGGTAGAGGCCTGTCAAGCATTTGAATTACTGAAAAGATCCTTTACTTCAGCTCCTATACTGCGTTTTCCTGATCCCTCCCTACCATTTATTATGGAGGTAGATGCTTCGGAACTTGGTGCAGGAGCGATCCTCTCCCAGAAAGACCCTATATCTGGAAGACTTCATCCATGCTCTTTTTTCTCCAAACAATTTTCTCCAGCTGAGATCAATTATGGTGTTGGGAATCGAGAGTTACTTACTATTAAATTATCACTGGAGGAATGGCGTCACTTATTAGAGGGTTCTGCAGTTCCAGTATTGATTCTGACGGACCATAAAAATCTACAATTCCTGGACTCCGCTAAAAGACTGAATTCTAGACAAGCTAGATGGGCCCTCTTTTTTACCCGGTTTAATTTTACGATCTCTTATCGCCCGGGATCTAAAAATGGTAAAGCTGACGCTCTATCTAGGCAGTTTGAACCGGGTCCTAGCCCAGATCCTGAACCTATCCTTTCACCTGATCATTTCCTGGCTGCTCTAGCTACTGATACCATAGAGAAGATTCGGTCAGCCCAGTCGACACCTGCCCCTGGACAACATGTGGGCACATTGTTCGTGCCTCAACCTTATAGAGAGGAGATTCTTAAATATTTTCATCAATCCATTACTTCTGGTCATCCTGGAGCTAAGAAAACCTTGGACCTTATTTTGCGACACTTTTGGTGGCCATCCATTTCCCTAGAAGTGAACAAATTCGTGTCAGCCTGTTCCTCCTGTGCTAGAGCCAAGTCTAGTCATCAACCTCTTGCTGGGCTTCTTTGTCCTCTACCTGTGCCTTCTCTCCCATGGACTCATATTGCTATGGACTTTATAGTGGAACTTCCCAACTCCCGTTCCTGTACAGTTATATTGGTAGTTGTGGATAGATTCTCTAAGCAAGCCCACTTTATCCCTCTGCAAAAGTTACCTTCAGCTACTGAACTCTCCACGATCTTCTTCCGGGAGATCTTCCGCCTCCACGGCTGTCCATTAAATATTGTTTCTGATAGAGGATCGCAGTTCATTTCAAAATTCTGGAAAGCCTTTTGTGATCGCCTTGGCATTACATTACATTTCTCATCAGCTTACCATCCTCAGTCCAATGGGCAGACGGAACGGACTAATCAGACGTTGGAGACATTTCTCCGTCATTTTATTTCTGATAAACAAGATAATTGGGTAGAGTTACTACCTTTCGCAGAATTTGCCTTCAATAATAACATCCATGAATCATCTTCTACTTCTCCATTCTTTACAGTTTTTGGATTTCATCCTCGAACAATTCCTGTTCTTCCTCCTACGTACGTTCCAGCAGCAGATAACATTATCAACCATCGTCTCCTCGTATGGAAACAATTACAACAGCAATTGAAGAAATCCTCCTCGCGTTACAAATTACAGGCTGAGCGCGGCCGTCGTGAAGGTCCCAAATATTCTATAGGAGGCATGCTTTGGCTCTCCACTAAACATCTAAATATTCACCAACCATCCACTAAATTAGGTCCCCGCTTTGTAGGACATGGCGCATCGCATCGCATCGCCAATTCATTTCATATTTCTTTACTTAAACCAGCCCTTGGGGCTCATGTCCCTACTGAACAACCCCCACCTATCTTACGTGATGGTCACGAGGAATTTGAGGTCCAACAGATATTGGATTCTCGCAGGGTACGAAATTCTCTGCAATATCTTATTGATTGGAAAGGTTACAGACCTGAAGAGAGATCCTGGATACCTGCCACCAGAGTCCATGAGCCTAGACTGGTTCAAGCCTTTCATAGACTTAACCCGAGAAAACCGGGCCCCCAGAGGGTTCCCGTTAAGGAGGGGGCACTGTCATGACCCTAATGTTCGTGACCTAGGGTCATGACCCTTCTTTTGCCTGGGATTGGTCAGTTCCCCTTTTTATTCTGGCGCCACGATTTCTCGTGGCTTGATTATTGAGCCCCGTTCAAGAGAAGGTTCCTGTGCTCTTTCTCCTCGCTGATACTGTTTCCTGACCTGCCTTGCTGTCTTTATCCTGGCTTACCGTGGATTGTTTGAGTCCTGCCCTGGGTCCTTTTCGCCACCGGCTCCAGAGTCTCCAGCGCATCCCGACGCATTCCTTCTTCGGTCGGACGCCGGGGGTTTCCTGCTCCCTTGCTATTCTGTTCTTGATACCCTGAGTCCTTCTTGCCATCGATTCATCTGCAACTCTGTTACAAGTTTATCTGATCGCCAGCCCGGCTGGGAGCGCAACATCTACTGCAACTTTGTATTCAGTTCATCTGATCGCCAGCTTGCTGAGAACGCTACATCGATTGCAACTTTGTATCCAGTTAATCTGATCGCCAGCCTGGCTGGGAGCGCAAGCATCAAGGGATCCCTGTTTCAAGCTCATCTGATTGCCAGCCTGCTGGGAACGCTAAACATCTATTGCAACACTATATCGAGTTCATCTGATCGCCAGCCTGGCTGGGAGCGTAAGCATCAAGGGATCCCTGTTTCAAGTTAATCTGATTCGCCAGCTTGCTGGGAAGACAACATCTATTGCAACTTTGTATCAAGTTCATCTGATCGCCAGCCCGGCTGGGAGTGCAAGCATCAAGCATCTCTGTTTTCAAGTTCATCTGATCGCCAGCTTGCTGGGAACGCTACTTCTACTGCAACTCTGTTACTAGTTTATCTGATCGCCAGCACGGCTGGGAGAGCAAGCATCAAGCATCTCTGTTTCCAAGTTTATCTGATTGACAGCTTGCTGGGAGCGCTAACTTCTACTGCAACTCTGTTACAAGTTTATCTGATCGCCAGCCCGGCTGGGAGCGCAAGCATCAAGCATCTCTGTTTCCAAGTTTATCTGATCGCCAGCTTGCTGGGAACGCTAACTTCTACTGCAACTCTGTTACAAGTTTATCTGATCGCCAGCCCGGCTGGGAGCGCAAGCATCAAGCATCTCTGTTTCCAAGTTTATCTGATCGCCAGATTGCTGGGAGCGCTAACTTCTACTGCAACTCTGTTACAAGTTTTATCTGATCGCCAGCCCGGCTGGGAGCGCAAGCATCAAGCATCTTTGTATCAAGTTCATCTGATCTCCAGCTTGCTGGGAACGCTACATTTATTGCAACTCTGTATCCAGTTATCTGCTCGCCAGTCCGGCTGGGAGCGCAAGCATCAAGGTATCCCTGTTTCCAGTTCATCTGATCGCCAGCCTGCTGGGAAAGCTAAACTTCTACTGCAACTCTGTTACAGTTTATCTGATCGCCAGCCCGGCTGGGAGCGTAAGCATCAAGGGATCCTTGTTTCAAGTTAATCTGATTCGTCAGCTTGCTGGGAAGGCAACATCTATTGCAACTTTGTATCAAGTTCATCTGATCGCCAGCCCGGCTGAGAGTGCAAGCATCAAGCATCTCTGTTTTTAAGTTCATCTGATCGCCAGCTTGCTGGGAACGCTAACTTCTACTGCAACTTTGTTACTAGTTTATCTGATCGCCAGACCGGCTGGGAGTGCAAGCATCAAGCATCTCTGTTTTCAAGTTCATCTGATCGCCACCTTGCTGGGATCGCTACTTCTACTGCAACTCTGTTACTAGTTTATCTGATCGCCAGCCCGGCTGGGAGCGCAAGCATCAAGCATCTCTGTTTCCAAGTTTCAAAGTTTATCTGATTGCCAGCTTGCTGGGAGCGCTAACTTCTACTGCAACTCTGTTACAAGTTTTATCTGATCGCCAGCCCGGCTGGGAGCGCAAGCATCAAGCATCTTTGTATCAAGTTCATCTGATCTCCAGCTTGCTGGGAACACTACATTTATTGCAACTTTGTATCCAGTTATCTGATCGCCAGTCCAGCTGGGAGCGCAAGCATCAAGGTATCCCTGTTTCCAGTTCATCTGATCGCCAGCCTGCTGGGAAAGCTAAACTTCTACTGCAAGTCTGTTACAGTTTATCTGATCGCCAGCCCGGCTGGGAGCGTAAGCATCAAGGGATCCCTGTTTCAAGTTAATCTGATTCGCCAGCTTGCTGGGAAGGCAACATCTATTGCAACTTTGTATCAAGTTCATCTGATCGCCAGCCCGGCTGGGAGTGCAAGCATCAAGCATCTCTGTTTTTAAGTTCATCTGATCGCCAGCTTGCTGGGAACGCTACTTCTACTGCAACTCTGTTACTAGTTTATCTGATCGCCAGCCCGGCTGGGAGTGCAAGCATCAAGCATCTCTGTTTTCAAGTTCATCTGATCACCACCTTGCTGGGATCGCTACTTCTACTGCAACTCTGTTACTAGTTTATCTGATCGCCAGCCCGGCTGGGAGCGCAAGCATCAAGCATCTCTGTTTCCAAGTTTATCTGATCGCCAGCTTGCTGGGAGCGCTAACTTCTACTGCAACTCTGTTACAAGTTTTATCTGATCGCCAGTCCGGCTGGGAGCGCAAGCATCAAGCATCTTTGTATCAAGTTCATCTGATCTCCAGCTTGCTGGGAACGCTACATTTATTGCAACTCTGTATCCAGTTATCTGATCGCCAGTCCGGCTGGGAGCGCAAGCATCAAGGTATCCCTGTTTCCAGTTCATCTGATCGCCAGCCTGCTGGGAAAGCTAAACTTCTACTGCAAGTCTGTTACAGTTTATCTGATCGCCAGCCCGGCTGGGAGCGTAAGCATCAAGGGATCCCTGTTTCAAGTTAATCTGATTCGCCAGCTTGCTGGGAAGGCAACATCTATTGCAACTTTGTATCAAGTTCATCTGATCGCCAGCCCGGCTGGGAGTGCAAGCATCAAGCATCTCTGTTTTTAAGTTCATCTGATCGCCAGCTTGCTGGGAACGCTACTTCTACTGCAACTCTGTTACTAGTTTATCTGATCGCCAGCCCGGCTGGGAGTGCAAGCATCAAGCATCTCTGTTTTCAAGTTCATCTGATCGCCACCTTGCTGGGATCGCTACTTCTACTGCAACTCTGTTACTAGTTTATCTGATCGCCAGCCCGGCTGGGAGCGCAAGCATCAAGCATCTCTGTTTCCAAGTTTCCAAGTTTATCTGATCGCCAGCTTGCTGGGAGCGCTAACTTCTACTGCAACTCTGTTACAAGTTTTATCTGATCGCCAGCCCGGCTGGGAGCGCAAGCATCAAGCATCTTTGTATCAAGTTCATCTGATCTCCAGCTTGCTGGGAACGCTACATTTATTGCAACTCTGTATCCAGTTATCTGATCGCCAGTCCGGCTGGGAGCGCAAGCATCAAGGTATCCCTGTTTCCAGTTCATCTGATCGCCAGCCTGCTGGGAAAGCTAAACTTCTACTGCAACTCTGTTACAGTTTATCTGATCGCCAGCCCGGCTGGGAGCATAAGCATCAAGGGATCCCTGTTTCAAGTTAATCTGATTCGCCAGCTTGCTGGGAAGGCAACATCTATTGCAACTTTGTATCAAGTTCATCTGATCGCCAGCCCGGATGGGAGTGCAAGCATCAAGCATCTCTGTTTTCAAGTTCATCTGATCGCCAGCTTGCTGGGAGCGCTAACTTCTACTGCAACTCTGATACAAGTTTATCTGATCGCCAGCCCGGCTGGGAGCGCAAGCATCAAGCATCTCTGTTTCCAAGTTTATCTGATCGCCAGCTTGCTGGGAGCGCTAACTTCTACTGCAACTCTGTTACAAGTTTTATCTGATCGCCAGCCCGGCTGGGAGCGCAAGCATCAAGCATCTTTGTATCAAGTTCATCTGATCTCCAGCTTGCTGGGAACGCTACATTTATTGCTGCTCTGTATCCAGTTATCTGATCGCCAGTCCGGCTGGGAGCGCAAGCATCAAGGTATCCCTGTTTCCAGTTCATCTGATCGCCAGCCTGCTGGGAAAGCTAAACTTCTACTGCAACTCTGTTACAGTTTATCTGATCGCCAGCCCGGCTGGGAGCGCAAGCATCAAGCAACTCTGTTTCAAGTTCCTCTGATCGCCTGTCCTGCTGGGAACGGGATCTTCAGTTGGAGTTCCTCAGGTATTGCTAATTCTCTTAGGGATCCACACTCTCCTCCCCGGTACTTCTTGCCCTGTAGAGTCTCGGCCCGCTGCGTTCCTGGACCGCTCCTGGGGAAGTTCCTTGCATTGACCCTGCTCCCTTAGGCCCGGGCGTGACACACAGGCTGAGGTTTAAAAACCCTGACAGGTAGGTGAAGCAATGACCTCATCAGCGTGGTGCCCTATAAGAATAGCGACTCAGCGAGAGCGACAGCTAGGAAGTAAACAATGTTGCTTCAGGGCAATCACGGGGCCACAGGCAATCACGGGGCACCGTGATAGTACCTCCCACTCAATGATCTCCCCCCCGCAGAGGAGACCATACCTTGTTGGGAAATTTCATGTGGAAACTGCGCAACAGTCTAGGAGCATGGACATCACCCTGGTCCACCCATTAACTCTCCTCCGGATCATAACCTTTCCTGTGGACAAAATATTGGATGCGCCCCCGCACTCTACGGGAGTCCAGGATGCCCTGGATCTCATATTCATCTTGATTCTGGAATACTGGACCTGGGACTACCTGGGTGGAAGTGTAACGGTTGCAGACCAGTGGCTTCCGGAGAGATACATGAAATACATTGTGGATATGCATATTCCTAGGGAGGTCTAAGGCATAAGACACAGGGTTAATTCTACAGAGTACCCAGAAGGGTCCTATGAATTGTAGAGCCATCTTCTGACATGGTACTTGGAGGTGCAGGTTCTTGGTGGCCAACCAGACTCTCTCCCCCACCTGAAAGACCGGAGCAGGGTGCCTCCTGTGATCTGCCTGTGTCTGATATTGCTCTGAGGACCTACGCAAATTATTCTGAACCTCTGCCCATGTGGAGAGGAGCTGCTCCATATGCTCATCCAGAGCCGGAATGCCCTGTGCCCGAAATGTATCCGGGAGTAGAGAGGATTGGAACCCATAATTGATTAGGAAAGGGGAGCTCCCGGACGAGGTGTTTATGGCACAATTCCTGGCAAACTCTGCCAACAGATCAACCCAATTATCATGATGGTCAGAAGCAAAACAGCGCAGGAATTGTTCCAGTCCTTGGTTGGCTCTTTCTGCAACACCATTGGTCTGGGGGTGAAAGGACGATGAAAATAGCAGTTTGATGCCCATCTGGTCACAAAAGGCCTTCCAAAACCTCGATACAAACTGACTCCCACGATCAGAGACCACAACTCGATGTACTCCGTGGAGCCTGAACACCTCTTTAGCAAATGCCATAACCAGTTCCTTAGAAGAGGGTAGTTCGGAGAGCGGAACAAAATGTGCCATCTTAGAGAATCTGTCTACTATCATTAGTATGACTGTGCAGCCACTGGATCTAGGCAACTCTACCATAAAGTCTAATGAAATCTGTGACCACGGGCGTTCCCCATTAGGAACAGTCTGGAGTAGTCCTAGAGGTAGATGCCTAGGAGTCTTGGCACGGGCGCATATGGAACAGGCTTCCACAAAGGCTGCACAATCTGCTCTCAGACTAGGCCACCAAAATAGCTGTGAAATTGACCAAATTAGTTGGTCTCGACCAATATGCCCGGCTGCTTTGGATGAATGGTAGGTCTCTAGTAGCTTAGTGCGGAGATTGTCAGCTACAAAATATTTCCCACTGGGTTTCTCAACTGGGGCATTGTTTTGTGACGCCAGGATCTCCTCACCTAGAAGAGAGGTAATGCTTGTACGAATAGTCGCTAAAATGCGATCAGGAGGGATTATTGGAACAGGTTCACTGTCAGACTCCCGCTCTGGACCAAACTGTCTAGACAAGGCGTCAGCTCGGGTGTTCTTGGAACCAGGGAGGTACGAAACTACAAATTTAAATCTAGACAGGAATAACGACCATCTGGCTTGTCTTGGGGACAGTCTCTTATGATCCGTTAAAATTAATACAGCAGCCTTAGGGCTCAATCCAAATGTTGGCATTAAAACCAAGGTTAAGAAAAAAACTGCAATCGCAAGTTAAGCAAGACTGGGTAACATGAGATTCAAATCTTCCATACCCAGAAAGGCTAACGAGCGATGACCAACAAAATACACGATAACCTTAAACCTGCGTCACATAGAAAATCTTACCTAAAAACACACAATAAAAATGTTACCTAGCACCACACCCAATAACAGCACTCCAAAGTATCAAGTTCAGTCAGAAAATCCAAAATCGACGTCGACAGTTCTGAACAGCATTCTCTGTGCTTCCCTACCCAGCCAGCAGGGGAACGCAGAGATGGCTTTCAGCACCATGGACAGCTTTGAATGCCATAGGGATGTGCACTGCTCACCCCTGTGGCATTTGAAGGTTTAAACAGAAACAGTACACCAAGCAGTACACAATGCCCCCCCCTTCGACCCCCCTTAGTATATCGACATATATTGCATATATTCGACATATTAACTCCATCCCACATTCACCTTATTGACTCATATAGTAGTGGAACCTGTCTTTTATTCGGCAATTAACCCTTTGAGTACCAGAGAGGTAGGAAAGAATTGCTTAGCATGTTTCCTACCCCTCTGGTACCCAAAGGGTTAATAGGCAAGGTATGGACTACATACCTTGCCTGTATATATGTGTGTGTGTGTGTGTGTGTGTGTGTGTGTGTTTTTAACTTTTTTTATTAAAAGACTATTATTAAACATATCTTTAGTTAGATTTCATTCATTTTTAATGCCCTACCTCCTGTGTCCCATTGCTATTAGTACTTTTGCTCCACTCTCCTTCAAACGGAGAGTGGAGCAAGAGTACTAATAGCAATGGGACACAGGAGGTAGAACATTATAAATGAATGAGTTCTAAGTTAAAATACAATTGAGGGAGCAGGCTGCACTCTGACTGCTGCGCTTCCCTCATCTTAATTCTCTAAAGTGCCATTGCTGCAGGTGGCTGTGAAGCCGGCAGCATAAAAAAGACTGGGGACAAGAGAGGCATTGGAGGAAGTGGGTGGAGGGGAGAGAGACATCTGCATGCAAGAAGTCGTTCCGTGTGCAAGTCCATGTCGACAAGTGAGGAGGGGAGAGAGGTATCAGAGGAAGCGGGCAGCAAATACAAGCTTGCCACCCGCTTCCTCCGATGTCTTTCTCCCCTCCACCCGCTTCCTCCAATGTCTCTCTTGTCCCCAGCCTTGTTTCAGAACTGCCATTATTTTTAATAGTGGGAACATTTGCATTGCTTACTGGTGGTACAAAACGACCATCGCCAGTTTTTTCTGCCGACGCCAACATTTGAATCGAGCCCTTAGTCCCTTCCAGGAGGTGACGCCACTCCCGAAGGGCAAGAATGATGGCCAGCAACTCACGGTCCCCTATGTCATATAGGCTTTGAGCCTTTGTCATCTTTTTAGAAAAAAACTCGCTCCTACCCCTGTCTCGGAAGCGTCTACCTCAAGGGTGAAGGGCAGAGCAGTGTTTGGATGCACCAATATAGGAACCGTCGAAAAGGCAGACATCAGGGCCTCAAAAGCATTGTTGGCCTCGGGGGACCATAATGATGGGTTAGCGCCCTTATGTGTCATGTCAGTCAAAGGTTTGACCAAGGATGACAAATTACGAATGAACTTCCTATAATAGTTTGCAAAACCGAGGAATCTTTGTATGGCCTTCAGGCCCATTGGACGTGGCCATTGTAATACTGCCGACAGTTTTTCCGTATCCATAGCAATTCAGTTAGTCGAGATAACATAACCCAGGAAGGGTACCTCAAGTTTGCAATAAAGTTTGTTCTCCCTCAGTTTTTGCAATACCGTAATGACATCTCTCCTATGTGTCTCGATATCAGGAGAGTGTATTAAGATATCGTCCAGGTACACTACTATACAGGACTGTAGCAGGCTTTGTAAAACATTGTTAATGAACTCCTGGAAGACCGCTGGTTCATTGTACAGCCCAAAAGGCATAACCAGATATTCATAATGGCCACTACAAGTATTAAAAGCGGTCTTCCACTCATCGCCCTCCTTGATTCTAATCAAGTTGTATGCTGCACGCAAATCGAGTTTCGTGAATACGGAGGAGCCTTTTAAACGGTCAAACAATTCTGTAATTAGTGGGATGGGGTAAGCATTTTTTACCATTAGTTTGTTTAACCCTCTATAATCGATACAGGGCATAAGCCTAAGCAGCCCCCGCGGGCTAGGAAGATTTCCTTATAATGCCTCTGGATAATGCATCTGAAATGTATTCCTCCATGGCCTTGTTCTCCTTTACTGATAAAGGATATGTGTGGCCTTTGGGAGGTATTGAACCTGGCATTAGATTAATAGCACAGTCATACAGCCTATGCTCCAATAATGTGCTAGCCTCCCCCTTGCTAAACACCTCACTGAAAGACTGGTACTCTGAGGGCAACGAGGGGGAGGTACACAAAATTTTAATAGGATGCTGCAGACAGGTCCCATTACAATATTCAGACCATGATATTATGTCACACTTCTCCCAATCCACTCTGGGATTATGTTTCTGGAGCCATGGGAACCCCAAAATGACAGCGTGGTGTGAAGACTGGATCACCTGAAATTGTAGAGTCTCCACATGGAGAGCTCCTACTCTTAGGTTCAGTGGACAGGTCTCATGTGTGACATGGGAAGGCTCAAGAGGACGACCGTCAATAGCTTCCACTGCCAATGGAGACTCACGGGGCGTCACTGGAATATTGTGTTTGTTCACAAAATCACCATCAATAAAATAACCAGCCGCACCAGAATCAATCAAGACTAGGGTGGTCACTGAGGAATTGGCCCAAGACATTGTCACCTGAATAATGGGTTTACTCGAATCAAGCTCTGGGGACTGACTGACTCCACCTAGGATCTGTCTCCTTAAAGATCCTAGGTGCATGCGTTTCCCGGACGCACCGGACAACTTCGTAGCATATGCCCAGCCTTCCCACAATACAGGCATAGGCCTTCTCTGCGGTGGAAGGACTGTTCCTCCTGAGAGTAAAGCCAACCTGCATGGGTTCAACCCTACTAGACTCTGAACTGGGTGGCAAGGGAGGTGAGGGAGGTATGGGTGGGAACTCCCTGTTAGGAACTGGACGCAACTCTTGCCTTGGCATGTTATTCTTAAAAGTGGACCTTTCTCTTATACGTGTGTTAATTAGGATGACAAAAGAAATTAGTTGGTCCAAGTCACTTGGTAATTCGCAGGCTGCTATTTCATCTTTGATAGTATCGTTTAATCCCTGCAAGAAGGCTGTCACCAGAGCCTCATTATAACATCCCACCTCTGCCGCAAATGTGTCGAAATTCGATAGCATACTCTGCTACCGTGCGGATGCCCTGCTGAATTGTCATTAGTTATTTTGTGGCAGAGATGGACCTACCAGGGACATCAAAAACCCTTCGGAATGCCTCAACGAATTGGGAGAAATCTGAAGTGATGGGTTTCGCCGTCGGATTGGCCCATGCCAAGGCTTTGCCAGTCAACAGAGAAATCATAAAGCCTATTTTGCTTCTCTCGGATCGGAAAGCAAGAGGGACCAGTTCCAAAAAAATTCCAAGCTGACTAATGAACCCGCGACATAATGTGGGATCCCCATCATATCTTAGGGGCAGAGGAGAGGACCCAGACAAGCCCTTGTAACACATATTTTCCACCTGAATGGTGGTCACTGATGCCGATACCAATGAGGCCATTGGTGGTTGCCCAACTTTGTCCAAATGCACGGTTTGGCCTAGCAGTGTCTGCAACACTACTGACAATTGAGCAAGCCGTTGTTCCTGTATGTCCAACCTGGACATAATACTGAGTGACTGCCTGCTACTGGTGTCAGTACTGTCAGTGTTCATGGCCCTTTCGTACTGTCACGGAGTGACTAGGAAATTAACACACTGACAAGTACAGATGAACTTAAAGTAAAACTTTATTAAATACAATGAATGACTGGAGATAAGGCAACAGGCTGGTGGCAACAAATGACACAACAGTACTATGGTAATGACACAAAGTGGCAGTTGATAGTGGCGCACCTTCATGAGACCAGGAAGGAACAGTGGAGTCACTTTCCTTACCCTTCACTAGGCAGGTGGTCAGAAACGGAATGTCCCTGGGACTACAGGTAGATGTGAGGGCAGTGCAGAGCACTCCCATACACAGATAGACTGGCGCACCTTCACAAGACCAGAGAGGAACAGTGTAGGCACTTTCTTCACCCTTCACTGGACAAGTGGTCAGAAACGGAATGACCCTGGGACTGCACAGTAGATGTGAGGGCATTGCAGAGCACTCCCATACACAGATAGACTGGCGCACCTTCACAAGACCAGAGAGGAACAGTGTAGGCACTTTCCTCACCCTTCACTGCACAGGTGGTCAGAAACGGAATGGCCCTAGGACTACACGGTAGATATGAGGACAGTTCGGAGCACTCCCATACACACAGTCAGCACAGATAAGGAGCAGACCAATACCCCGACAGGGGATACACTTGGCGGGTAGCCAGATGGAGGATAGGAAAGGCAGCACAAACCGGTACAGCCAAGGGAGGTCAGACACACGGAGTGACCGACAAGCGCCGCTAACGGAAGCATGCACAGAGCGGAAGACACAGGTAGCACGGAATGGTTATGGAGTGCAACACGGAGGGTAAACCAGGAGGCAGCCAATGGTCAGAACTGGATCGGGTAGTCAGACGTCACCAGTGATCGTAGCCGGAACGGGAAGTCAGTCGAGCCAGAAGTCAGAACCGGAACAGTAGTCAGATGAGCCAGGAGTTAGAACCGGAACAGGTAGTCAGATGTAGGCAGGTAATACACAGGAACGATAATGGACCAACACAGCAAGAAGCTCAGGTACACCAAGAAAGGGCACTGGAAATGCCACAGGCTAAGGTTTAAAAATCCTGACAGGTAGGTGGAGCAATGACCTCATCAGCGTAGTGCCCTATAAGAATAGCGACTCAGCGAGAACGACAGCTAGGAAGTAAACAATGTCGTTCCAGGGCAACATCCAGCCATAGGCAATAACGGGGCACCGTGATACACAGTAACATAGTAAATTAGGTTGAATAAAGACACAAGTCCATCAAGTTCAACCTTCTCCTCATACCCCAGTAACTGAGAATTTTATAGCTTTCCTGCTACCAATTAAGTTAGTCTTTATCAGACCTTCCTGATCCGCCTACTGATAAACAGTATAACGTTGTATGTTCCCTTTTGAAAGAAATGTATCTAATCTTCTCTTAAATGTATCCATTGTATCTGCCATAACCACCTCCTTGGGCAATTAATTCCACAATTTAACAGACCTTACCGTAAAAAAACCCTTCCTCTGCTGAAGTTTAAACCTCCTTTCCTCTAATCTCAAGGGGTGTCCCCTGGTCACCTGATCAGGCCTTGGAATAAATAGCTCACTGCAGAGATCCTTGTATTGACCTCTCATATACTTGTACAATGTGATAAGGTCTCCTCTTAGTCGTCTTTTTTCTAGAGTAAATAAGTCAAGTTTGTCTAGTCGTTCCTCATATGTCAAGTCCTCCATTCCCTTAATTAATTTTGTTGCTCTTTGCTGTACCCTCAATAGTTCTAGTACATCCTTTTTCAGAACCGGTGCCCAAAATTGCACTGCATACTCGAGGTGAGGTCAATGATTTGTATAATGGCAAAATAATGTTATCCACTCTTGCTTCGATACCTCTTTTTATGCAAGACAGGATTTTATTTGCCTTTGCTACTGCTGTTTGACACTGATCACTGTTTCCAAGTTTGTAGTTGACAAGGATACCCAGGTGTTTCTCTAGCAATGAGTCCCCTAAAATGATTCCATTACGTTCATAAGTAGCCTTGAGATTGTTTCCTTCCAAATGCATGACTTTACACTTCCCCACATTTAGCTTCATATTCTATTTGTTTGCCCAATCTGACATTGTATGTAAGTCCCTCTGTAGAGAGAAAATATCCTGTTCTGAATTAATGACCCTGCAAATATTGATATTTTGCTTTCTATATCTATTTCCAGGTCATATATAAAAAGCAGCAGACCTAATACTGAACCCTGAGGTACTCCTCTCTCCACTTTAACTGTACTGGAAAATTTGCCATTTGCAACCACACTCTGTTCCCTATCCTTCAACCAGTTTTGTATCCAATTGCAAAGGTTATCTCCTAGCCCCAATTTCCTTATTTTATACACCAGCTTTCTGTGTGGCACTGTATCAAATGCCTTTGCAGAGTCTAGATATACTACATCTACTGCCTTGCCATTGTCAAGGTTGCTGCTTACTTCCTCATAGAAGCTGAAAATATTAGTTTGGCATGATCTATTCTTCATAAAACCATGTTGATTCGTGCTAATGATTTTATTTTTTGTGTTGTAATCCTGAATATAGTCCCTTATTATCCCTTCTAGCAATTTTCCCACTACTGAGGTCAAACTCACAGGTCTATAATTCCCAGGTTCTGTTTTAGTTCCCTTCTTAAATAGATCCACTATGATAGCTCTTCACCAATCCTGTGGCACTGAGCTTGTGGTGATAGAATCTTTAAAGAGTAAATATAGGGGTTTTGCTAACACTGCACTAAGTTCCTGAAGAACCCTTGGATGTATACCATCAGGACCCGGTGCTTTGTCGGTCTTAATTTTGTTCAGTCTTCCCATGACATCTTCTTGAGTTAACCCAATATCTGTTAATTATATTGTTTTATTTGTTACTTGCGGAGGCTCTCCTACAATTCCTTGCTCCCTTGTATATACTGATGCAAAGAAAGAGTTTAAAACATCTGCCTTTTCCTTATCCTCACTAACCAACTCACCCATCTCATTTTTGAATGGTCCAATGCACTCCCTCTTAAGTTTTTTGCTATTTATATATTTGAAAAACTTTTTTGGATTAGTCTTGCTTTCCCTTGCAATTCGAGTTTCATTATCTATTTTTGCTGTCCTGTCCCTGTATTTTAAGAAAGATTGTTCAGTTCCTTCAGACTTAAATAATTTGAAAGCGTTTTTTTTCCTTGACATTTCCTTCTTTACATGTGTAGTTATCCACATTGGCTGTGACTTATTTCTTTTGCATTTGTTCCCCATGGGTATATACTGTTGGGTACATTTCTGCAACCTAAATTTGAATTCTGACCATTTTCTTCAGTATTTTTGCCTTTATATAAAATATCCCAGTCTATGTGTTGCATTGAAGCCCTTAACAATTTGAAGTTAGCTTTTTTAATATTAAGAGTTTTGGTTGAACCTATACAGTTTTGCTTTGCCAGACTAATCTCAAATGTAACCATGTTGTGATCACTGTTTCCCAAATGTTCTCTTACCTTAATATTGGATACCATTTCTGTGTTATTAGTTATCACTAGGTCCAATACATTGTTATTTCTTGTCGGCACTTCCACCATTTGTGACACGTAACTGGTAGGTGATACAGGGGACATACTTCCACAGTGATTTCATGTCCACAGTTAATGCGTTGCTCAATATAATCAATGCTCTGTGATTGCTTCAGTTTGACATATCTCAGTACATGGGCTACATCAACGAGCAACCAGACTAAGTAGACAAGTGTTATCACTGGTAAGGTGTGTGAACCTTAGGAAAACAACAACTCAACTTAATGGAGAACCCAAAGCTCACCCCAGGATTTCAATGTGTATGCTACACATTGAAATTCTAGGGTAACCATTGGGTTCCCCAGTAAGTTAGGCTGTGATTCACACTGTTATTGTGCAACTGACCTACAGGAGAACACAATGCTCAACCTAGGATCACAATGTGTAGCACACACATTTAGATCCTAGGGTGAACATCGGATTCCCCAGTGAGTCAGTTGCACAATGAGATTTGGAATCCAAGACTATATTGATGCATGTTCCTTCTGTGCTGCTTGTTATTTCACTGCTAAGTCACATAGCTTTTTGTTTGGTTATCCCCTTAAACACAACAACTGATGCAGACGAATGTTCAGTGTTGCACCATTTGTTGTGCTAAGGGGTATGTTTTGTTGGTCAAATTCAACACACAACATCGCCATATAACACTGTTGTGTAATATGGCTCCAGGGATTTATTGCCTGTTGAATTTTTACAACGGTGTGTGTGTGAACTCATGTTGTGACATCCCCAAAATGTTTTACCTAGGCAGAAGTTGTGTTCACTGCATTGTCACCAAGCTAAAACCAAATACAAAGCAGATCAGACAGGATTCAAAAGCACAATGTTCCTTTATTCAGGAGGAATGGAACATGTTGGGCATTTTATTTTTTGGGGGGGGCCTTAGACTGTGTGCCAGATGTGGATGCCCTGGATGATCTCCTGGTCACCCTTTACCCCCTAGATGTGGTTTCAGGGGTCACATTGGAGGGGGTGGTGGGTGCAGTGGACCCCTCTTTGGAATGCAGGTTCTCCCTCTGTAACTGTAAGTTCTCCCTGTGGTTCTGCTCTCTCAACTCCACCAGCACCTGTGAAAACATGTCCATGACCCCCATGTGGAGCTGATGGAGTTGAGTGTTGATCCTTTTGACCTCCCACTCCAGGGCATGGATCCTTGCCTCAATCCTGTTTGTGTTTCTCAGGGATTCCCTACGGCTCCTGGTGATGTTGTCATTGGTGAATTGCCTTGACCAGAGTAGTCTCCTTTGCAGGGCCATACACTCCGCCTCTATCCCCGTGGTGCATTCACTGCTGGAGATGGTTGTTGCTGGTGACTCTGCTGCTGCTGTGTCCTCAGCTGCTGCTGTGTCCTCCTCAGCTGCTGCTGTGTCCTCCTCAGCTGGTGTGTGCTGCTAATGGGTTGATGCCCACTACATCAATGGACTCACTGCTGCCCACTGATGTCTGTGCTGGTGGAGGTGGTGGGATAAACAGGTCCCTCGGCTTAGGGTGCTGTGGCTCCCCAAGCAGGCCCAGGTGTTGGTAGTTGAGTGGCCAAGGGTCATACTTTGGCCACTGTTATGTGCTTGGCTCCCACCTGGGATCATACCTGGGGCCATGCTGGGGAGCCATCCAGGAGGGTAGGTCAATCTGTGATGAATATGGCCTGTATTGGGTGGTGGCCACATTCTCAGGCAGCCATTGCCTCCCTGGTGGTGGTGGTGATGCTGCTGCTGCTGCTGCTGGAGAGTAATAGCTCCTGGAGGTGGTGGGATGCATCCACCTGTCCTCCTGTTGCATACAGTCACTGTAATATGGTGGAGCAGCCAGAGGTGGGGTAGCCAGAGGTGGTGCAGCCAGAGGTGGTGCAGCCAGAGATGGGGCAGCCAGAGGTGGGGCAGCCAGTTGGGGAGGAGGTGTGCATGTTGGGTACGGTGCCCACTGGCTGGTCCCCTCCTCCATGTACTCCTCACTGGGTGGTGAGGTGGCCTCCTGCACGGGCTCCTGCTATGCTGGAGGCACATAAGCTGTGTGGAAAATTGAGATTGTGTGATTAGTAAACGTAGCCATGATGGTGTCAAATTGATATTAATACTTGAAATGTGGAAAGGGAAATATATGTTATAGGGTTTATCCCCCTGAGTGAAACAGCTGTACTCCTACTGCTGAAGGGTGTTTTATTCGACATGTATCACAGCTCAGAGTTGAATTCCTTTGTTGCCACATCCCAGTGGCCTGAAATTGTACAATGGAGCTGTTGCTAAATCATCCTATGTGGATTTATTGTCCCTGGACCAAAGCTGTCCAGAGGATGGTCTAGCAACATCGGCATTGTACAGTTTCAGGCCACGGTGATATTACCCCTGGAGTATTCAACTTTTAGCTGTTATACTTTTGGAATAAAACACCTTTCAGCAGTGGGAATGCCCTTGCTTTACTCAGGGGATAAATCCTATATATATTTCCTTTCACATTTTATGTATTACTATCCATTTAACGGGATAGCAACAGTTAATTTCACCTTTATGTAACATTGTGGGCATTATAGGGAGATGGTTAGACAGATATTGCTGTATGTGACAGCGGGAGATATCAGTCATTTGACCACACGGAGGCTCTTCAGCAGAGAAAAAATTTACCAATTTGGATATGGATACTTCATTGTAATGGTCCACAGAGTGTGCTTGCGAATCAGGCACACTTTGTAGACAATTCCAAAGATACCATGAATGAAAACATACCTTGTATATCCCATCTAAGTAAGGTGTAATATACTAGGTATGTGTACTCTGATGATGATATCAATATGAGTTTGTGATGGGTGCACATATATGGGCAGTATGGCAATCACACATACTGAACTGAACTCTGGGTTCACATCTTGTGGGCACATATTTGTACCCATTTGAAAGGGACATATCCACATACATATATGACCGTTTTTCATTCTGTACATATATTTTTTTAATTGATCTGCAGTGTGATTCAAGTGGTATTCATCCCTATGTTATCAGTTTATTCCATACAGTGCAGGATTTTTTCTGATTTGACATGTCACTCTCTGGTTGTCATGATCGTATCCTTTGTATTGCATTGTGATGCATGGGATACCACAGTGGCAGTCAGGGATTGATGTACTTTACAGGATCCTGTCCATGAGGTATGTTCAAGCTGAATCCTGAAGGGCAACAATCAAGCCAGTATTGAAGGATATCTTTGATTGAGGGCTGTTTTTTTCCTTGATCAGTCCATCCATCCTTCTGTGTGAGGCAGCCATACCCAATCATAGATATCCATAATTCATGGCCTGTTATTGACCAAACTACAATGGTAGATATTTGTTTCCCATATGTATCCTGCAAATAGTGTCTGGTGTACCATCCATCCATGACATCAGCGCTCCTGAAGATCCATGTGTGAATCAAATGTGAAATGTGTAAACTCAGGTTAGAGTAAATGTTTGCATACACAACACCAAGGCCAACTTTTTCACCTTTAGTTATGTGTAATTGTTTTTGGCCAGTGTGTTGCACATACAACCAGTTATTCTCAGTGGCACTATGATTTGTGACCTGCTCCATCCTTTTTGTGATTCAGTAAGCGATTAAGTAGACATGATGAACTGAACATGATGCTGACTTCTCCAGTGATCTCATTTCCCCATTTGCAATGTTTTCTATGGAGTCTATACAATGTGACCTTTGCCACTTGATTCATGTTATTGAATATTCTCCATAGACTAACACTGGGATTGGTGAAGTGAGGGGATGTAAGTAAGTGTACATTTCTCTCCATCAGCTCTTTTTGACTGCTTAGTGAATGTCCCCTGTGTGGCAGGTAATCGTTACCCTATCAACTTGTTTTTGTTGTCTGGTTAACCTTTTGAGTACCGGAGGGGTTGCCAAAGCATTGTTGATGGATGCATTGATAATCCATCTAGCACTCATGGGGTTATGTGGTGGTTTTCCTGTGGGTACATGGGTGACATTGTGTTGGAACAGTTCTGCTGTTTAACATACAATGCTTTTCTGAACATGGTTTGTGTGTATTGTGTGTGATCAGCACATCAACATAAGGGTTAACCAGGGAGTTGGACAAGTTTGGCCCTTGTTGAACCTTGACATTTGTCCTTGTCTTGCATCCTGTTTGAACCCTCAGGGTGCTGTGTTGGTGCAGTTGTGTGGATAAAAGATGGGCAAATGTTGGGATGTGAGTGTTTGTTTGTGATGGGTGTGTGCTTTGAGGTGGTGTGTGGTTTTGGGGTGATGCACTTACCAGTGTTGTGGAGGCTCCTCTTATCCCCAGTGTCTGATTCTCCAGGGACTCCCTCAATAAGCGTAGACGACAGGGTCTGCCGCAGCCTTTCCTCCCATCCGATGAAGGTGATGGGGACAGGTGGCCCACCTCCGGTGCCTCAGGTGTGCAAGGCGGCATCCACCATCTTCTTCTTAACCTGCCTTTTGCAGTCGCGCCATCTCTTTTTGATTGAGTCCACATCCCGTCTGCAGGTGGCCACCGCATTAACCCAGCTGCAGATTTGGTTCAAGGCAGCCTTCCTCCTCGCAGCCAGTCCAGGGACCCTCTCCCTCGGAAAGAGGACACTGTCCCTCTCCAGCACAGACTCCACTAGGGCCATGTTCTTCTCCTCGGTATATCGGGGATCCCTGATCCTGTCCCCCTCAGCTCCAGCATGTGAGGAGTCAGAACCAGAGTGTCCTGCCTGCTCTGCCCCTGCCTGTGTGTGATGGTGGTCCCCAAGAACTACCCCTCGTCTCACTGCAGGTTCTGTCCCTGTCCTCCGTGTGCCTGCTCTTCTGGGCCTGGTTCCCCTCCGCCCTGCGGATCTCCATCTCCCACCCCTACTCTATACAGGGATGTCCTGCTCTCCTTCCTCCTCCTCCACTACTCTCCCCATCTCTCTCTCCTGTCCATCATTCACCCACTCACACCCAAGCACTCCCACAGGCCCTCACAGACACACTGGATCCCACTCAATCTCTATCACATACTTTCACTCACAGATTCACACTGTCAAACAAAAGTTTTAAAAATGTGTGAGGTGTTGTAAAAAAAAAAAAAAGACTTTGTATGTATGCGTATGTGTTTGTGTTTGTATGGATGTATGTAATATGTGCAAAAGTGTGATATGTGTTGAATTAGTGCACCTCTCTTCAAACTCTAAAAAACTCCTTCTACCTCAAATGTCAGCTCCTCTCTCCCTCGCTCTAATCACTATCCTCCGCTCCTGGGTCCTGTGCTCTAGCTCGCCAAAACTCAAAACACAGACAATGCGTGACCGTTATTTTAGGGTATATATAGGTGTATTTGAACATTTTTGCTACTTTGGGGCCTTGGGATTGGCTGTAGGTTTGAATTTTGTTTGTGCATCTATAAGGTTGCTAGACAACGGCAGCCGTAATGTTACATTTTGACTTAAGTTCTGCTTTAACGGGTGTTTGGGACGCACAGTGATGCGAAATCAAGTGCAATGCTGGTTTTTGTGTAACGTGTTTTTGTTGTGCCTACGCTCGATAGCTATTCTTGTACTCTTACTTTTAAATCTACCGTAAAAAAAGGTGCCTTTTTTACTTAGCTCTTGGTTTAACGGCTGCCTTTAAATCGAGCCCATAATCTCTCAGACAGGGGTGAAAAACCCTCCATATATAAAACATTTCATATTTATCTGTAATTGGGCTTTTGATGACTTAGCTGGGTAACTTTTACCTCGGCCTGAAATCCTATCTACCTGTTCATCCATAACAAGGTTATGGTCCCTGCCTCGATCAATAGTTTCCCCTTTTTGATCTTATCTACATTACTAATCATACCTCTTAAAACTGCTCTCTTGAACAATTTGGGGCATAGTTATTTACCATTGTAAAAAGCTCGTTCTGAGTCTTAGAATTTATTATCAGATATCTTGCCTTTTTTTTTATTCAAAGCAGAGCAGACTTTAAACGAGAACCTGTCAGAAAAAATCTGTCAAAATTTGTTTTTAATAGATGGGTCTCTTGTAACATAATAATTTGAGCTTTTTCTTCCCTCATAAATTTAAAAATCATAGCTCTTTTTGTAGGGTGATTCAATCCCCTAACATTACATGAGATGACTCTAATCATTTGTAATTAAATACCAAGGTTTTGGATCCACTGTGTTCGCTTAGTACTATCGACCTGAAACATAAATCAACAACAAAAACACAATCGGGGCTAATCCCTAATATTTCCTTTGCCTGAAAAGATCCTCTGAACAGAACCAGGAAACTGAAGACATTCCTGTCTACAGACAAAAAAAACATTTTACTTATCAGAGGTTGCCAAAGAAAAAGATTCAGTAAACAATACATACCTTTTTCTTTTCCCGAGGGCTAGATTGGCATACATAGTAGAGAGAATGAGAAGAACAGACAGAAGGGAGCTTCCTAGTGCAATAAATTTTGCCAGTTCGGGACCTCCACCAGTAACACCAGGTACTCACAATTTTATATATCACTTATCAGTTTACACGGTTGAAGGAATCTGACAGGGCCCACACAGTCTCTCCAGGATAGAAAGATGGATGCCGCTTCTTCAAAAATGCCCAACAGTACTACTCCAGACCCTTGGAACAAAAGAGCAGAAAGAACCAGGAAGTGCACAAACCACCAGAATAAATAGCTGTACTAGTTTTATTGATAGATGTCATCCAATACTCACAATTCCTGTGATGGAGTGCTAGTTGTGGGTAACAACCAGCTAATTCAAACGGGGTAATAACAATTACTGTCACTTGTCCCAGGACAGATGACTAGAATCCACTGAATAAAAACTAATTTATTATATAAAAATATTATATAATGCCAAAAGGATGTAAACATATAATCTATAAAGATATCAATTATATGTGGACGTGTTTTGGAGAAAAAACTCCTTTATCATACACTACAAAGGCATATATATCCTAAAAAATATAAAATAGGTCATCCTAGGATGGTTTACGCTCTTCCTGGTTCTTTCTCTCGTAGAGAGAAAGAAGAGGAAAAAATAAATCAGGTTTCATTTTCTGAACCCGACAATCCTAATAAATCCTGAATAGTGATTTCTAAATAATATCTAACACAGTTATTATGTGAACATTCATCCTCCAATTAAATTTCAACCTTACCCTAACGTCTACAGTGACTTTTCCGTTTCCCTTCTTTAATCTCTTTTTCTAAATGAATCAACTTCTATTATAATTATTTATTCATAGATCCCTTACCTAAGAATGCTTTCTGTGTAATTATAATAATTAATTCAAGCAAGGTTTCGCACCTTCCACATCCTACTTCAAACATAAATTCCCCCCAATGTTAAGCCACAGCCATCACCATTATATATGAAAAAAGAAAAAAAATATTCAGGTTTCATTTTTTAGACTCAACAACCTCAATAAACACTAAATTATAATCTCTAAATAATGTCTAACTCAGTTATTATATAAACATTCCTCCTCCAATTAGATTTCACCCATAGACCTATCTTCTTCAAACGACTTTTCCCAATTTCCCCTTCATTATTCTCTTTCCTAAGTAAAACAACTTTTATTATAATTATTTATACATAGATCCCTAGCCTAAAAGTGATTTATACTATTATGATAATTAGTTCAAATAGAGTTTCAAACAAACCATTTCCTGCTTTTAATGTAAATTCCCCCCAGTGTTAAACCACTCCAATCACCCGCTTTATAAAAAAAAATATCTATACCCTGCTTTCCCAAAAGAATCTCAATTATTGTAATCACCCCACATAACGTTTAGGCCTTTATCTTGCCAAAGGTATATCTAAAACCAATTATGAAAGTTTCCATTGTGCTAATTTCTCTTCTAAAGCCACTGGTAACTTTAACATGTACTTGGTATCTTCGTAAATGACAGCAATAGCAGTGGGAAACAGTCATTTATGCTTTACATCATGCTTCCTAAGAATTTAGGTCAAATCTTTATAACCTTTTTCTCACCGTTCTTGTTGCCAGTGACATATCTGGAAAAACTTTTAAGTTTTTAAATTGAGGTTGAACCACTTTTTTATTTCTTGTAGATATCATCACCAGATTCTTTGTATAATCTGAAGAAAATCTAACCATTGCATCCCGCGGCGTTCAGGAACTATTCACTTTCGCTTCAGGAGTCTGTGGAAGCTATCAAACGAATGTGCCCCTATAAGTTCTGAGTTAGAAAAAAGTTTAAAATATTCCACTAAAAATCGTTCCAGTTTATCTTGCAATACTGTTTCTGGAATACCCCGATCCACAGATTTTTCCGCCTATGTCCATATCCATTATTTTATTCTCCAAAGTAGATCTTATTCTCTGATAGTTTCTTCGCTGAATGCATTATAGAATTTTCCTCCTGTATCTTTGCCAACAGACTTGTTTGGGACTCCATGCCGTCCAATAAACAACTGACTTCATTTCTAAGTTCTGTCACTTTCATTTCAAAATCCATATTCAATTTTCTATATAAGTCGTCAATAATATCTATCAGAATTTTTTGTGTAATCTGAGAGGGATTTCTGAGGTATTAGAAATCTTCATATTTTCTGGAGTTTTATGTGGCCTTGGAGACAGAGGAGATTCTCTTTGTTCTGTCACTGATTTCCTTCCTTTAGGTAAATATACTCCTGCTTTCGGAGAATAAAAAATACTGATAGACTTATTCTTTTCAAATTTAGCCTTGTCTTTATCTTGGTCATGTTTTGGAGCCATTAGAAGGCCATTTAAAGCTGCTCGTACTTCAAACTATAATTCAATAGGCTTCTCTTGCATTCAGACTTCCAAGCATAGAAACATAATTAGTCTGAAAGTCATTCATAATTCCAAGTCTGGACACAGACTATACAAGTCACATATATTCGTCTTCCAGACTACAATAGTAACCAAGTTCTTTTGCATTACCAATTCTACAATCTTTAAGAATAAGCACTCAGGCTCTAGGTAATTCGCCAACAATAAATGAGTAGCTATAATATTTTCTGATTTTATCATTTTTATCGTTTTACCATTTTCTATGTTTACTGTAGACTGCTAAAACTGTTCTATATTTGATTTCCCCCAGTGGACATGCTTGCTATACATTACAGTTTGAACTGTGATTTCGCCTCTCAGATATTTCAAATACAGTCCATTTCTACTGTTAGAGCTATAGCTTTAAAAAACAGATAAACGTGTTGCTCAAGACACCCTTCACGCTATTCTGAGGTAAGCCACTCTATTATCTGTTTCTCTGCAACACTCCTGTTTAGTTACAGTCCATATATAATGACATTTTTCCAAATAACTCCAAAGCAGCCAGATTCTTTCAAATTACGGGTCATGATCACCTTCACGATGTTCTGGGTTGATCCACTCGATTTTCCATTTCACTGCATCTTTAATATGCAGATATAACCCATGTCTCACAGCATTTCATCAAGTGACTCTGTAAGATGGCCTTTCACCGCTATAATGATGTTTCCAAACCATTAGAATAAATCATATAGAGGCTTGAAACTGTTAGAGGATTTGGTTAGTCATTATAAGAATATATCAGGTATAGTTCAGGATAGAGAGCTCTCTCTTGCTGCTTGACTCACCTCCTTGCTCCTTGAGTACGTCCCGTCATGTCGTCACGTCCCATGGGTGATCATTGGGTTATCCAGTAAGTTGTGTTAATGTTTTCATAAGATTGAAACAGACTTCTCCAGTGATATCACTCCTCCAATTAGTCTGTTTGCTAATGTAGCCTATGTACTGAGATATGTCAAACCTGAGCAACACTGGTTACATTGAGCAACATGGGAACTGTGGACATTAGATCACTGGGGAAGTTATGTCCCCTGTATCACCTCTTTATCACTCACAACACACCTTAGTGTATCATTGTCATCATCTCCTTGCATGAATACATCAAGAAGTCCACTCAAACAACTAGTGGACTCCTGTGATGTAGGTCATGCCTTCCTTTGTATGAGGGATACTCAAGCCATGAGTAAGGTTCCACACTGAGATAAGTCTAATTAAACATATAATTTAACAGACACATATTGAATAGTGATGGTTCTCATTTAATGTGTATTATACTACATTAAAGGGATAGTAATACCTAAAATGTAAAAAACATATGTTGTAGGGTTTATCCTCCTGAGTAAAACAAGAGTACTCCCACTGCTGAAAGATGTTTCATTCAAAAGTTATTAATTTTCAAAGTTGAATTTTTAGGTGCAATATCACAGTGGCCTGAAATTGTAGAGTGGCGCTTTTGCTACACGATCCTATGGACAGCTCTGGTCTCAGGACCATAAATCTTCATAGGATGGTGTAGCAACAGCGCCACTCTACAATTTCAGGCCACTGTGATATTGCACCTAAAAAATTCAACTTTGAAAATTAATAACTTTTGAATGAAACACCTTTCATGAGTGGGAGTACTCTTGTTTTACTCAGGGGGATAAACCCTACAACATATTTTTTTTTACATTTTAGGTATTACTATCCCTTTAAAACATACATGTGTTTTTATATTACTTATATGCATAGAACACTTGTTTGAGCACCCAAATGGTACATATAAAGAAAAGGATACTGTAGAAACACAAATGAACTGCACTTGTGTTGTCCATAAGGTATTGTAACTCTAAGTATGAGCATTCTTAAAGTGCAGGTTTGATACCCGGATTTTAGTCAACATATATACGTGGGTCTTCTGTGGATATGTGAATGTTTCAGTTGAGGTTGCTGTGAACATCAGGTTAAACATTGCATCAACAACACAAGCACTTGAAAGCATCAAGGGGTGAGCTTCATGGAAGTGTTGTCAAGGCTTCAGTAGAGTCAGATGGATAATCCTCTGTTCCAGGATGGGTCATGGATACCTGTGGAACAGGATGACAGGATTTGTAACAGCACCTTCGAACTGATTGTCATGCAACAGCTACAACAGCATTATCCTATTAATCTTTGCTGTTACAGGGGAGTTCACAAACCATTGCTTTGTAATGTGTTGCCTACTCGTTTGTAATCC